>VXBC01008661.1:3966414-4019271 GCA_013399945.1 Ploceus nigricollis | reverse complement strand
GAGGGATTTCAAAATGTTTCATGTAGACTTTAATATTTGTGACTTTTTATATAGTGTCTTATTATCTTCAGGTTTAGTAGATTTGAAAATTGCAGGTATGCAGCAAACTCCCATTTAACAAATGTAGTTAAAAAAACTATAACTATTTCTTGTATTCAGATCATACTGCCCTTAGAAAACAGCAATAAAAATATCTTAAACTCTTGTAGTTTGTCAAACAAACTCCCTTAAGAGAAGTATTTCACCTCTTTTGAATTAAGGGAAGAGCACAGGGGTTTCTAATCACAGAAGGGACCTTTGTTTCATAGTTTTGCATAAAACTGTTTTGAAAGATGTCCTGACTCCTGGCAAAGCAAACAACTTTCTCTTTACTGTGTTAGAATTTATGACAGAATCTTTCTTTCCAATCACAGTAGTCTGTGCTTGATGCTGCTCTCTTCCAGACATCTCTAAAATGAACCACATCAATCATGAGAGTACATCAGGAAGACATTCCGGATGCAAACAGAGTACCTCCTGTCACCACTTTATCATTCTGATAAATGGGGTAAGAAAACAAGTTGCAACAACACCACAATCTTGCAGACACATTCCTAAACTTTTCCATCGTGGAAACGATGAGGCTTTTCCTTTGCTGCTCAGATACCAACTTGCATTCTAATTTTCAACAGTGCACCCATCTTACACCTTCATTTTAAATGAATTTGGAACCTTTCTTGGAAAATAGCTCATTAACATTTGTTTGTATTGTGCCAAGACTGGACTTACATACAAAATATTTCCTTCTATAAACACATATTTCAAATAACTCAAAATAATTATTTTATATTCATGTTATAATGCTCTTACATATGTGGTACAAAAGAAATAAAGTTCCCTATCCCTGACTGAATAATTATGCTTTTAATGAGCAGGAAAGGGTCCATGCTTCTGTTCACCAGCCACATGACTTGTCACCCTAATCATGCAGCTTCCTTGGTCATTTTATAGCAGTACTGAGTTATTTAAATTCGTGGTTGACAATTATGCTTTAGGGACAAACTTAGAGATGCTACTTCAGGAAAACAAGTCATGTCAGACTGCTGACTGTAGATGAGCTAGCTGTAACTCTGGAGATAAGCACAGAGGTGAAGAGCTTAAACTACTTTTCTTATGTAAAAAAACGTAATAAGAAACAAACTAACACCCTACAAACAAACAAAATTCCTAAAGACAAGAATTACAAAATGCTTAAGGAAGACATTTCTCACTCCACTGTTTTCAGTGGTAATTTAACTGCTTCATCTTCAGAATACAGACAGTAGTAATTAATTAGACTATTGAACTGGACAGGCTTAGTATAGCAAAATTCCAAAAAACATCATGTCACAGATTTCACATACTGCTTTCTAACAGTTAATGACAGGGAAAATTAACTGAACAGCTCACCAATTCAGAATCTGCAAGTCAAACAGTATCTTAATTTAGAGGTCTGGTATATCAGATGATCTCTTGGCAGTGGGGGGTGGTGGTGGTGAGGAACCAACTGCTTTGAGCTGTAAACCAGCAAAGACAAAACCAGTTTGATTGCACAGACACAGCAGTGCTAGGGCAGGGCATCAATGGGCAAGAATGTCCATAAACTCAAGGAAAAGTGTTAAAAAACACAGAAAGAGAAGACTAAAAATACTGCAAACACACTGACAGAGTAAGGCCTCATTCGGAAGAGGTCTGCTTGAGTGATAGACCAGCTCCTCATATCCAGTGAGTATTCAAATCTATTCCTTCTCAGGGGGCTGTACTGTCCAAACTACTGACTACTGAATGCTTCTCTAGTAGATCTGACCTTTGAGGGACAGCACAATTTTCTGATTTCATGTCTCAACCTCTAAGACTGCATGACAAGGGTTGGCATCAGTTCCACACATTAACACAGTGACCCTGTTGTATTGCAACTTGGGCTAAGTGTTGACAAATAAGGGGGCAGGAGATTTATGAGAGAAAAGCTTTTTCAATCACCTACGTGCCTAGTGTAGGGAAGGACCCACAGGATGACAAGCGTGATCTTGCATAGGGGTAGACAAAGAAATAACTGGAGTGTCTCCATCTCAAGGTAGATAAAATAAGGTAGAACAGGAAATCACAGAATCAACTGGGTTGGAAAAGACCTTTGAGACTGAGTCCAACTTATGACTGAACATCACCTTGTCAACTAGACCATGGCACTGAGTGCCACATCCAGTTTCTTCTTAAACAGCTCCAGGGATGGTGACGCTACCAGCTCCCTGGGCAGCCCATTCCAATGATCAATCACTCCCTCTGTGAATAAATTCTTCCTAATGTCCAATCTAAACCTTCCCTGGTGCAGCTTAAGGCTTTGTCCTCTTGTCCTGTTGCTGGTTGCCTGTGAGAAGAGACTGACCCCCACCTGGCTACAGCCTCCTTTCAGGCAGCTGTACAGTGATAAGGTCTCTTCTGAGCCTCCTTTTCTCCAGGCTAAACAACCCCAGCTCCCTCAGTTGCTCCTCAAAGGACTTGTGCTCCAGACCCTTCACCAGCCTTGTTACCCTTCTCTGGACCTGCTCCAGCACCTCAACATTCTTCCTAAACTGAGGGGCCCAGAACTGGACACAGCACTCAAGGTGAGGCCTCACCAGTGACAAGTGCAGGGGAAGAATGACCTCCCTGCTCCTGCTAGCCACACTATTCCTGATACTGGCCACGAAGCCACTGGCCTTGGCCACCTGGGTACTCTGCTGGCTCACGTTCAGCTGCTCTCAACCAGCACCCCCAGGTCCTTTTCTGCCTGGCTGCTGTCCAGCCACTCAGTCCTCAGCCTGTAGCACTGCAGGAGGTTGTCATTACTTTCAGAAACAAACCTAGAAACACAGACTAAGGGGAACAAGGTAAAGGGCTGGGAGAGACACTTCAATCTTTAAATAAGAACACCATTGATCTCTGAAGAATTTCACAAACAGCAGATCACATAAATGGGGCACTAGTAATCTCTGACCTCTTCCTAAACAAGAATTAAAACGCAACACCTCCTCCCTTCCCTGAAACGCTTCTGTATGTGCATGTATCTCAAACACCATTTGGCAAAACAGTTCCACAGAGGATGTGTCAGAAAAATTGAGTAACACTTCTCACAAAACCATAGTATTCTCAGAAAACTGATCTTTACAAGAATCTCTTCCATTTCTACATGCATATGATGAAAGTGTAGCTAGGGATGGAACTGCAGTATGAAAAAGAAATTCTGGGGCTTTCACCATGAAGCAGCATTTGTAGTTTTCCCAGATTCAGAAGCACAGAATACATCTCTGGCAGCACTCAATGACACAGGGAGAGGAACTTTGAGATGGATTATCAGAGAAGCAGAGGAGTATATGCTGTTTCTTTGGTGATAGATACTGACAGCTGAGGGAATAGTGGATTGCTGAGCTACATATAGAAAAAAATTACAGTAAAGATCCACTCTCTTCTCCTAAAGGAATGTGGCTGATGTTATTTAACACTGAAAGGAGATCTATGCTGACTTGAAGGATATGGCAGAACACTACACAGAAACTACTCACATATCATTGTGCCCAGCATAGCCATTTTTGGCAATCTGAAGAAGATGCACACTGAATCACCAGAGAACCAAAATTGCTGGGTTTTTTTGCTGTTGCATTCGCTTCTTTTACCACTTGCTGTCAAAATCTTTCACAGAGTCATAGAATAGCCTGAGTTGGAAGAGACCCATCAAGGATCATTGAATCCCACTCCTGGCCCTGCACAGGACACCCCAAGAGTCACACCAGGTGCCTGAGAGTGTTGCCCAAACACTTGTTGAACTCTGTCAGGCTTGGGGCTGTGACCACTTCCCTGGGGAGCCTATTCCAGTGCCCAAACACCCTCTGGGTGAAGAACCTTTTCTTAATATCAAACCTAAATTTTCCCTGACTCAGTTTCATGCCATTCCCTCAGGTCCTGTCATTGGTCACCACAGAGAAGAGATCAGTGTCTGCCCCTCCTCTTCCTCTCACCAGGAAGTTGTAACTGCAGTGAGGTCTCCCCTCAGTCTCCTCTCCTCCAGGCTGAACAGACCAAGTGACCTCAGCCACTCCTCACACGGCTTCCCCTCAAGGTCCTTCACCATCCTTGTGCCCCTCTTCTAGACACTCTCTAACAACCTATTTTTTTAATATATATATTGTGGCACCCAGAACTGCCCCCAGCACTCAAGGTGAGACCACTCCAGTGCAGAGCAGAGCAGGACAATCCCCTCCCTTCCCCGGCTGTGCCTGATGTCCCCCAGGACAGGGTTGGCCCTCCTGGCTGCCAGGGCACAATGACTCACATTCAATTGCCATGGACCAGGACCCCCAGCTCCCTTTCTGCAGCGCTGCTCCCCAGCCTCTCGTTCCCCAGTCTTTATGTACATCAATGTTTTTCCTACTACAGTCAACTAACAATCTTTTATTTCCCTTTTCTTTTTACCTATCTAATTATTTTTACTACTTCTCCTTTATGTATTTACTTTGCTTCCCTAACTTCCTCTTCCAAGTAGAAACTTTCCAGGCTTCAGCCCATAATATTTTCACATTATTAAAAAGGAATAAATTAATTTGACCATTCTCTCTGTTAACATGGCTTCAAATCAGCACTTCACTCATTTTACTGAAACTTGGGTCAGAAAAAACTGTTATGAGCAACACTTGCATATTGACTGTATTTCAGTTCCAGTGCTGAGTATGAAATAAACATACCTTATATTTTGGAATTTAATTAAAACATGAAATATAAAATAATTAATAAAATTAAATACACAAAATGCTCTTTTTGCATTACAGTGATAATTTGCAAATTTTAGAATTAAATTACTTTATAATCCAATCAAATATCCTTCACTATTCCTTTTGAACAGCAGTCTTGCAAAATACAGGGAAAAAGGCAGAGAATTTATCTTGTAATTCCAATTGAAAAGCAGTGGTTACTAGAATATGAGTATTCTAAAGTCTTTCACTTGTAAGAAATAAGTTTCTTTGATAAGTAGTCACATATAATATTACTTGGAATAGACTAATCAAATCACCTCAATTTTCTTGTTCATCAGTGACAATACATTTTGGCTTTTTCCTTCCCTTTTATCCTTCATCTGCTGCCTGCTCAGTCAACTTAAACAATACTTTTAAAAATGGTTATGTAAATACACCTCTCCTTGCACAAAAGTATTTGCAGTTCTTTTCATACAGAACTAAACTGATCACTATAAATTATCCATACAACCTCTGAAGTCAATGATGGGGTTGTATGAGCAAGTGATAACTGATGTGCTGGGAGAAATCAGAGAGGTAGCAAGGGCAGAAAACACAAGGGCTTTGGGTGACTTAAGAGGTGAAATGTTTGGATGCTATCAGTAATTCTTCTACAGAGAAAGTGGCTTTAAACACCACATGGGTAAATGCAGCTACTGGGATGGTACCAAGTGACACCAGCAGCAAAACCTTTCAGTAGAAGTTGTCTTTAATAGCAGCTATAACACACTCAGATTCAACTCATCTGCAGGGGAAATGCTTGCTAAAATAATCCAACATGAGGCACCAACCTTCATGAAGTGGAGCTAAGAAAAAAAGGCAAGTTTTTAAAAATAAGCTAGAATTGGTAGGTAAGAAAATTATATCCTTACAGACAGCATAGAAACTACTAATGAAGAAAATACTGAAGACGTTTTGCTAATGCACACCCTCTGTTGGGAAGGACTTGATATAGTGAAAGAAGCCAGTATGACCAACAGCAAGCTAAAAGAGTTTACTAGAATTAAGAGGACATTCAAAAAGCTGAATTTACAAGCTGGAGAAAAACACAAGGACCACAAACTCCAGTAGTTTAGAGATAAAAAACCAAGTAGACAGGCGAAAACAGTTTAAGTAGTAATCAGTGAAACGGATTCAAACCAAGCATAATTTCTTGCAACCAACTAGGAGCACAAAATGCACCAGCCAGTTCAGTGGGGCAAGTTGATGCTAGGGCAAGAAATGGAGGTCTTACAGGCAAGAAGGCACTGTGAAGAACTGAAGGAACTTTTTTGTATGGTATACATCCTAGAAGAAACAGTAAGTCTTACTCCAGAATCCTGGTGAGTAAACATGTGCATATTTGGGAGCATGGAGAAGCTTGGCAAAGGATCTCTCTGAAACTAAATTAAGCATAGAAGAGGTAGCCATCCCCATAACCAAAATGAACATCAACAAATTGCCAGGATCAAACTAGATTCACTCTAGAGAGCACTGGAGAATGAAACAGGTGAATTACTAGTTGTACATGACCTTCACTTAGGATTATTTTGGCATGTGAAGACACAGAAATTACAAACCAATCATTAGTGCACATTTTGGGGAATTACATACAGGCCTGTAATCTTGATGTCTGTACAAGCAAAAATACAATACAATAACAGCTAGAATTAGTGAACACCTGCATAAACACAATCTGCTTAGGAAGAGTCAAACACTGTTAAAAGAAGTTCTACATTTAAAACTTGGGTTTTCTGAAGCAGTCAACAAGCACATGCATAAGGGTAAGCCAACTGATTCAGGTTACAATAGGTACCCAATGCGTTTTTTAACTAAATCCTCACAAATGGTTTATTAGGAAGATGATGTTAGGTCCTCAGGTGGTTGCATGACAGCATGCAGAGGTGGGAAATAGGGTACAATGAAATTATAGATGTCACAACAGAGGGAGGCCACAAAGTACACTAATACCACACTCCAAAACAAAATGCAACAAGAAAGCAGATCAGTTTACTTCTCAGTACTTCTTATGTTCCCATGCGGGAATTTTGGGAGGAAAGCGACACCAAGCATGGAAATATCACCTACAGTAATCACTACACATACAAAACTCAAATGCACTCAGTCCATGGATTGAGCTGCTGCATTTCAATTCAAACATAATTTCAGCAAGCTCTGTGAAGGACAGGGCTCCACTCCTGAGATCACAGTAGAAGAAAAATTATCAGTACTTGGCTTTCTGGATGCTCTGTGAGCTGTTAAGAGCCAAATCCAGAACACAGCTTTTAGTTAATGTGCATAAAATATTACATGGCAGCTCTGCCCAAATCTGCCAGTTTGACTTGTTTTCTCTTGACAAGAGATGGATAATAGCATAATGCGGGAAGTCATCTCCTGTGTGAAGCTAATCATCAAGGGGAAAACAGTTCAGGTATAAAAATCCCCCATGCCTTCAACACATTTGAGGCTTCCTGAAGAGCACATTAATTAAGATCTAACAAATGAGATTTCCTGAACTTTAGAGAACAATACAAAGAGAATGATGACAGAGTAAACAATTTCTTTCTAGTCCTTTGGTGCACAGTTTCTATTTTTGGACAAGACAGTACACTTCAAATAATACGTGAAGGGATACTCACTGAAATGTTTTAGGGAAAATATTTAAGATGTCATAACAGAAACTTAAAGGCAAGTAGATCAGTTTTACATTTTATTCAAAAGGTATCATCTTTAGACATAAAAGGTTTTAAGTGACACCAGGGATAGAAATTAAGCCAAGTCATCTATACCATACAAAGTCTGCAGAGGCATTCTTGTGTTACCCACTTTGATCACGCTTGGTAGATGAAGTAAGATAGGATCACAGCATAAGGAAGTGCATAACTTGTCACTTTTTCTAACACGCATGAAGCCTGGGAACTACCTTTTTATAACAAATAAAATAGTGTTTTAAAGGCAAAACACAGCTGTGACCATTTCTGAATGTTCTTTGTACATATATGGCATTGGGCACTTCTGCCCAAGGCACAACACAAACCTTATGACACTTGCTTTGTAATGTTCTTGTAATGTTGGAAATGCCACCTTTTTTTTTTTTTTTTTACAGTACACCATTAACTAAATCCAGAAAAGACCTTCAATTTTGTGTGCAGGATTTGATTTAAAATATTTAACTCAAATATTTGACCTGGTCTAATGAAAGGTGTCCCTGCCCATAGCAGGGAGGCTGGAACTAGATGATCTTTAAGGTCCCATCCAAGCCAGGACATTCTGTGATTTTATTTATCAATCTACCAGCTCACATCCCTAGATATAACCTTTATACATGCGTGTTTCATGAAACACACACAAGATCAGTGCCAACAAAGACTGCAGTACCTAGAAGCCATCAGCCACAGCATTACACAAGCCAACATCAGCTAACAGCCTGCGTGGTTATTGCTTATTTTGATAACTGCAGTTCCACAGTGCTGCAATTGCACATCAGGAAACTTCTGGCAAATCTTTGCAGGACCACAAATGTAGAACTCAAAATCTGCACATTCCCCACCCACAAAACTGAGTCTATAGCATTTCATCAAAACCAGACTGACATTTATGCTAGTAAGCAGCAAGTGAGCAGATTTAGCAAGGGATTGTCTATACAGTTATTCTGAAATAACTGTTTTGGATTTGTGAAGCTGTCTTTTTTCTGAAACAAAATGACACTTCATTAAACAATTTTTAACCTTTTCATTTTATTAAATTAATGAAGGAGAAGGCATTCATTCTGAGCCAAGAATAATACACAGTTGACTATTATTCTGTATTATTCCATTGCTCCTCTCCTTTGCACTAGTTAGCTATTTTTTCATTGTAGATAAGCCTTAAGAGTAGAGACTGTATTTACAAGCCATACAAACAAACAACATATACCAGCAGAAGAGTTCATAAAACTTTGAGAAAGATGAAATGCAAATTGTGAAACTAGGTAAAATATTACATACGACAAAAAACTCCAAACATGTAAAGTCCACACTTGGGCATAACAAGGCCTTACATTGGCTATCTGTTCACAAATCTTTTGCTCAAATAAACAGCTTTTGTCTGTAGAAAAGTAGATTTGCCTAATACTCGAACAACTTTTTTATTATATGTGAAATAGTTTCTTCCAAAATACATTCCACACCCATCTGAATATAATCTCTATGACATAGATTTACAGAACAAACAGACCTATGGATTTATGTGGTATTCCTTTTGATTTTTATTCCACAGCACAAGAAAAATGCACACAATTTTGAAGGTTTACAGTTTCATCAGCACACAATGTGTTCACATCTTCCAGTACGTGGCATTTTTCTTCAACCCCCAGCTCCTAGAGCCAAGAATATTACAAGGGAATTTAAACCTCTACCCAAGTCTGTAGGCTTAATAACTGTAAAGGGAAAGCTTGTGAAAATGTGGATCGATTGTTCCATACAGACTCACAAATTGGAAGGTATACCAATTTTCTTTCCAATTGCAGGATTTTTCTTGAAAATGGCTGCAAACAACCAGAGTTGTGAACAGGGGTTAGCAAATTCACTTACCAGCAGCAAATTGGAGACTCCCTGGTAAGAGGAGACATAACTCACCTGATCATGTTAGAATTTAATTTCTCTTTACAGCCCTTTGTTTACAGGCTGATCTCTCAATAGAGAGAAAGACGCAGAGGAAGCAAGGGAAAGAATCTAGAATTTCATCCAACTACTACTTACTACCAATGCTACTTGGTATCAGGGATGTCCCATAGCAAAAACTGAGGGGCACTTTGTTCTCAAGATCTTTTGCAGTGGTTACCTCAGGCCAAGGATGCTGCTACTCAGCACTGCATTGCAGACCTTCTCACACTTGGATTTCTTACATCTGAACCCTGTGCCAATGAACCAGAACGAGGCCATGCATGAGAGAAACCAACATCCCCATAGCAGGAAAGAACAAGCTTAAGCAACAGCTTTAGTAAAAACCAAGAGGCAAGTATGTCTCCTATGACTCACAAAGTATAATGAAAAGACCTGTTACTGGTATTTTTGATCCAGGGTTGTCTACAGCTAGTTTGGAAAGGTGTAACAACAAAGGCATTGCAGAAGCAAAATACCAAAGACTGGTAGTGGGAGCTCTTAAGGACTGAAAACTGGGAATAAACAAAGGGACACTACAAGTCAGAAGACAACAGTGCAAGTAAGTGAGGTAGGACCACGTGCATGATAGAAATGGCATTTTAATTAATTGCCTATTTTTTTCCCCATAGGATCACTACATTATCCACAGTACTGGATGGTCCCATGCAAGGAAAAACTGAGGTACGTTGTTGTTTGCAGGACCCCTGATTCACCTCTTGCAAAAATAACATTTCTAGTTTCCAAGAAAGGAAGTAGGGAGGGAAGGTGCAGGACAGAAAACAATGTAGCTGTGGAGGAATTGCATTCTGTGCTGCCCTCTGGTAGCAATTCCTGCCTCAAGTTGAAATAATATCTGAGATCACGCTGTCATAGAATACATGCCATTACATTCTCTGTTTTTCATATGGTTGATACAAAATGTAAATACAAAATGCAGCTGCAACAGAAACTTTACTTCAAAGTACAAAGCAAGCATTTTATTTTTCAGTTAATGACTTTTCTATGGTCCTAAGAGCTCAAAATATTAGATATTTGGTCTACTTCAAGAGATGCACCTCGAGAAGACCACCCAACAAACTGGTTTTTAGGTAACTCCTAACCAGAGGAGTTGGATTCCCTTGCATAAGAAAAGGTTTTATTCAACCAACACCTGAGTATTTTAGTGCCAGCATGATCTGAGCATGTATAACGCAGTGCAGGAGCAGGATATTATGTACAACCAAAAATCCAACCTCCTATTGCTAATAGCTACCATGTCAGCTGGATGCAGATCACTTTGGAAAGCTATGATTAGTCATGTGGGAAGTGTCTTGTAGAAAAGAGTTCTTATCTGAATTGCCAAAACCAATGCTTTCTTATAAGGTCAGATACTTCTGCATTTTTAAATTGAGGCAACATCAATTTCTTCCTTAAACAGCTTTCAAATGTTCACATCAGCTTCCTGAAGGAAATAAGTGGACTAAGTGCTTCTACTCAACCTGCAACCATTATATGTGTGATTTTAAACCTGTCTCTTGCCACTAATTTAGGTAAGCAGAGACTGTTGTAACAAGTCAGAAATCCAGCTTCCATGATGAAGTAATAAGCATTAATTTCCAGCAGAGGAACCTGGTGATTTAAAATAGTCAAAAAACGTTTTTTGGAAATTCACTCATAACTAAGTCTTCAAAAAGACAACCCCAGAGGAAGATATTTGAGGGAAAATAACAGGGGCTACAGGGGTTCCAAAGTCTATGTACCTTTACATAGATAGACACATAAATAGATGCCTTGGCTTCTTAACAGTGTGAAATTCAGTACCATCTGCTAACACCAACACCATAGGCTTGTCTTCTAGAAGTCATTACTTCTATAGATAACGTAAAGACCAAGGAGACCAGCAGAACTCAAAGGCAGAATGCAGAGACATTTCAGACCCACAGCAATATGCAGGTGCTGTGCACTGTGTCTAAGTTCTGCTTCAATACTTGGTGAGGCAATGTGAACAGAAATGATGCAACATGTAAATACTGCCTTACACACAACACCACAGTGTAACAATTGTGCAAATTTCCAGTCTCCTGTTAAAAAACACCAACATCAAAGCAAGACTAATTGCCATGAAAAATCACTATTATATTTCAGCTCAAGCATTGCTTTTTAAAAAGTAAACAAATAAGACAGTTTTAAAAAAACAGGTTTTGTGAAATTTACCCTTGTGTAATACTCATTTGCTTACACAGTACCATATAGCTCTGCACTATACAGCTCATTATTTGTGCCCTCATAGACACTCAATAGGCACATAAGCCAGTACTTGCACAAAAATCAATCATCACCTAGCTCAATGAAATGGCAGTTTCTGATTATTGCTGATTTTCTTTGGTCATCAAAACCCCCAAAAACTCCCATGATCCTTGGTATGCAGGAACACTTCAGCTGATGTTTAAAATTGCTCTTTGTTTTGCACACTCCTGCATTTTTCCCTCCAGAAGATAATGGCAAGAGAACCCACACAGAATACATTCCCTCTTCAGACGACAGCTCAAAAGCTTCAGTAATGTGAACATTTCTGCAATGACCATAACCTACCTAAACTGTGACTTTGGAGGGGAAGAAGGAAGTTCAGTTTTCATTCCTATTTATCTTGACCTCTATCCTAAATAAACAGATGGAGCAATGGTTATCAGCACCAGATGTAACTGTTTTAGAATCATAGAATCCTGTCCAGTAGGAATCAGACTCTGGGTGTCAATACTTTTCAAAAAGGCTGCAAGCAGCACCCAGAATGCAATAAATCTTTTTCATTTTCAACCTTAGCTGGTTTCAAACTAGCAAGATACTGTCAGAGTTTTCCACTCCTTTTACCCATTCTACAAAGCACAACTTCACAGCACATGTGGTGTTTGAGAAATCCAGAACTTCAGATGTTAGTATGTATGGGACACAGAAAAATCCCCTGGGGAGGGAAAAGTAAACTGCATACAGCTGCACTCCAATGTATGGGAAAAAAAATACCACCATCTCCTAATACAGAAAAAAATAATTACCCATTCAGTACTGGAACTCAATTTCTTCACCCACACAGCTAAGTGTTCCCTTATCACTAGACTAGAGCTGGACATCTCAGAAAATCAAGGAATGCACAGACTGAAGAAAGAGGTAAGCAGACTGAGGAAAGAGTTTGTGGGTACAGCTGTACTGCAGAATAAGCATGATGCTGAGAATCTCGGGCCAATCCGCAGAGTCTGCATTCCTGGCCCTGAGAGCTGCATTAAAACTGTGGCCTTACGCTGTCCTAAGTTTGAGGCTTGAATGTGCAGAAGATCTGCAAAAAATAATTACTAAAAGCATCAAGGAATGCAAAAAGCAACTTCCAAAATGGACAAATTCTCAGCTAGTGTAAATCACCACAGATCAACGACAGGCAGCTACACCAGTGGAGACTTCCATTTACAAGCTCTCTTAATTTGCATTGCTTAAAATGATCAAACCCCAAGTGATCTTGCACTAGAACAGGACCTGAAAGCTTTGCTTTACAAATTAAATACTTAACAGTTATATAGCACATTTACTACAAAGCATTAGTAAACCTTCCATAGCCTGTACATATGTGGTGGTAGAAATAATATATCTGTTAGACATCATTTTTAAAAAGCTGATTAATATCAACGGCAGGGCATCTTAAAAGGAGTTTCAAAAACCAGTGCACTTACCAAAAACCAACCAACCAAACATATTTTCAAAGTGTCCACACATGAGCTTTAACTGCAATATGTTTTCCAAGCTTTGGGTATAAATGTTCTAACTAATTCAGAGGCTGCAATAATACATAAATACTTTCTGCTATCTCAATGTGAATTTTAAAAGCTTTGTAATTTTTTTTTATTTTTACTTTGAAGTGATAAATGTTCAAGAAAACATCTGCAAGGGCTCATTCTTTGTCCTGCTGACAAAAGTCATAACTCTGCATTTGGCCTTAGATCAATAGTGATGGGGGCTCAATTATTCAGTAATGCACTGCTATACATCACCCTGTTTAATTATAACACAGGGCACTATTAATACCTAAATACACTTCTACTTGAACAGCAAAGTCTTAAAAAAAGAAAAGGAAATTCAAGAAATATGGGCAATATGTTTGATCTTAAAATGTGGGGAGTCTTTCATCAATTCCAACACTGCTAAATTAAATAAAGCCCTTGTTCAATTGCCTGTCCTCAGTTCATAAAATCAATTGTTTTCGAAACCTGGAAGATGCATCAACTTACAATCAGTGATAAATGTAAATAAGCAAAAAACTGGCTGGGTTTTCCATCACATAGTATGTATGGTAGACATTACAACTGAGAAACATTTCAAAACGTGTATAAAACCCAGGAATTTTTGTACAATGGAGCTGTATGTTTTTATATTCAGTAACAACATACCTTTTAATCAAAAGTGTAAACTGGCCTATCTTTACTGATTTCAGTGGAACTGGGCTGTTCCACAACAGGTCCAGGATGGGCAGAGGTTTATACTATGCTCCAACACACTCCATCGAAAATAAAATAAAAACTATAAAAGAAAACACTCCCATGCTTTTCTCTCCAAAAATAAGATGTACTGTTACAGGTTAAAGACTTTAACAGATCCATATTAAAAACATTCTGGTACACAGTTAAAAAATACCAGAAAAACAAACCAACAAATCAAACCAAAAAAAACCACCGCCACCCAACATTTGTAAATCAACAGTCTAGACAGACTATCATCTCGAAGTCAAAAACATCAAAAATCATAGGATCTACTTCTCACTCCGTATGTTCTTCCCTCCTCCAGTTTCAGCCTAATTCTTAATTTAACTCATTCAAACATCTCTGCCAGAGAAAGTCAAAACAATAATGTCAAATTTAAGAAAATGCAGAAGGTGTTAAACACAGCAATTCAGTGCCAGTCTACGTGGTAGTGTATTAGGAGCTAAGCTGAATACCAAGCATCCCAGACAATGTTCAAATACAAATAATAACTTTCCTCCCTCAGTTATTTTATCCATCTGCAACAGTACATTTTGTTTTTCTTACAAAAGGTCTTAAAGTTTCTTTTACGTGTAGACCAGGGTTTGACATTTAAAAGACACACACAAAACCCACGTCTGCCGACTTAATCTGTCACAACTGCCAGAGTCAAGTACACCAGCATTTAATTTTATGGTGAAAATGCATCACAGGTTCCCCCCCACATACATTCTCTTGGTTCATACATCTATGCTTACCAGTATGCTTAAATTGGCCTTTCTTAAATAACTGAAATATAAAGCAGGTATTAACTTACCTTACGCCCATCACTTGCATGGCAGTTCACATTTAAAGGAGTCAATAAAGCCATCAGCTTTTCTTCATTACCACTCCTGTAAATGAGGAGAAGATTATGGAAAGGGTGGGAAAAGGGCAGAGCTCTTTGATATCCATCTCCTTAGCAAGTATTTTGCAAAGTATAGTATATTGAAATTTGTACTGTGGCAGGGAGAATGTTGGATGGCTAAAGAATCATCTGAAAATTTCAAAACCAAGGGTAATTACAGAAAAGAATACTACATTTGCAGTTAAATGTGTTGCAAAAGATCATACAAAAACACCTCAATTTCTCTCCTTAACCTCATATTTCCTTTTTCTAATTTTACAGATCCTGTGAAAGCCATTTGTCGAAATAGATGTTCTGAATTTAACATATTTTCATAGCATATGGCCCATAATATTTGAAACAACTATATACCAATACCCAGAATTTTTTTAGAAGGGTTAACAGTCTATATAAAATGGTCTTGTGCAGTCAGAAGGAAGGATGAAAAGCACCTTTGCAATATACAATTGAACTTTACACCTTTTGTATAGGCTTCCTTATGCTCTTTTCTGATAAAACCTATTTTCAAAATACATCCTACAGTAGCAGTTAAAAAACCAAAGAAAAGAAAGATTCCAATATTTAAATTGCTCCTAAAAAGAACAGTTACAAAACAATAAAGAGGATTTAAGCAGCTTAAAGGAAAAACTCAATATTAACCTTATAACCACCATAGTGGGGGATTTCAATTACATAAACAGGCTTTTACATTTGTACCAGACTGAAGTCTGAAGAGATTTATGCTAATTAAGTGGTTTGCTTGCAGCATTTCATGGAAAGGCAATGACAAAACAGTACTATTTTAAAAACCCCTTTTCCTCGCCTGCTTCCACCCCCAAAATATGTTTTATATTCCAAGCAGCACTCACCTAGCAGCTTCCAGGAGTTCGTCCTTCTTGTATTCACCTAAATGATTGCAAAATATCATGCTGTTAGCATTTGGCAGAAGACAGATTAAGAAATGCAGTAGGAAGCAAATACAGAATTAAAACAGAGAAGAGGAGAAAAAAGCCCACACCCCGCTGGGTGATGGAGCTGTGACGTTAGCCAGCTTGTGGAGGCAGCATCACCAGTACCTTGGAGACGGGCAGCAAATTGACGCATCTTCTTGGCCAATCCTCAGATGGAAAGGCTTTCTTCGGACAACCAATGACTGCGAAATCTTGTGTCCAGAAACACAGTCCCGCTGATAACAGCGTGTCAGCTGAAGACAATGTCCCCACCCCCTGCCCTATTCAGTATGTCACATTATACTTGGGAAGCATAATAAATTCCAAGACAAAGCAAGGCAGTGCGGCTTTTGAAAAGGTACAAATTACTGATCTCCAAGGCTCTCACCTGCCTATATGAATGGTAATATTACACTTCACTAAGTTCTTTAGAAAAGCACGGATTATTAAAAAAAAATCCAGGTATTATATCATCAGCCACTTTCCAACAAAATACACATTTAAAATAAAAAGCACAGACAAAAGAGGATGAACTCTGCAACAGATTTTGCTGCGAGACTCTGAGATTAGAGATAACCACGAGTAATGTTAAAGCAACATTTATATTTGAAATCCCGAGTTAAAACAGACAACTCACAAGGGTTGCTGCAGCACAGCATTAAAAACTGCATGTTAGTATTTTAAAAAGAGCATGGGACAAGATAACCTATGGAAGTAAGACAGAATTCTACAAAGCTGAATCATTATGACATTGTGCAATACAAATGGAATGGAATTTCAATTCAGAAATTAGAAAAAATAGCTATTTAGCAGCTTTATGCAGTCAGAGAACAGAGTGTATCCTAGACCCAAAAGGTAGAGGGTTTGAAAAACATACTGTATACCATCTGCCAGAGAATTAAAGCCTCTAACCACAATGCTGTAAGAAAAACACGAAGAAGAAGCAGTCACAAAAGAAGAAAAAAAACCCTTTGTGCTGCCTCCTATGTGTAATTGTAATAAGCCCCTAGTGAAACTCTCATTACAGGTGAGGAAAGACACTGGGCCATGGAAAATGCCAGATCAGATGGCTGGTAAGATGGAAGGTTCATCTGAAAACATCCCTTAAAGAACAGCTGTAAGGTGCAGGAGGAGGGTTGGAGTCCCCATCCACCACCAAGAGCTTGGTCCTCCCCCCACCATGGCTTCTCCAGCTAATGGCAGAGGGTGACAGGAACCACAACAAAACCAGACCTTTCCTTAAGGAGTCCCCTTTATTTCAGCATCCTGCCTTCACAGAAGGGTAAGGAGGAGGGTGAGTACACACAGCCATGCACTTCCTGCCATTACCTTGGATGTAGATGGGGAATTTTCAAAAGCAGTATCTACATCTCATCATACTAGTGATTTTTCCTTTCACAGATGTATTTAATGGCTTTCTGAATGATATTCAGCTTTGGGAATTCACAACCTGCAGCAAGAAGGTCCATCATGCCACGCACATGATGGGTCTACTAACAGAGCTGTTCTGTGAACCCCTGCAATGGAGCAAATAAGTTCAAAGCAAAGGTGTAACTGGTTATTTCAAATACAGGCCAGGAAGGTTAATCTAGCTTTTGAAAGAATTTATGTCTATGTTAAGGAAAGCTTCATCATGATACAAAGCAAATTACATGGAAATATGACTGCCTTTGACTTGCTACCACTCTCCAGCTTCAGCAGAAGAGGGGCCTGTCCACCACAGGCAACAGTCTTTTCTAAGCCATGGTACATGTTCCTCTTTTTTTATTTTAATGAAGATAAAATACTGGGCACAGTTGTGAGTGTTTCAAATCAATGGTAAGTGAAAAGCTCTGGCCAGCATGTGAAAAAGAAAAAAAGACCCTTTATTACTACTGCATTGTTTGTGCAACAATCTCAAACAGCTGGATTTCCTGCAGTAGAGTTATTGGCCTGTATTATATCAACACTTTAGAGACCTAACCAGACTAAAATACCTCTTGCACATTCTGGTTTGGCAACATATCTAGTAGTCCTAACCAGGCTTTTGAACATACTAGATTAGAGAAGAGTAATAACATTTTTCTTTCGTGCTCAGTAAGTTAGTATTCTATCACCCAAAAGCTGTTTCCTCTAATACTTGGAATAGCAGGAGCATTACTGTCCAATGAAAAAAGAAAGCTGTGGCTCTTGATTTAGGAATGTCCCCCTGTATGCCCAATTAGATCAGTTAGTTTTACTAAGTAGTACCTTTTTAAAAAAGGTATTTACAGACAGGGTTGGAATTCATGCAATTTTTGAAATTCATCATGGTTCTACACTGATTAGGATTAGGAAAATATTATCTTGTAATTGGCTAACTTTATTACTCTCAAAGAGCCACTGTATTTTGCAAATCAAATCCTAAAATCATATAAGCACTTAGAGCTTATATGAGCAGAGCACCACCAGCTCTGCTAAAAAAAAAAAATGGTCAAGTGAGCTCCCCAGGCTCTGTGGGATGAAGAGGAACCCCTTGGCCACTTGAGCAGCCAGCTGGTGGGATACCACAGAGCCGAGAGGGGTCTGGCTGATGGCATCTGGGAGAAGTGGGTGGCACTGGCCGCAGGACCGACTGCTGCTGGCACAGGCTGTGCTCCCAGCAGAGGGCTCTGCCAACACAGCTAACACCGCTTGGCTACGCGGCTTATCAAAGGCCATCCTGCAGCAATTGGCCACAGCTACCTAATAAAATATTCATTTGCAAGCATTTGAAAACAAACCATGCATGCATGGGCAGAGATGAATTTCAAGTTCTAAGCAGAAGTACAGGAATACAGACCATCAACCTCACATAATACTTCTGTTCGAAGAATGTCAAAATGACTTTAACTAAGCTAATAACATCTCTTAAAGACCTCCTCTGGGTGGGTTAGAATTTATAGTTTTGCCAAACGGCATCTGCATGCCAGGTAGCTCAGAGACAGCTGGCCTGGGAATTTCTTAAGGCAAAGACAAGGTGTGAAATGGGGAGCAGAGAGCATCATAGCAAAGCAGGGTCCCTGCTCCTATCTCATCAGACAAAAGCTAGTAGGAAAGCAGAAACCACTCGGTGGTATTCACTGCATCTGATCAAGTACAGCTTGCTCAGAATTCTTTAAATGAAGTTCTCTACTTGATCCCAGCTCCAGATCACACCACTGCTGCTCCATTGATGCTGGAACTCCTAAGTCACCACTGCTAACCATAGATAATCAGCGTCTCAGATCACAGCTACCATCAGGCAGCTAACCAGCTCTCTTTCTGTTCCCCTCCCAGGAGAAAATCAGTTACCTCCAAGACTCCTGATCAGCTGCTGCTACGCTGTCACTGCTGTGTCTGGCCCTAGCTGCATTCTGCAGTAGCTGATTAGCAAATTAGCAAATGCTTATTAACTATCAGACATCAGTGGCTGCTTGCACCTGGCAGTTGAGCAGATCAGTAGTGGGAAGCTGGGAAAAAATAACATAATGAATCTAACTTTACAGACAAATAACCCTATTTCACTCTCTCCTAAAAGTCTTGAAATTTCAATGGAATACTGAAAAACCTATCTGTATGCATGGCAAAAATCAACAGTGCTTTTTCAATGCATCTACACTCAAAACCAAGGTGAATTCCTTTCCTGGCCCTCCATACATCAGCCAATACAGAAAACAGCCAGACCTAAAATGCCAAGCTGGACAAAACAGGTTTTGCTTCACCATAAAATCACGTCAGTTTTCCACAGTGAAGACAATTTCCTAAAAAATAACGTCACAATTTAAACCAAGCCATTATTATCCAATGGCAACATATAACGGGAACAAAATGGATGAACATAGTCTAAACCAAGCTGAAAAACTAAAGAGGTTTTTCCATATGAAGTTGTACATTATGGAATCACAATTATAAATTTAAATCCTCAGAATACTTAAACACAGTGAAAATTTTTACACCAGCCAATGGTCCCCTGCTTCTGACACGTGACAAAAGAATATGAGTCTTACGAATGTGCAACCATGGCCACAGGCTGGGGAGGGAAAATTCATGAGTATCACAGAATGTCTGGAGGTCACTCATCCAACCATTCTACTCAAGCAGGGTCACCTAAGAGCACCCTGCTCAGGACTGTGTCCAGGTGGCTTTCACATCTCTCCAAGGATGGAGACTCCACCGGTTCTTTGGGCAACCTGTGCCAGTGTTTGGTCTCACTGTGCTCAACACCTTAAGTTTCATGGTAATCTCAGGTAATCTCCTCAGGACCTCCTGTTCTCTCTTGGCAGCTCAGGTCTAGCAGCACTGGAAGTCAGGGGAGAAATCTTGCTCTGTTAGAAAACATGGCAGCTCTACATTTGACTTTTGACCGTGTGCAGATCTAACACTTGTTATTGGTTGCCTGCCCTGAAAACCTGAACTCCCATTCTTCAAAATATACATCCCACAAGAAGATTGACAAGATCTTTGCAAACAGTCCAGCAGATTATTTTCTTTCTTTTTCAAACAAGTATTCACAATTACCCAGCAACATAGAGGACATGGGCTCTCCACCACAGTAGTAGAGACAGGAGGTATCAAAATCTCCCATTTTTCCTCATTTAGAAGTGTTTCTGGTGCCTTTTCAACCATATACTCTAAGAGCACATGAATGCATGGGGTTGTTCAGAAAACAACAGAGTCCTGATGCATCTGGGAGGGCTGAGAACTTATTCTTCCATCAGATTTGTTACTTCATCCAGCTCAGTCCATGGCCAGTGACCCAAACAGGTCCCTGAGAATGAAGACCTTGAACAAGGATGGTGCTGCAACAAGAGGGAGGGGAATGGAAACTCTGAATTTGGGCTGCCACTGCTACAAAGAAAGCAATCCAGAGTTTAGCTAAGAAAAAAACTGCATAGAAGTAAATTAAAATACACCTTTTCCCTGATACTCCAGGACTGCACAGACTTATGAGTGATCAATGATACACATCCACATATACCATCCTTTTTAATCCTCTGAGGTCTTCAGAGTAATATTTCAGTATTTAAAACAAATATTCAAGTTATAATCAGAGCACAAGGCTTTTTGTGCCTCTGACAGACTGCTAGGCTTATTGGGAGGGGATGAGTTCTTTTGGGTTTGGGGGTTTTGTACATTTTAGAATTTTTTTAGTAAACTTAAATTTCATTTTCAACATGGCTGCTTTTGAAGGGTCCAAAAATACCATTCAAATACTCATCAATTCCTTCTTCCCCATTTAACTTTTATTATATGTAAACCAGCAGGTGACACTAAAATATGGAGTTAAATCAGAGCAAGAAGGTTAACCATCCAAATAGCACAAGTTTGAGGGAATAACTGCCCAAAAAAACAGTCAACAAAAAAACAAAGATATGTTGAAATAATATTGTTTGGGAAAAGGCATTTGTAGCTAAGTACTCTGAGAAACACATGATAATAAAGAGGAGCAAAAAATAACAATTTCAGGTTTTATTAATAATTATATTATACTTTACTTCCCACTTGTTTAGGGTTAATTTCTTTATGCCTCTTGCACTTCTCTGCTCAGCAGTCTCTCACAAGTAAATGGGCTGATTTTATAAGCTGTCTAAATAGGCTCAACTAGGAACACAGCAAGACCCTAATTTTAAGCTCTTGTCACGGATGAAAAACACCAAAGTAACACTAGTATATGCAAGTGACAGAAAAGCAACTCAGAAGATAATGCCTTCAAGAACAAGTTCCAGCAAGGAGGAATGTTACCAAGGAGGAAAGGCTTGGCGCCTTAACTCTGCCTCTTCTATGAGATGAGTCAGGCACTGTGCATGTGGGCTCAAATTAGACATTTGTAACTGAAATTGAAAAACTGAAAATAGCTAATAGTGACGTCTTTCAGGGACATGTTTTGGGGTGTGGAAGTTAAAGAAATAAGTAAACATCATTTGGTTTTGGCCACAACCCTACCAAACCACTGAGCTAGCAGCATCCTACCTGAAACATCTTCCAGTTAAGTGGACAGAGCTCAAATGCAGAGCATTCCTGATTTACAGCTCTAGAGAAAAAAGCTTCTTCTAAGGCCTGGCAGAAAGCACTATGTCAAAACATCTGCAGCTTTATGTAGTGCAGATTGGCAAAACCTCTGCCAGGGTCTTAACTGATAGAAGAGATTCTTGTCTATTAAGCCATCAGATCAAAGCACACCTATTACACAAGCATATACAAGATACTGAAGTTACCAAATGCTGTCTTCATATCGAGGCATAAATTACACACATTGCACATTAGGTTTTGGTCACTAAGAAGGATTAGGTGGTGTATCAAAATGGGTCTTCAGTGCATGTGCAGTTACAGCACCAGTAAGTTCACATTTGAGACATAACAATTCTGTTTCTCAGAATGTCTTTTTCCAGTGGTGCTGGTCTATTTATTAAAATAATGCTATCAGATTTCCTATATAGTAGGAGAGTGATGAAAAAAGTCCCCTTGTCAGAGGATTTCAAGTGTCTTAACTCTTAAATCATTAGATAAAATCAAAGATTAAGCCAAACCCGAAAAAACCCTACAACCACCCATTATGTGCTAATCCATACAAATAATTTTACTTTCAACAATGCTACCACATGCTACAATATAGTTTCTTCTGAAATAATAAATCTGACAAACATTCCAGAATCTGTTCTCTTTAGTGGACCTGTACAAGTAGTTTCAGTGCATGCTACTCATATAAACACCACGCACACATCCATTTTTTATTCTTAGTGTGAAAAAATTAGTATTTTCACTACAACTGTACTATTTTAGAATGCTGTACTTATCTTGAAGACACCACCACTCTCATCTGTCATGTTTTCAGACTGAGATTGAAAAACTTAAAAAGATTCCAGAATAGCATGCCAAGTGACTGGGAAGAAAACCTAAACCTTCAGCAATTCAAAACACACTAGTGTGATGAAAAAATTTAAGGGGTTCAGGCTCATCTTTTCACCAAAGTTCAATACTCATGACATCTTTTGTGAAATTACATATGGAAAAGAAATCTGACAGGTTTTTTTTCCAGAGCCTTCCCCACCCCTTCATGCCTATAACAAAAGCAACATTCCCATGGCTCTCCCTTTCATTTCTTATATTAATTCCCGCTATCAGCAAAAACAATAATCCACTGTAATTCCCACTAATTTAGCCTTGCTCAATATTAACAACTAATAAACTGCTCAATTTTTCAGTCACAATTACTTTCTCATTTCTTTAACATCCCTGCATATGCATTTTCTCTCCAGGATTTCAAGGAAAAGTTTCTGGAGGAAGACAAAGGACTAAGAAATTCTCTTTGTCAAAGACTTGAGTACAGTAGAGGTGGATAGATAGCCAAGCCGCTCTCGTATTACTGCATCTTTTTCAAAAGCCAGCTCCCTACCCTCTCTTTCCAAACAATATCCACAAACAAGTAAATCACTCAATTCCCCAGAATATTCTCTAAAGAGAAACCATAGAAATACCTGTAATAACTTACATAAAGCATGGAAGAAAACTAGCAAGAAAAATATAAAATGTAACCCTCAGGAAAGCCATACTGTATAAAGGCAAGCTCCAAAATTATGCTTCATCACCTCATCTTTCTCTGAAAAGAACTCTAGAGTAAACACAGGCAGACTAAATTTTGCAGTTTCTCCAATTTTCCCATTGTAGATAAAACATGCTAGCAAGCTGGGGACAGTGTGTCTGAAAATCCATAGCTGGATTTAAAACTGAAGCATTTATTTTAACCAAAAAATCTATATTCTCTTAGCTACAGCAAACTTGACAGATTTTGTAGTAACAAATTGTACAGATTTAAAGAAGTGGGGGTTTTTAATGTTTGCTAGAAAATGAACAGGAGACATAAAATGTATATATGTGCCAAAGTATTTTTTTATTGAAGAGTACAGTCATTCCTCTGTTCATCTGAAGCTGCCCTGTGCATCTAAACTTGCTCTACAAACTTGAGGAAACACAGGCTGCCACCTCATAAAAAATGCACGTGTGTTGCCATGCTTGCCCTGCAGCACACATCCTGGAAGGAACTCAAATCCAGTTAAATCACTCCTCTAGCTCCTAGACAAAAATACAAAACATTTCCTTTGCCTGCTGGGCCCCAGAGTAGTGAGCAGAAGGGAGGAAGTCCTTTATAACTGGAGGAAATGGGGCAAACCTGTCAAACACACAGCAATGAAAGAGCCAACATATATTTATGAAACACTTAAGCAAAGTACAGCAAGTAAGTCCTTAATAAAAGAATAACAAAACAGAGGTAATAGATTTTGTTATAATGAACCATTTTGTCACGGCAAAAACCACAAAACTGATCTGTCAACAATTCAGTTTAAACATTTGGAAAACATGCATATCTGCGCAACAAAAAGACGGTAACAAAATAACTCCCCAAAATTAACCCATTTGTCTTCCTGCTGTGGGCAAATTTTCCCTCCTCATGGGTTTTTATTTGCTAGCTAAGAGGCAAAAGACAGTTGGAAAATAAAGGAAAGTTTGGTACAAACCAGGGGAAGAAAGGAGACAATGCCCTGACTGGAAACAGCATATGTGGATTGATATGAAAGACTAGTACTGGTATCCCTGAGTAAAAAGCGGCTGCTTAACTTGGAACATTCTTCCCCCCCTTATCCTCCCCATCAGATTTTATGATATAAATATTATTTACTTAAATACAATGGTTCTATTTGTTTTGTCTCATTTTTAAAAGTTATCTTTTAACACCTTTTCTGAAGACATTTGCAGTAGCAGTGCTCAGTCACAGTAACTCAACTCAAGCTTCTCCTGCTCTGAGCCATGGTAGGGTCTTCGGATATTCACTCAGGCAAAGAGCAGCTCTGTGCCGTAATGTGACTAAGAGCACATTCTAAGATGAAAGAAAGCTGCAGTTTACAGAAAATGATTGAAATCTAAATCTGCAAACTGCTATCCTCACTAAAAAATAACTATTAAAACACCAGCTGGGGAAAAAATGAATTTTCTATTTACACTCAGGCACTTTCTGCTATTCCTGTTGGAATAACATACCACAAGACAGAAACACAGCAATAAAAGTATCTACTGCCAATGTCCTGGAGGTCTGAGAAGGGTTACGTTATTTACCAGCAATGAAAGAATAATTAAATAATACACACAACTCAAGTTCTGTAAACATTTTCAGTTCCTTATATCAACCTCATTGTTTTAAATGCTTTGCTGGTTAAATGCATAATAGAACAAACTATTTCAGTTTTAAGGGACCAACAGTGATCTTGTAGTTCAACTGCCAAAAGCTAAAGCCTGTGGTTAAGAGCATTGTCCAAATGCCTCTTACGCAGTGACAGGCTCGGGGCATTGACCACGTCATGTAGAAGAAGCCTGTTCTAGTGCATGACCACCCTCTCAGTGAAAAAATGCTAACATGCACTCTAAAAACCTCCCCCGGCATACCTTTGAACCATTCCTATGCTTCCTGTCAGGGAGAAGAGATCAGCACCTCCCTGTGCACCTCCCCTCCTCAGGAAACTTGAGAGAGCAGTGAGGGCATCCCTCAGCCCCCTTTTCTTCAAACTATACAAACCCAAATTCCTTAGCTGCTCCTCAGAGGTAAAAGGATTACACATATGATTTCTTCAAAAAAACAATTTATTGCCCTAAATTACAATATAGTTCATTATAAAGACTGAAACAAAATAGCACCACAGGAAAAAAGTCTGAGAGAAGGCAAGAGATACTAGCTCGTTAATTAAAGAGCTTCAGTTTACCAGACTGCTGTCATTTATAAGGAGGACATTCCTTCTTCAACTTCCATTCATGCCCAGCAAGTTTCATCAGATGCAGTACAGGGCTGCCTGTTCAATACATACCCCATACAAGGTGACCACAGACACCAGTCATCAGTCCTGCCCAAATGGAAACTGTTGATACACCATGCACACTTTACTGCTACTGGAAAACTAAGTGCAAGAACTCTGTCACAGGTATATCCATAAATAAAGCATCTTCCAAAACAGGTGCTCCCTCTGTTGCTGGACAGAAAGGAAATACGTAAACTGCATGTATCCTCAGCATGACAACTCTGCAGGTTTCTGTGTAAATCTGGAGTAAAAGATAGTTTTATTGTGTTTTGCATGAAATAGGAAAAAATACTGCTTTCTCACTCACTTTCAGAAATCTCACTAGATTTAAAGACTCTGCTTACCTCACATAATACAAAATATAACTGGCCAGAAAGTATTTCTACATTTCTCATTCATCACAACCATTAATGATCTTAAAATACTAAGGAAAATCTTTTCCTTTTTAAGTGATCCTTTTATTAGGTAATGTAATTAATGTAATAAATGTAATTAATGTAATAAATTACCAGCAGTCCCTAAACCAGCCTATTTTTCCAATGGCTTTATTTCCAAGTTATTCTAAGATACAGTTCATTGTTATCTTTCAAAAAAGTAGTATATTAAATCTCCATTTAACCTAAAAGGAAAGACCATGCAAGAGTTAACATAGGCTCTCTCTACTGTGCCCTAGGTGTGTTAGTTCAGCAGGAGCTAACTCAGTATTACCACTCCTCCCAGAGAGTACATACCATCAAGGAGAAATCATACTGTACCTTCCCCACACTAGTTTAGGATTCCTGCTTATCCCTTTCTATAAAAGCCCAGTTACTGATGCAGGAAATGGTGAGATTATTACTGACAGAACTTGCTTCCTGACGCTGACTCTCCTTTTTGCCATCCTCTGAGCATCCTTTAGCAGAGCAAAGACAGGTTACAAGAGAATTGGGTCTGTCTTCAGAGAGCAGCACAACGAAAACTGCAGGGAGGAAGAACAAACGCCCAGAGAAAGGACAGCTCTTGCTGGATCACACTGTGCCATTAAAACAGTTCTAGCCATAACACTCTTTACTGCAATCAAAATGGTTTTGGATTTAGATAAAGGACACAAGGAAAGGAACAGGCAAGGAAATATTCAGAGAGAGAGAAAAAAAATTTCCTGGATTCTTTTTCCATTCAACAGTCACATCAGCAGCCCTGACCCTTGGCAGTGGGCTCTCAGCAGCCCAACAGTCTAAGATGTCAGTCTGCCTCTGGTTTTTGTCAGACAGATTTTACAGTTACCAATTTGGTCCAAATAGAAGGTTATGCTTGGATATGGAAGCCCATATAATTCTTGAGCATACAGATAGCACTTCACAAGAAAACTTCCTTCAGTGGTGTCCTTCAGCAACTCAAACCACACTTGGAAGCATGATACTTTCAGATTTTGGGCAGGGGGACTCCTAGCCAGCAGTTAAGAAGGGTCTCTACAAACAGCCACATTCCTTTGTTCCTTCCCCTTTTTCTTACCTTCTCCAAGATGCTGCTCCCAGCCTCAGCAAAGACAGAATATCCTATATAGAAATTACAGCTACATACAGTAAGAAGCCACAATGCACACAAGTCATAAATTATTTTCCTTCTGATCTGCTAGCTGTTCAGGAGAAAAACACTTACCTACTGTCTTGCTTAAGTGCAGGCAGACTAAAGTAGGCAGATTCTGGAGATGGAGCTACAATTGCCTCGCCAGTGAGCAGGAACAGGTTTCCCTGCATAGCTCAACATGATTTCAAGAGAAGAGAGACCCATGAAAGGAAGATTTACTGGATAATTCGACCAACAATTTCTAGAACACCGATCAGACTTCTCATCTAGCTCCCTGAGGATAATGCACCATTTGAAAAGGCATCAGTAAAAATATTTACCTTTCAGATTTGTGGGGAAGATCAGCAATGCAAACACAGAAATGTTATTCTCCCCATTCTTAGACAAGTATATTTCATTTTATACTTACAAACAATGCTGGTTTGGGTTTTTGCTCTTTCCATTCCTCTAATTTTATAATCAATTCTTTTTTCTTGTGCATATACGAAAGAAATTGTCTTTCTACTGGAAAGTCTGCTCACAAAAGATTTTTAGCTATGACTGCTAGAAAGTAAGTAAAATATGCACACCTCCTTTCAAAGGAAAGGTTATTTTTGTCTGTTCTGCCAGATAGAATAAATCCTTCACTTCCAGGGCAATAGATGACAAGAGACTAATATGAAGAAACATATTACTGAGAAAATAATGTCTCTTCACACAGGTCTGCCTTACACACATTTTAACAAGAACTTGCTTAACAAAAACAAAAAACTAAGTTTGTTTACAACAGCAAAACAGACACCCAGGTTTTTGGATGGTTCTGCAAACTGGCAGCAGTCAGCATCAGATTATCTGTTCAATTTCAGCACAAAATTGCCTTTAACATGCAAGATTTACCTTGCAGGCAAAGGTAGCTGAAATATAGACTCCCTACATTCATTCCGCAATAGGCGTGGCCACAGCAGGAAATCTGTCCTGAAGAAGGTTAACTCTGACTGACCATACATTGAAGTGAGCTCTTTACTGTCCTGTTTAACAGTGGATGGAAGTCAAGATGCCAGAGCAGCCTACACCCTGCCTCACTCCTGAGTGGAGTACTGAGAGCCTACTACTCCAGGGAAGCTTACAGCAGGAGATCAGGCAGGAGCAGAACACACACCAACCTGCCTTATGACTTTGGGCAAGTCAGTGACTGCAAAAGAGTATTTAGCTACAGAAGTCATGGTGCTTAATCCTCTAAGTAGAGTCTATTAGAGTAGTAATTATTAATATAATGAAGTAGCAGAAGTAATACAATCATCCAAAATTACTTACAAAAATATTAGTAAAGGCTGGATTTTATTAATCAAAAATACAGATTCTCAGTTCTCAGCTATTCAGAAGGAATATTCTCAAGGCTCTGCCCTCCTTTTCCACTCTTTGCAGGAACAGAACTTGTAAAGGCAAGGTGCATATTTTATTGAGTCCAGCTCCCTACTGAATCCAGCTCCCTATTGAATCTATTCAAAAGCTTTTTAGAAATGAATAGCCCAATTTCCCTGGATTTGATGACATCACATGTTTGGGTTTTGTTACTTATGCCCCCTCCCATGTTATCTTCCTGAAAGTAAAAGCAGACTGCATACAGAAAATGAAGGAATTCTTTACAGAATCAGTCATTTGTCATGAGAAGCTGCTACTTTAGGGCTGACAGTGCTAGATCTGAGAGGTATTCAAAGGTACTGACATGCATTATAGGAGTTTTAATTTTCAGATAGAGACAAGCTCCTCTAGCAAGTCTATTAGGTTTATTCCTGAGAACAGCTGGCAGCCTTGTCAGTCACTTATATGACCTGGGTTGGCCATGCCAGACACATCCACATAGCAAGAGGTAAGGACTTTGTTGAAGGTGGCAGTCAGATGAAAGTTGCCATGAGTTTGGTACTTGTGTAAGGACAGAGCTGTTTGCCTGCCTGGACTGAAAGAACAAACTGAATTCTGAATTTATGCCAAAATGTTCTTGCCATTATACAAAATAAACATCAAACAGACAAGTACAACATTGTATTCCTAAAAGGCAAGCAAAAACAAATTTGCAGAGCACATATTGATACGGACCATGATGTTCTATTGCCAATAAATAATCAAATTAAGTTATGAACTGAAAATGCTACTGAAACAGCAGAAAATACAGGAAGTTTAATTTCAAAATACAACGGAATGCCTTCAAAAGAGTAAAGTGCTTACTTTTTACATGACCAAAGGAAAATACGGGTCTAGAGAAAGGAAACATGCCATTCCAAAGTCTGTACCCTACAGAACAGGCAGCTATTTAAAATACGTTCTGAAAACAGCATTTCAAAATAAATGCTTGAAAATGTTATAGCATCAGTCCTCTTATCTCAGTGCAGTGTGCAGTGCAGTACTGCACAGAATGAAGCTTCTATTCAAAAGAATAGATACTTGACCAAAAAAAGAATGTTATTTATGAATAACAGTCTCCTGGAGATATCTTTGAGAACTTTTTTGTGTTTGTAAATTATTTGAAATGTCCTTTTATACTGAGACATTTATATAACCAGTCCTCTTCCCTGCATTCTCCAAAAAGCCTCAAATCACTGCTTGTACTCTTTGCAGAGTAAAATTCCATGCCTGTGTTTTCCCAATCCCTGAAAAATTATGATATTCTCTCTGGAAAATAACACTTTTTGCTCTTCTGCCAAAAAGGAAGCCATCAACAACCAGTCAGCTTTTTAGCTTCTCTTGGCTCATTTACTTACTCTAGACTGGTACCTCACCATCTTCATTTTGCTCTCAGAAGATACTTCACCTGTGAAGCTCTGCAGACATTTCACTGCTGCAGACAACCAGCTGCAATTTATGGATAGAAAAGACATACTCCTTTGTGCATAAATAATGTGGTTTTAATGTTTTACTCATTCTTGCCTCGAATGCTATCTGAAGGCAGAACATCCTTCTTCTCTGCTTGGCAGCACTGGCTTCCTTCACACCTGCTTTGCCTCAGTTTTTAATCAGGATGGCAATACAGAATGTGGACACAAAACAAAAATAGTACTATGAAGAAATGGAAACTGCACAACATCACAAAAGTAAAAGAGTTGAACATGCACCTGCCTATCTGTGCACCCCCAAAGAACACTAAAGAAACCAGTACATCATTTTTATTGAAGACCTGACAAGAAAGTGCCATAAATTCACCACGACAAGTGACATTGCTAGTTCAGTGTCTCCTTTTAAGGAGGGGGAGATCAATTTAAGCAGCTGCAGATCCTCATGCTTAACCTCAAGAGCAAGTACACAGGTCAAAAACAATCCTCAAGGAAAGATGACAGACACAGTTTGTGACAGCATCAGAAAGGTAAATTACCCCAAACAAATCTTTGATGCAATGGTTAAAAGGAAAACACAGGATACATTACCCATGCAGATAACTGGGGAATTATTAGTTCAGATAGGGATTAATACAGGTATTTTAAGAACAACAAAGAACCTGAATGGTAGACAAATCATGTTATCCTTGAAAAAATAAAAGCAAACCACTGAGTTCAAAAGTAGTGGGCAGACTACTCTGTGGTTCAAATTACTTATTCCCACTAACGTCGATTCAGTGCCAGTCCATGCAGTGCTCTGGCAAGGCTGATCACTACTACAGTCATGGCAATATCAAGGCTGCCATTAAACTGAATTACAACAGGAAGGTGTGGAAGTTCTCAGTTCTCAGTCAAAGAGAGAACAGAGAGAATTCTCCCAGGCTAGAGCCTGGGAAATTTAGAGAAAAGGAATCAAAACAATTATTATCTCTCTTTCTGTTCATGTGTTTGCCCATGTGGAATGTATTCTGAAGACTATACCCAAGGTATTGCTTGTTTGGATTCAATGACCAATCAGAGGCACATCTGTGTCAGCTCTCTCTGGAGGGAGCCACGAGTTTTCTAGTGAGTTGGGAGTGAGAGCTCTTGCTATTGTAATATACTGTAATATAACAGAAATATAATATACTATAAGAAGATATAATAAAGCAATTGGTCAGCCTTCTGAACCATGGAGTCAATGCTAATTATTACCCAGCTGGGAGCCTGTGACAACAGCAAGGTAAAAAAAAAAATCATTGTGAACACAATCAAATCCATGAAGTTGTGATGTGAAAAGGACAGACAGGTAACCCAGAGCCATCAACAACCACGCTATCGGTGCCTATGGAAGGAACTCAATCAGGCCAGACTCGGTTAGGGAATTCTGCTCCAGGGATATCCAACTACAACATTACTTCATTCAATTTTTCTTCAAACATGCAGGAGGGCAGGAAGCCTTTTGTACATCACAATTTGTTACTAGTCCTCGCATCTTTTGCATATTTATACTCAAGTGCCATCATTTTTTTCCTTTCTGGAAAAAAGAATTTTTACTTTGCTCTGGCAGTGTAAAAGAATCATCAAGGTCAGATCTGCGATCTTGTAGGCCACCAAAGTAATAACAAGATGATTTTAAACAAATTAAAAATCAATTCACTCTGCATTTACTTGCACCCTTTAGCTTCAGTCCTTCAAGCTAAATTCAGCTCTTTTCCTTTACATCTGAACTTTTCAAATTGTATTTATATTTTTCCACTACTGATAAGCTTAAATGATAAAATGACTATTCTAGGTCCCCAAAATAATATAGTTGGAACACTCTAAAGTATGCTTAACTTTAAGAATGCATGTAAGCAGCCCTACTGACCTTGATATTCTCATGTCTAATGCACTTTGTTGAACTGCAGCTACAAAGACAAGCTATCATGTTTCTTCACCACAAAAAAAGTGCCTTACTCTTCAGCTCAAGCACATAAGCAATTGCTCTGTCTGGTGCCATTATCACAGCCAGCCTTCCTTCCTCGAATGTTTTACACATGTATTATATAGTGGTGGAGGAGCACAATAACAGTAATAGAGTAATCAAGCTATCTAAAGCACTCAGTAGTCTATAGGAACAATAAGCAACTCTGAGTACTGAATTATGGAAATTTGGACTCTTCCTGCATTTGCATCAAGTACCAAATCCTCTTCTCTTCTGACAAGCTAGCAAAAGCAGTTCTTTCAACTTCTATATGATATGAACTCAATTCATACAGAAAGTTTAATTTCAAACCTCTCCAACCTCTCCTTGATTGCCAGGCAGGGGAGGTATACTTCAACCCTCTAGATACAACTAGAGGAAGAGGAAAACAAGGGAAAAAATAAGGACTTGTTTCAGACATGACTTTCTCAAAGTATATAGGTACTTAGAAACATAGAAAGAAGCTGTTCTAGAGATGATGACAGTCAGGGAAAAGAAACAAAACAGGAAAAAGAGCTGGTCCCGGACAACAGAAAGAAGAGTTACAGACAGGAACTACTTTAATATCAAGAGAGACATTAAGAATCCTCCAGGTGAATTAAGGTGTATAAATATTTCCTTGGTGTGTAGCACACCTCACTGGATATCATGAGCATATATACAAACAGAAGAAATAGTAAAAGTAGGGATTTTGCATCCAAATCCATTCCAAACATTTAAGACAGCCTGGACTGTAGTCATAAAACACTGACCACTGACACACTGCCTTGTTATAGATATAGGTCTTCAAACTACCTTCACCAGTAGTAAGGCTCTGCTCAAGGCAGTCTTTCTCTCACAAGACTGCACTGAGAAGCGGGGCTTTTAAAACATATTCACCTGACAGCTATGATACATGCAAACAAGATGGTACGGTTGAATATATTCAGGACCTGGTGACATTCCTCAAAGTCCTCACTCTTCAAAACAATAGCAAGATTCATCACACCTCCACACTGCAACCTGCAGCATACAGCTGTGCTTATGCAATATACAAAGGTCAGCAAATTCATACTGATGCCATTCTTCAATTTGTTAGAAAAGCTTTGACTGCTTCAATAACAAAAAACACCATTAAACATAGCATGGCAGGATAAAATGAATTAGGGACAATAAATCTGGCATTAACAGAATGAAAAGCAAAGTGACTGAAAAAAGCTAATCCTCTAAGGAGAAAGTATCTTTGGTCACACATAAAAACACCTCCCCTTATTTCTGCCAAAGGCAATGCCAATCCATACAATTAATGTAAAAGTCTGGGTTAGTTCAATGATCTAGAAGAGTTTAACCAGAGGGCTGTAACAAGACAGGCTGACAAAGGTGTCTCTGATACTTCTGAACTCTGGCATTTCTACATAAGCATTTAATTCTACATCTGGAGAGGGCTTTCAAAGTAATCATAATCCTGACTTACTGCAGTTTTGTGCATATGCTGTAGAAGTCCTGGAGGGCACCACATAGATGCTTCAGGAAGTTTTCAAAAGAATGCATTGTAGACCCTTACTTATAGTGTGTGTGCCTAGTCCATAGGACTGAACCAGACCAGAGTTACCCTACACTGAAAAAAACCCCAAACAAAGTCTAAAAAACCTTATATTTAATAAGCTGTTGACAGGAGAGATAGCAAAGGCCTCAAAGGTTTTGTATTTCCAAAGCAGGTAACTGAACCTGACTGTTGTTATGCCTGGCAACACCCAATCTCTGTATTTTCAAACCTAATTTGAAAAAAAAGCAAATATAGTAGAGGAGAAAACAGAAAGATGATAAATGGTGAAGGAACATGAATCAGGGAAAAAGTAAAGAAAATTGTTTCCAGGCATATTAATATGAGAAAAATGAACATGTCTTCACAATGACAGAGAGCTAACATTTTAAATTTTCATGCAAAGCAGCAACAAAAGACAGAACTTTTCAGTATTTTATCTACTCTCACCCTGTAATAGAAACTGTAAGTAGAGAAATAAGCACTTTATTAGGAGAGGAGGCTAAAATTAGACTTCACCAGTATATAGAGAGGGATGGTATTGCCTGCTTAAAGCCAGCTCTTCTGACACACTCCAGAAGGCTAACAGCAGAGTATGCTAAGGGACTGTTTCAAAGTTGTCTCCCAGCACTAAGAAACTTAACCTTTATCCCACACTCTCCCACAGTATACTTCCATTTAGCATATCAGCATGAGAAGTCTAGCAATATTTAGCTGCCCCTCCCTGCCCATCCTAATACAGTTCAATAAACTTCCTGGAGTAAGGATTGGGAAGAATCTGATGCTTTCAAATACTGAAACCAGCATTTGTAAACAAAATGCCTGGGACAAAACCAGGAGCCTTGACATTGGAATAGCCTTTGTCAATACCGTATTTATAAAGTCTAGCTACTTTAAAAAAGAGGTAATGCTTCCTACTGTAGCTCTTACTTCAGCTACTAAAACCCAGTTTGAGTTTACAAAGCACATACTACAGCATACTAGTTGCTTCATGTTAATTGCTTCCTTAATTTGAAATTAATATGCCTCTGACAACAGCAATTTTTTTAAAATCATCCTTGTTAACCGCTTTGTCACCCTGTTAAGTGGTCAAAGGAGTTCACTAACAACTACTTAACTCTATACACCCTTTTTACTGAATAACTGAATGACTGCATAATTTGAACAGGTCTTTAACAACTCATGGTCAAGCTTGGTCTTTAACAACTCATGGTCAAGCTTGCTGGTGTGTATTTGCCTTGTTTCCTCAATTTCCCACCATTTTGATAACTGCTAGCATATTGTGGAGCATAGCTGGTACCTTCAGGAAGTCAACTGGAACAAATACTTCCAGCAGCAATAAAGCACACCTTTCGGCCAGAACCTGATAATAAGTTCTTTGGAGGTTTTGCAAATGAAAATTTTCAGGAACTTACAGTCACTCAAAGAGGTGGACTTTCATTGGGGCAGCTAAAGGCACACCTCTGAATCCAGCACAGACACCTGCCAAATTTGAAGTTTCTGCACCAACCATGGATATATTAAAACAATTCAATAGAAATATTTGATTTCAGACACTGAGAAAATGACTTGTTCTTATTGAGTTGCCACTAAACCTTTTTTACTTTTTTTCAACTGCAAGAATGATCAAACACTAGATCAGGTTGGCAAGAGAACTTGCAGAATCTCCATCCTTGGAGCTTTTCAAAACCTGACCAGACATGGTTCTAAGCAATCTGCTCCAGTCAACCCTGCTTTGAGCAGGTGGGTTGGACTTGATTATCTTCAGGGGTCCCTCCTAGCCCTAGAGCTTCTGCAATTCTGTGACACCAGACCAGATTTTAGATCTCAGATATTCAAACTATACAGTACAAAAAGGACATAAACCCATTAACTTTAACAGTAGGCTTAAATGAAACAGCAATAAATGAATCTCAGGTATTTCTGGCTCCCAGGCAATTTAATATCTCTGTTAAACCCAAGGGCAAGTGACAACTAAGAAGGAAGAAATGAGATCAAGCAGAATTGTTGAACTAAATAATTTCAGTGCTTCAATTTAAGCAGACTTTTCTGAACAGACCTATAGCAAATTTCAATTTAAACTCCACAGCCTGACAACACTTCCTTGCTTTTCCTTTAAAATATGGGAAACCAGGACAAGCATTTATGGGATCAACAATCAGAAACAAGAACATGACAGCAACAAGACAGGCAGGCCCGAACCAAGAAGGCATTTTTCAGCAGCCTTTCAAAAATGTACCTCTGTAGGTCATGCAGCATGCTGGCATGAATACAATGCAGCAGTGTCATGCCAAATCATGTCTTTGACATGCCCATGATGTTCTCAGAAGGACCACCCTGGGTAAGAGTTAGCTCACCTAAGTCTGATTTAAAAACTGACTACAACTGTCTTGTAGTGAATATTCAAATTTACTGGTTTCTGCACATGGCCTGCAGCAAGACTAAATTGCCTACACCAAAGGGAGGTAAAAAAATCTCCCCTGTACAAATCTTCCTAGACTTAACACTTTTGAATATCTTTGAAGCAAATTTACCAGACTAACACATGATACATAGAACACCACTAACACAAGGCAAAGGAGTAACCTCCTGGTGAAGTATGCCACTGTAGAAAAAACTACAAGATAGTCTGGCACAGAGGAAAAACACAAGTGGCATCACTTGTGCTACCCCATTAAGCCCTGGTAGCTGGACCTCAGAAAAAACCTTCACTTTCAGCACTTTTAATCATATCTGAGGTATTCAGATGACAGTTTGCTTCTCAGGTTAGGATTTCTTTTGACACACTGGTATATATATTTTAACAGATCCCACCTTCACTGCAAATACACTAGTCTCTTCTTGCACCAGAAAAAGGCACAGGTGGATCCCTCTGTGCTTCGTCCATCACAGTATACACCCATGATGAACAGCTCTATACATACTAATCCTGAAAAACAGAATGGATGTAGAAACATCACAACAGACAGGGGACTATGTGCTTCCTAGTGACAGCTCTTGGACAAAGGGAGGTGAGGGACATCTTAGAAGCGTATTTGTGAACTTCTAAATTATTATTCTGGCTGTGATACCAAAATCCAAAAACTATTAGCTGAAGTACTAACTGTGAAGCCTCTGGAAAATGTTAAGAGACTTATTGGGCCAAGACGAATACCAGGAAATAAAACTTCTGGTAAGTAGTCACACAGCATGACATTTTCCTTACCCATTAAATGCAATACTTAATATCCTCAGCTTTATTTATATTTGCTCTATATGGAAGACTAAATGCTTTCTTTAGAATAGAAAGTGCTATCCTAATTAGCATAAAATTCTGCTTTTAACATTATAGATGTTTTTGCTTACATAAGTACTAACAACCATCACTGCAGCAATGCCAAATGAAATCTAGATATATTTTTATATTATTACCAGACTGTAAAGCATAATGCAATAGAAATGACTAAAATTCACAGTAGTCAAAATGTGTACAGGCTGAATGCTAAATGTAAAATTACAGCTCCTCTTCATGCACACTGACAAATTACTACTACATTCTACATTAATATCATTTTTGAGGAGCTGAAAGATCATGCTACTTATAATGACATAGACTGTGTCTTTAATTACAGCTAAAACTCTCAAGAAAATCTCATGAATTATTGCAGAAAGGATCTATTTAAATTTTTTAGAGTAATAAATGCTTCTTCCAAGGAGAGATAAAGCTTGAGTAAATAGTATCATTACTTGCATTCAGTATTCATTCTTTTGAAAGCTCAAATCACAGAAATTTAATAATATTTCATGTCTTACTTCTGTAGAGGCAAAGTATTTTCCAGGACAGTTAAGAATGTAAAATGGAAAATCCAAAATTCATGTTGTAAAAATGTTACCAAAAGATGACATATAAAATGTCAAAAGGTAAATCGCACAGTTTGGGGTCAGTGGAGGTCTAACCATTTTTGCACTATCTCCAATTACTGTAAGTTTTAATATGAAGATAGCCATTTGCAAATTTAGGCTGTTTTACTGTGAAAAAGAAGAGATGAGAACCTTTCTGCACATCAATATGTTTGGTTTGTTTTTTTTAATGACAAATACATTGCAGAAGAATCACATTCTGGATAGAAGCAGAATGACTGATACATTCACACCACGGACCCAAGGGCCTTTCTGGAATGGACAGTATTAAACAACTGAGGTTAAACTCCAGATGGCTGTATTTCAAATTAGCCTGACAGCAATGTATACATGGCACACAGCAGATGTCAATCATTACAACAGAGGCTCATTTGGGGAGCTGAAATTAGCAGTGCTTTTAACAAGCTTGAGTCTCACTGTGGTCAGTAGGAGACTTTGTCTAGCCTCCAACGCGCACTGTGTGCAGGTGTCAAGGTTTGAGCAGCAGGAGGTGCTGCTGGGGTGGCCCCTCTGAGAAAGGATTGTCCTGTGCTGGACACAGCCATTCAGAGCTGGCTCTGACAGACCCAACCCTGGCCAAAGCTGAGCTCATCAGTGGCACTAGTGGTGCCTCTGTGCTGATGTATTTAAGAAAGGGTTAAAAACACTGCACAGCAGTTGTGAAAGAGGACTGAGAACACGTGAAAGAAACTGTCCTGCAGGCACACAGGTCAGAGAAAAAGAAGTGGGAGGAAGTGCTGCAGGTGCCAGAGAAGAGATTTCCCCCCACAGTGCCAGAGCAGATATCCATGCACACTGCAGTCCATCAAGAACATCCTCCAGAAACAAGGTGTAACAAATAGAAAAGTGAAGAGAATAAAAAGAAGGGATGAAGGGAATACCCTCAGGGCCCTGTTGCAATTTCTAACCAAGTGAAAGCTGTGAAAACCATAAAGGTACTGTAGGGAACTGAGGAAGGTGCAGGGAGAGAGACATAGTGACATGAACTTTGCTGTCAGTTTCTTCCTTCCAAGGGCTGGACTTTGTTAGGATGATCAGCACTTGCAAGTTTAATTACTATGAATGCAACTTTTTACTGACAAGGAAGTTACTGACAAGCAAAGCTTTGTAGAAACTTCCTTGGAACAACTGTATAAAAGATAATTGACTTGAGGTTTTAGTAAGGAAAGATGCAGTTGATTTGCAGAGATGGCCCATTTCATTTATGGGTCAATTAAATACCAATGCTATTTCATTTCTGGACACTTTGTCCAGACTTAACACAAGTACTGTGGCCCCATGTTCTGCCTAGGGTAACCCTCCCAACACCCAGGTTGTCCTAACTCTCACAGACACAGCCATATAAATTGCCATTTCCAAAGGAATAAACTCGGGGATATGAAAACAATTTCCCAAAGAAGTGCTAAAAGGAGACAGCTAAAACCAGCTTGTTCATTGACATAGTGCTCTTCAGCCAACAGTTAGTTATACGTGCACAGAAGCATGGGAAATCTGAAGAGGAAAGACTTAACTCACAGGTTCTCTTCCGTGTTCTCAAAGAGAAAGGGGAAAGTATTTTATACTCCTTTTTATTTACTGGATAAGTGTGAGGGAGCTGATTTTATGTTTTATTTTATAAAATAGTTCTTGTTCACTGAGATAGCTTGCGTTTCTTACTTCTAATCTAGGCTCTAACTCTGCAACTTGCTTCTTGTGATCAACTCTCAAAGATCAAACTTAGCTGACCTAATTCCACAATTTCTGTCACCAAAATTCATTTCCCAAGCTGTTTAAAGGACTAATACACGCAACAATGAAAAATACATGAGCCACCTATGGTCTAATGAGTGCTTAACATTATGGAAACACTTATCACCCAAAGCAGCAGGATCTGTGGAGTCTGAAACAAAGCAGCAGAGAAATAAGCTTATTATCCATAAAGAGGGAAGCCTAATCTTAAAACGTTTCGGACTAATAAAATATCAGACACAGCCCACTTCTGTTATAAAAAGGAAATTATTAAACTACAAGAATTGCAACACAGGATAAAACCTCTTTTGTCCAAGTTTTGAGCTTGTAAGCTGTTGCAAGGGTAAGTAAAATACCTCCAATGTCTGTAAATGGTATCTATAACACCTGTAACAAGTCTCAGGATCCTGACTCTAAATCAGCATTGAAAACTACTATTCTACTCTGAACAAAAGAGTAGAAGTAGCTGTCTTTGTGGGACAGGAAAAAGCATTGTGGAAAACAAAGGTTTCAGATACATACTAACTATTTAGGAGAGATAATCAATAGCATAGCGCACACATACTTTTATGGTCTACTGTTTTATAATTCTAGTTCTGTAAGTGTTGCAACATGACAGAGTATGATTTATCAATGCACTTCCAAAACAAAAGGGTTTTACTTAACTTACAATATAGCTTGCCAGATGCATGAAAGATTTCCATTAATAATGTGGTACCAATTCAAAATTTTGTGTCTTCGTGCAAGACTGACAATAGATTAACTATTATGTTAAAATTAGAAACTCTTCAAGGCTACCAAGCAAGTAAAGCACTTAATCACACAGTTCTTTTAAGCATAAGAACAGTTGCATTGCACTACAGGAGGAAGTTATGAAGCATATGATTAAATGCAACTAAATTGAGTACAAATCACAAAAAATGTAATTTTGAAATGTCTCTAAAGCACACTGGAAACAAATGGGCTTGTGAGACATGAAAAACAGTCTTTTTTGCCAGAGTCTGTCTTTCATGTACAGAAGATGTAAAGATAAAGGAAGATAATAGCTGTTGCATTTTCAAAGTCACAGATTACTTCTTACTTCCCAGTGAGGTCAAGTTTTTTAAAATCACCTCAAAAAATATTACATAGAGGTTCAGCATAAAGCTTGATAGTAAGTTAATTTTTGCCATATTATGAACTTTGAACCTTCATGCAAGTCTGATAAGCAGCCATGTACAAATAATAAATTCAGTCTAATTTTAGAGAAAACTCCTATATCTCAGAAACAATCTTCATCATACATCCACAAGAGACTGACAATAGCCTCCCTACCTAGTAAAATACTTCCCTACCCTTGGAAAAGCGTAAAAAACAAAAACAAACAAAAAACCAACCAAACAAAAAACTTCACTTACAAAAAAAACAACACAAACAGGAAAAAGAAACAAACGGGAAAAAAAAAGTGCAGCAATTAGCCTCAACAAGTAAGAAAGGATGAACAGGGATGAGAAGAAATCTCATCCACCACCTAGATATAACAACTCTAGTCATGAGATACGAAAATAATAAATTTTAAAAAAGAACTCTTGAACTCTGAAAAGAAAAAGCAGCAATGTTCATTTCTAATCTCTTCTAAAAAGAGACCAAAGATACGGTGAGAAAAACAAGTCCCCCTTGTGCTGCTTGGAGTGAGGAGAAATAAACATAGGAAGATTTTCAAGGCTTGTGCTATGCCCTTGAATTATCAGAGGTTCCTGCCAATGCTACCACAAAGAACCACAAGTCCGAAGTGAAAGACTGCACTGCAGTGACTTCAGGAGGCTGTGGGACGAAGCTAAAGAGGAAAGAGATCTTATGTTAATCCCAGGATTTGACATGTGAGGTCCCATTTCCACAGGGAGCACCAAGTCAAACATCTTGCAGCTAAGAAGTATGTTGGACAGACACAAAAAAGAAGCTGACTCACATCAACACATATGGTTTGAAGGGCAAGTTCTTAACACAACACTTTCATAAACAACCATCATGGATAATGCTCAAAGTTAAAATCTCAACCACACTCTCTACAGCTCAGAAATTTAACTTCAATTTTTAAAGAAAAAACCCACCGTGTTTCTTTGTTCATGAAGACAATATAGAAAATGCAAAATAATGGGTCTGCACGTTCATTACTCTGAGGGGCAATACTACTTTGACTTGCATTATTCCTTTATACCCACATCTCATACTTCTAAATAATTGCATGCAGGGAGAAAAAAAAAACCCCAAAACTTTTACAAGTAACTTGCTGCATTTTATAAAATCTGGGACAAGGCTTTGTCTCCTCACAAGATGGGGACTACCGCCACTGCATTCATGTTACCCATTCCACCCCAGAGGAGAACAGCATCCACTGAGACCTTCATTGGAATGGTCTCCATCTCCCTTCCCAATATGGTGAGCATTGTGGTCCTGCTTCACTATGTTCTGAATAAACCCCAGCTTAACCCTAGATCTTTCTTGGATCATAGCTAGAGTGGCTCAGCATCTTGCAGGATTGAGACCTAAGGATATGCAAGAAGAAATTAGAGATTTCCATTTAAATGCTAATACTTATTCTTCCCAGTGAAAATTGAAGTATAACAAGTGATCTCTCAGCACACAGAAAGAGCCTTGATTGTTATTTAATGATCACAACGAATAGTTAGAAAGCATGAAATGAAGCTAATAAATCTTCTGTTGAGCCTGACATTTTCAACAAACAAAAGTACTCAAAGTTTTCAAAAACAGTTCCATCCAATTTTCTTCATTTTAGACTAAATTTTCCATGTTCTTCAGTTACAGATCCACATATTGGCACCGCACAAATTAAACTGAAACACCCAGCTACTTGAACAATTTTTTTAACGATTTCTTTTCAGTGCTACCTGTACAATATAAAATACGTTGTATTCTACAAAGTTCAAGTTCATGAATCAGCACTATCCACCACAGCATCTGTTTGCCTTTCAATGATAAATTAGGAAATTAGACGAACACTACAGAAGCAAGTTTTTTTCCTTTCTTATTGCAGCCTCCTAGGAGAATACAAATACAGTTTGGTTTGTTTAGGTTTTAGCATTTTTAAGCTACATTCTATTCTAAGTGCAGGTAAGCTGGGGATAATTTTTATTTGACAATTAAATAATTTTAACAATTAATTAAACAATTTAATAATTTTTCTTAAATACTCAGTCATCAAGACTGTTTTTTCTTTCACCCCTGCAAAAGGGAAAGATAAAACAAGCCAAAGTTCCCCAGACTCCAAACTCTGTGACTTCAAACTTAGTAGTCAATACTTATATTATTTGTGATAGCTTGAATGAATCAGTCAGTGAAATAGCTCCTTAATTTAACAGAAACTTCTTTGTTTATTCATAAACTTGTACCACTAAAATACCTGTTCAAAGAGAAGCATATTTCTAGAAGCTTCTTCAGGCACCAATGAAAAACAACACTTGTGACTTCAACTACATAAAAACAATACTGTCATTACCTAACCCCTGAAGTGCCTCATTTTTGTTGATAATATAAACACACACGCACATATGTGTGTGCACATGAGAATTACAACACTCCCACACACTACAGCCCCAGTATAAAACAACATAAACTCTCTCCAGAGCTAAAAGCATATGTAAAATACAACAGAAGCAATGCAGTTCTATTTCATTCTTATAAGTGGGACACCCTTTAAGTAGAGATATATGTATCAAGACTCCACATTAACACTCCATACGATGCCATAGTCAGCTGTAGAGGGGTTTCTGGAATATTTCTAGAAAGAAAACAGAGTCTCTTACAGGTTCCAACTATTCTCTGCAACCTGTCCAATAAGGAAGAGGTCACAACCATTTGCTTTAGATTAGCTTCCTCCCCCTCCCCTTCTCTCCTCCATGTACTGCCCCTTCAACAGAACAAGTTTCATGGATGGCCTCAAGTGTTTGGACATTGGGCTTGTGTCGTGGCACAAAAGATGCACATCAGACCTGTGGTGCTTGGTCTGTGTGATAGTATAACATATATAATATATACTATAACATGACACTATGAATAAGCTTCTCCTACCTCCTTCATCTCTGGAAAGTTTTGTATATCAAAGAAATATCTAACCCATGGCCATATGAAATAGAAACTGCATCTGAGCCTGCTGAATCAGATCATCTCATCAAATAAGTCAGGTCAATTCCATTTCCATTACATATTTCTACAATTATAAAAGTTCTCTATGCCAATTAATTTTGAAAGACTTCAAAGTAGGTGGTCTAAGCACAGCCCCACATGAAAGCAAAACAAGCTTTCTTGTTTTGAAGAAGAAATTACTCTTTACAATAAATCAATTGTAGACAGAGCTGGTAGCATTTGTGATAGCTGCTAGGAAACTAAAGGTTACTTAACAACTATGATTTAAACACTAGTTCCCAATCATAACACTGCCAACTTTGAATCCTTCAGGCTGAATTTCTTGCTTATCTCAATCTAGTTTTTTTTTAAATTATAAATTCACCACATCTGTAAGACAAAGAGTGTTTGTGCTATCCATAAAGCTCATACATAATGGTTTATGTATTTGAATACAATATAGAACTCTTCTACTCTCTTTGAGAAGAAACTTCAATATCTAGATATTTTAGAAGAGAGACTTGATTGACTCAAGAGTTCTGCCACATTTCAAACTTAGAAGAAATGTCTAGTATGGCCAACCTGATAAATCCAAGTCCATATGTCTAAACTGTTGAAGACTACAGCTAGGATTACACAGATCCAGGGAAAAGTGAGTAGATGCCTACACAAATAAGGGACAGGAATAAAGGGGAGTGCTGGGGAAAGTCTAAAAAAGGTGATGCTACAGGATACATACACAAAAACTACATTAAAATAGTTAAAACTGCAGCATGACTATCTTACTTACAAACAGAACTAAATAAACAAGAAGCTACATGACATAACATTCTCCATCCATTCAATTCTTATCACTGCACCTGGCTTATTATCACATGCAGTATACAGTGTGAAAAGGCCATTTCGGTACAATAATCCAGGAAGGTTATCCATGGACAATGGAAAAATTGTATTTGGTCTCAAGACTGGCAGAAATTGTTAAGAAAATCAGAAATGTACAACATAGAATATGAAAAAAAAAAAAAACAACAAACAAAGCTTAAACTTAACAACAAACTAAATTACCTAATCAACATTTAGAGAAGAAAAAAAATCAATAAAGTATAAGATAGGTCAGTGCTCAAGGCAGAGCAAAAAAAGAAGAGTGCGCTGATGCACTATGGAAACAGAAAGGCTTCTTGTACATTTCTACTATTATTTTTCCTAGGGCAGCATGAAAAATATATTTTGTATTCTTTACTTACAAGCTACAGAGATCTTACTTGTTATTCTGTCCATATGAATAACAACAAACCCTGGGAAGAAATGCTTTTTTTCAGTTTGATGCTGTAAAATTTCAGTGTGAAGTACAGGCTAAATAAATTTCTGTACATTAGGTTTCTGAAAGCTTTCAAAGCATCCACAACTCTATATAACAGCAGAACTGAGAAACAGAAAACCAAACCACCTGATTTAGGTGTTCTGTGAAAACTCTGAAAAGATAATTTGTTCCTTTGGCTACTTTAGAGTTTGATTCCATTTGAAGAGTAAATACTACTGAATTGTTATAACAGTAAAAAGAAAAAAAGAGTGAAAATCCTTGCCAGGGGGATGGTGTAAATCAAAATCATGCTTTTCATAAAAGCACCAATCCTAAATCCCACAGTGCCTCTTCTTACTTGACTACCTACACAACAGACTATAGACTTTGAACTCCTTGCCTAAATTGAGGTTACAAAGAACGAAAAGTTGCCTGATCTAGGCTAACACCCACATTCCAAAGAAGTCACTTCAAGATACACATCTAAGCTTAAACAAAAGATAAGGATAATAGCACTTAACTCTAAAACATGGAGCAGGAAGAAAGAGAGAAGCTGTCATTATCCCAAAATTAAGCCCTACGAAACAAGCATCCAGAGCTGAAGTTACAACAGGAAGAAATCTAAGCACATTAAGGCATGGAAACGGACTTTAGGCAGCAGAACATACACATCAGCTCACACAAATCCTTGAAAAAGTCCCTCAATAAGAGATTAAACAAATTATGCAGTTATGGAGTCAGAACCAAAATACTTCAGACACTTAAAAGCTAGAATAACTTGTTTCCTTTACGATAAAATACACTGCAACTTGTGTTAAATAACCTACCACACTGAAGGAAATATTTAAATTATTTAATTACCAGAGGAAAAACAGCAGAAGCTAGAAGGGCCTAAAAGAAACTGAGGGAATGAGCAACAAAATGGAGTACTGACAAAGCAATAAACACTGCATGCATAATATAAATCACCTAGAATTATACTGGAATATAAACTACAAACTTCAGAATTCGGAATTGCTTTAGAGGCTCCCATAAACCATTTAGCTCTTCTGCAATCAGAGAGGTAATAAAAAACAAACTTAGCCTGAATAAAACCTGGAATAACAAAATGCCATGAAAGCTATTAAATCATCACTGTAGAAGTCAGTGGGATGCTGTAGCAGAGCACAGTGCTCAAATCAAGATAGATAATCTTGAAATAATAATGCAGTGCTGGAAAGCGGAAAGAGAATCAGCGATTCCAGCAGTACCATCTAAGTGCAACTTCCTTTTCACTGAGGTGAAACTTCGTATGTCCGCATTCTGACGATCGAGAACTGCTCTTCTCAAAGAAGAAATACAGCAGAAGTACACACCAAGTATGGCACAACGTCTAGAACAAAGAGAGGACTGCTTCTTCCACGTTCCTCTCAATGAGAAAAAAAGGAAATGGGTTTTTTTTCAGTTTTAGAACTGAAATGTTACCATGCCAGAACTGAGAGAAGATGGCATTTAACTTCTCGCTTGCTAAACAACCAAAAAACCTGCGCACTTTCTTCAAAGAGGAAAGTGGGAACTAGACCACACACAAAATGAGATTTTTAAAACTATACATTTATAAATACATCAAGATAGTTATCATTATAATATTCTCTAAAAAACATAAAATGAGATTTAAAATTGATAGAACTAGAGCTCCTAGATGAGGGCCACCAAAATGGGAGACTTTACGTTCCAGGTCTGTGCTACAAGCACCTTTTTCCCATATCTTTCCAAAGACTGGAAGAGCAATGGCCCCAGCATTCCCAAAGGAAATCTGATATTGCTCATAATGCTCCAGGAAGTAAATGTAACAGACCACCATGGACTCCAAATGTAAAATCATCATATGGCATTCATACCAGTGAACTAGAGCATATGGTTTATTTCCTCCTCTTAGGTCTTGGTAAAAAGGAAGAGTAAACCTACCTGAATGCTAAACAAGTAACAATCTCAAAAACATACATTCAAAGCTCAAACAAGTTCCGGAAAAGGCTTTTCAGACCTCTTGTTTCAAGCTGTGTATCAACAGCTTATACTAAATAAGGTGAACGTTTTCTGCAAGTCAACAATATTCCTCAACTGTGGGATTTCTTGCTCTTTTCTCTAAGGCAGCAGATCCAGCGTTACTGTCAGAGAGGACAACGGCCTGGACGAGTAGGTGGCCCAAACCATTCTATAGAGCAGCACCAGCCCTCCGTACCATGAAATCACTTTTTCCTTTGTACTGATGTTTATTATACAGTTTTGTAAAGACAGAAGCTAAACCTTGTCCAAATTATCTGATTTAGAAAACACTATGTAAGAATTAGATCAATTAGAGGAAAGCAGGAAAAGGTTAGCACCCCCCAGAATGAAGTGCTATTGTCTATCCAGAAGGCCTTCAATATTCTAAGAGTACCTAGAAGGAAAAAACACCAACCCAGGAGGAAATAGTTTAGGATTTGAGACAGTCAAGCTGTAAAGGTGTCACAGGAAAAACAAAATTAACAAACTAAAATTTCTTCTCTTACTGCTATTTTTAAAATGGCGAAGTTCTACATAAAATTCATTTTCCGTTCTTCGAAGTTCAGTAAACTTTTTGTAATGAAATATCAGATTTTTCTCTTCCTTGCAGGCAAATTACACATAAATGGCAGTTCACTTCAAAAAGAATTGTGCAAATATATTTCAATACATGAACTATGCTTCCTACTTAAATTAAAAAGTTGACATGACAAATAGATGAAAACATGAATCCTCATTAACACCTCTAGTAACCTTAGCCCAGCTATATTTTCACTCATCAAACTGTCCTTTACCTCCAAAAAACTCAAGTGAGAAATGCTCAATAGGACATAAAACACTTTGTTTGTAAAAGACATTATTTCCATAGTAAGCAGGAAGATCAGAGTCTTGTTTAACTTTGAAAATTGATTCTATTAACAAACAAGACATTATTTCATAACTAAGAAATCTTCGTTTAATCTAGAAGATACAGCAATTTTCAGACTTTTTTCCATTTTGATCTTTTTCAAGGGAGGAATCCTTGAAACCAACAAAAACCAATCCTACAAAACACTGGCATGAAGCAGACAAAAATATATTATCCAACAAAAATGCCTTCAGCTCCTGCTAACAGCTCCTTTGGAAACTGCTCAAGTACAAAGAACAGCTATTCACATAAAGAAAGCATTTCTGAATAGCAGATAATATGGGAAATAAGTGGCACTTATTTTTTCCACTGTGTGGAAAAAAAAAACCAAACAAAAATATCATTCACATAAATCATTAACAATAGTGTTGGCTCGTCATATACTGTACAGGGAAGATATAAAAGGATGTTAATCTTTAAAGAGGCGATAATCAGGGTAAGAAAATAATGAAGACTAATATGACTAGCAGTACAAAAGCTCCCAAAGGCCCTGTTTTGGATGAGAGTGCCACATATGGCAACAAAGATGAGTTCCCATCTCAGAAACCACACATCCCAAAGACAAAAAAAAAAAAAAAACAACCTAGGATATTAATCTGCTGTGTTTAACAGTTCTTAGATGTGATATGTTTTTGGAGCCTGTAGTACCACTTCAGCCTAGAGAAAAAGAGGATTACAATCTTTTTCCTGACAACATGATTCTGAACAGAATGAGATGCTAAGTAAGAAGAAACAAAATATTCACCCTCTCAAACATGAAGTGCTTGGTTCACACAAATGCTGCCTATCCTGCGAAAGGAGGAAAATAGGCTACTTTCTAGGTAGTAAAAAGCAAATTCCTCAATTATGTAACCTTTTTTTTTTTTTAAGAAAATGGTACCAGGTCTTTAATTTCTATAACATTCCCTTTATTCTACAAAGAAATTTTCAAAGTCCATTTCCATCAAAATATTAGCCTTGCATCTGTATTATGTATCCTTACAGAACATGTATTTTAACAGGATGTTGCAGGAAAATGGCTGCAAGTCATGCCAGAAACTACTGCATTACATGTCCTTTCTGCAATCCAGGTGAAAAGGAGAGTATACATTATTCTAGTCTGGAAGACAGAAAAGAACAAGTCATTGTGGATTGAGCATTTGCTGCCAGAACAGCAGAAATGCTTTTTATGCAGCAGGAATTTCCCATTTAAAACACATACAGAATTCTTTGTCAAATTGAAAAGGTTTAATCAATTACCAACAAGTTTTCTGTTTACTTTTGCTGTGTTGGAGGTCAAAGGGACACTGTAATCAGAGTTCATTCGCAAAGCAACTAACACAGATGCAGAACCTATGCAAATACTTGGTCAAAAAAAAGTTTTAAGAAGAACCCGTGTTCTTCAACAACCAATACAGCAGCAACGTGGAAAAGTCTGTTATGGTCATATCATCTATCATGATTCCTATGAAGAAAGGCTGAGAGAACTGGAACAGTTCAGCCTGGAGAAGAAAAGGCTTTGGGGTGACTTAATTGTGGACCTCTAGTACCTGAAGGGAGCCTACAAGAAAGATGGTAAGAGACTTCTTACAAGAGAGTGTAGGCATAGGACAAGGGGAAATGGATTCAAACTGAAAAAGGGTAGGTTTAAGTTGGATGTTAAAAAGAAATTCTTTATTGTGAAACTGGAACAGGTTGCCCAGAGAAGTTGTGCATGCCCCATCCCTGGAACTGTTTAAGGCCAGGTTGGATGGAGCTCTGAGCAACCTGGTTTAATTAAAGGTGCTTCCTGTCCACAGCAGGGAGGTTGGAACTATATGGTCTTTAAGGTCCCTTCCAACACAGGACATTCTATGATAGACACAGATAGAAAAAGGAATCAAAACTAACAATGAGAGCAGCCTTGACATGCATGCTGCTTAAAGATGCAAATACAATAACAAATTATGGACTGTGCTCCACTTCCAAAAGCTCTAAATATGAGCATTCCTAAAACCTCACCATTCAATACTAAATACTGAAAATCAAGTTAATATATCCTCCTCATCCTTAATCCAGTAATACCTTTAAGTTCTGATGCACCTAATTGCAAAGCATTGCTGTAGCTAAAGATTATCTCCAGTCAGATAGATCCTAAGAAATCCCTTAAGCCCCCTTCTTCCAGCGGGATAAGCAAGACCTGAAGGTAACAACATATGGAAAATGCATGAGAAATAGCAGCCTAACAAAGATAGTATAAAACAGAGCAACACCCAGAAAAATACAGCTCTTAATAGCTAGCCTCCATTTAAATGACATCTCCAGTGTTAAGTTTTTCAGTTATTGTGCATCACATGGCAGCTACAGCCCTGTTTGCACGGCCTGGAACTGAGGTGCACAGCACAGAGCCCTGCGTAGCCAAGAGCCACCTTGAGGACAAAGCTGATAAAACAAAAGCTGATTTTCTTGCTGGGAAGAACAAACACATACAAAAATGATGCTTTCTTTTGAACAACTAAACATGTCTATAGCACCATGTGTGTCTCCATGCACAACCTGGTAACATTCACTGGCTGTAGACAGCTTCAGTCACTGATGTTGTGTGTGAGGCATTAGTGGTGAGCCCAGAGACGGGCACTGGCTGCATTTCACAGAATGTTCTCAGAGGGCTGCTTCGAATTCATCTCCACTTGTCTGCTATGACACATTGCCCTCTCCTCTGCCTAAAGCACAAGGTGATCCAGTGCCCAGAGAAACAGTGGAGCAGACATGAGGTCACAGACTTTCCTAATCTTCTACTATCTTCTGAAGATGCACAGCCTGAAGAGCAGCTTGGGGCTTGTAACCCCCACACTGTAGGTATATCAAGTTCCCCACAAGTAAATGGCATATATCCTTTAACATTTTTGAGGTACACTGACTCCCTGTTGCCCTCTGTATCTTCAGCATCTGTACAACTGTACCCACTAACAGCCAAAAGTCAGATTAACCTGCTTAGCACATCTAACATTAATGTTAACACTGTAGGAATGTGTTTAAATTTGACACAGAGTAATTAAAGTAAATCATATGTATTTAAAGTACACTGTTCCAAAGGCACTCTCAAATCACTGCAGCGCTGTAGATAATTATGTATAGCACTCAGCGCACTGAAGAAAGACGATGAGGAAATGTTCTTGACAAAGTGAAGGGAGCTGGTGTGCTCTGAACATAATCTGAAGAAAGAATATGGGTGTTTCATAGCACATAACCTATAAATTAAGCTGTCAATAAACAGAGAGAGAGAATAGGGGAAATAAAGGCAAAATAAAAACAGCTATTCCTTTAAATGAACCTCAGCTGCTGAATTCCTTTCTATAAATCTAATTGTATATATTTTAAAATCCAATATTATTTTGTTTTAAGCATTATTTCCTAGATGACAAAATCAGCACAGAGGACCATGTATTTCTTGATACCGATTTGACAGGCAACTATATTATACTTTTCATGCTCACTGGTATGCCACAACATTTAATTTTTTAAAAAATCAAAGCTCTGTAAAAACAAAGTTATATCCGTAGAATATTTTCATGAAACATTGTTTTGCAGCTAATAGCCCCTAAAAAAGAAAACAACTGCTAGATGAGAAAGGGTTCAACCCAAAATGACTAACCAGGAAGAGGAAGGAAAGCGCAGCATGCGAATCTGCAGCAAAATCTAATGTAAGTATTGATCTCTGCAATCAGTAGTAGGTTGTCTTTCAGATCACAGGTACTTTTATAGTTACACAAACGTCCTTGCTTGCCTAACAGTGAAGGTCTTAAAACAACTGACCTGATTTTTTTTTCCTTTTTTTTTTTTTTTCAGGGGCTAGGGGATCCTGTTCAATCTGTCTATTGGGTATCAATTAAAAAGAAAAAACTCAGAGAAATACAGTAAATAACAAATTATATTGTAACAGAAAATTACAGCATTAGCATAAGTAGAATAAGCAAACCTATAGCAGCACAGCAGATTAACAACAATTACATCAACATGAAATCTGGTAAAAGACAGTTTTTAAAATGCTCTTACACAACATAAAATCTGGAAAGGCAGAAGGCTCTTCTGATGCTGAACTTATACACACAAAATAAACTCAGGTTACGCTACTGAGAGATATATGCATCTTACCCGTGAGTACAGCTTTTGCTGAAGGGTCTGCCAGATCCAGTGCAGATTTCCCATCGGTGTTCCGAATGTTTGGATCAGCTCCGTGCTGCAGCAGCACTGTGCAGGGAAAGCAGAAACAGTATCTTACCTCAGGTATACACAGGTTATTTACTGTTAAGTGTCTCCTCGGCATGATGAAGGCATAAACAAACATTGCACAATTTTCTTTATTTTTCCTTCTTTTTTTTCTCCCTCTCGCTCCCTTTTTTTTTTCTTTTTTTTTCTTTTTTTTTTTTTTTTGTTAAGCACTGCAGCAAAGGATCTTCTCCGGACTAAGGCTAAGTTGGCAAGTTAAGATATAGTAAGACCACATGACTTTGCATGATAAACATGAATCCCAACTCTCTTGGAATAGTCGGGTTTGGGTTCCTCCTGACAGCTAGCTGGTATGCTGTGCATTCACTGACTCACACTGGGAAGTCTGCTGTGGAACCTGCTTCTGCCTTTACTACCACTACGGCTGCTTGTTACCACTCCTGTTCCTTTTCCAGCTGAATATTCCAAGTTACCCCGCCTCTGTAAATCAGCAATACTCCACCCTTTCAGTGGCTCATCATTTCCGTAGGAACCCTTAACCATGGCATATCAGCTCACCTTCAAGAAGTGTAACAAACAGGGTAAGATTTGTAACCTGGTACCCTGCAGACTGGATGCTCAGAGGCTGTTATACTCACTGGTATTTCTTTGCCCTACTAAGCCTATAAACACATGAACATTCAAGCACATAAAAACACTTAGAATACAATATACAACCATAAGGCTAGGAAGGCATTGATACAGTAAACTATCAACTAGAAAAGTTCATTTAAAAAATCCTAGTATTTCACCTGTGAACCCATTCGATCAGAAATAACATAATGCAATACAGATCACCACCTCTCAATATCAAGACATTTTGTACAGAACTGGAAAACAAAGCCCACGGCAATATTAGAGGCCTGACAAAAAGGCCCCAAATGTCATGCAAAATAAGCACAACATATTACAAATTCAGAGCAACACACTTATTTTGTACAAGTGTGAATAAGAGGACAGTATACAGAAACTCAGGAGATGAGTAATAAAAGCCAGCAGACATTTATGGTTGCTCACATAACAACATTTGTTGAGATACAGCTGGACTGAAGAAGTCAAGACAAAGATATAGTTGCAAACAGTTTTTGAAACTAAGGGTATAAAAATACTTCACAGACAGAATTCTCCAGAAAAAACATAATCCAATTCAGAACAAAACTAATTACTGATACTGCGTGTATATAGATATATATATACATATATATATACATATATATATATATATATA
>VXBC01008661.1:3937373-3964365 GCA_013399945.1 Ploceus nigricollis | reverse complement strand
GGGGGTGGAGAAAAAAAACAGCTAGCACGTGAATCTTGTTAGGATCTAGCACCTACGTTTCTGAAGACACCATCTGTGCCATACGTGCTACCACCCACTGAGAGATCTTACTCACGGACAGGTTTGAGACTGAGCCAGCCTCTCAAGCCACTCAGGCACACTCCAGTAGGAACAGGCAAGCAAGACCTTTTGCAGATTTTTTTAAACACAACAGGCAGTATAGGAACTGAGTATGGAGAGACAGATTCTGTATGTCCCATCTCTCTTCCCTTGCACCCTGTTAGTGACTCAATATACCTGGGAAGAGGGAAGCCATTTGTCCCAAGAGGCACCAGTGTAAGAGTAGTAGCCTCAAAGACATTACCAGCAACTAATTGTCTATCAAGAGAAAGCAAGCAGTACAAAATAATGAAACACAGCACTGACCGGCCCAGAAAGCAACAAAGCATTCACATGACAAAAAGCCTCAGACAAAGAGCTAGGGGAGAAAACTGAAAAAGAAGATGTGGCAGGGGAAAAGATAATAACCCAGAAAAAAAGTCCATGAAGAAAGACCAAGAGAGAGGAATGACTGGGATCTGACCCATTCAGAGGTTTGGACTAGCATGTGATGCCAAATTGAGGCAGGTTAGGGCAAGAAAGGTGACTTTTAAAAATGCCAGGTAACAGATGCAGAACTCTCAAAGGCATCTGCAACTGCCTGAGCTTGGTGTTAAAACAGAAGCAGATTTTCAAGTCTCTTGATTCTTCCATCCCATGCAAACCAATCAAGAGTGCTTCTCTGCTACTTCTGCTGGCACACACAGATGACAACACACACAGTACTGCTTCCAGCTCCTCTCCTGGTAAAAGGACAAAGGATTACGCAGTATATCTAACCTGTTCAGTCATGCTAATGAACCATGAAGGATTTGGCCAAGGCTTACAACATAAAATTTCTGTGTCCAGTTTTTAGGCTTTTTAAAACGTAGGCAAATACTATAAAAATTAACTAACAAGGCTTAAGCTAGTTGTCTGCAAACCCCAGAATTATTGACTGCCTGTGGAACACACATTTAAAGTGGCCAAATGAGGTTCAGAAAAATAATCTACCAGAACTCAATTGCTGTAACCATGAGACTCATCCTTCTTGTCTCTGGAACCATTCATCCCACTCGTCTTCCAGCTTCTCCAACAGCCAGGGGTATGGTCCTGCAGATACTGCCCTTATTTAGTCCTAGAAACACATCTATACCATGAAATTAAGGCAAGGGCATCTTGGAAAAAGAAACCAACTATATATATAAAGACTTCATTAGAATGCATATGAACAAAGGAAGCAAATGGGTCACAAAGGCCATCTTATTATTTCCTCTATTGACTATTTTATTCTAACATCTCCATACCCTTTAAGTACATAATGTCACAAAAAAATATCCCAGTGAGCAATGTTGTCATCAACAGGAATTAACAAGAGAAATACAGCATTTGATGTTTAGTCTATCAGTATAACACAGTTGTACTTCAATACCTGGCAAACCCCAGGTAGCTTCTAACTGAATGTTCTCCTGAATGTACAAAACCTTTAACACTTTAGCCCAAGACAAAATCTCTTCTAACAACAGGGCATTTGAGATCTAGACACAGTGTGTCTCTCTAGATTTCCTTTTCAATACGCCAGGGATGTGTAAAAATTTCAAGATAGATCTCCTCTGTGGGGAAAAAACATTCCCTCTATAAAGAAACACAACAGAACAAGCCATTCTAGATAATTGTACCTATTTTGGGCTTCAAACACTGCACACTGGTTTTAGAGGATGGTTTCTGAGTGGCCTGAAAAGGGAATGTGGAAATAAGTTTCTATCAAGAAACTTCTGTTCCAATTCTGTACACTTAACAAGCAATTGTAAGGATGTTGTGCACAAAAATTAACTCCTGAAATTTTGTTAATTAGCATACTTGGATATGCTGGTTTATTTCCTCTGGACAATGGGGACATTGGGTGTATTATTTTTCTGTATTGGAGGTAGTGCCCTTAATAATCTAGCAAACCATTAGCAGACTAGCCCTGCCTTTTCTAGAGACTATATTGTACAAACAATATAAAGAAGGTCTTCTTTTTACTGAATCTTCATATTGCATATAGATGTCGAAACCCTGTAACGTTAACTATAGTACAAACATAGACTGGACTGGCGTTATATTTTTTACCCTCACTGCAACTGCTAAAATACTTCAGGTTCTGATTTTCACATGCTATCTGAAATACCTTATTTAATTACACTGCTATTATATCAGAGCAGTACTAGAGAAAAGAAAGGCCATAAGTCTTACTATATTTTTTAAAAGCTACGGTATTGCATAGAGCATATACTACAAGCACTAATTATTTCACATTACTGTCAACTCACTACAGCAGGATGACTTCTAAAATGACACACTTGGCCCACAGCCTCCTGGCATAGGTATATTGAACTGTGAAGTTAACCAACACAACCTCATTTGGCTGTCAAGAACAAACATTTTTACTTTTGTTAGTTTCAACCTTCACATTTTCACCAACAAGGTATGGCAAAAACTTCCCAGTAGCTGTCAACAGGCAACAAGTGTGTTTTTACTGGGGTGGGGGGAAGAAGTTTGTCTACACAGAAACCATCACCCAAGTACTTAGTCCTTCCTTGCTTCTTACTCCCACAGTTGAAAGTGCACCAAATGAAAACACTTTTGATTGAAAGACACAAATACAATGGAAATAGAATAGGGATAAACATACATTCGTTTGTTCATATTAGCACAAAGATCAGTGCAGTTCAGATATGACTTCTCTAGACCCAAAATCTACAGCTTCCTGACTATCCCTACAGGAATGCTGACGGAAAACTTCACATTTGGCTTCAAATCAGATGCATGCAAATACAAAAAAAAAAAGGGCACATCCAAATTTTTGACTGTTGAGTGAAAAATGCAAGAACAACAGGCAGACCTCCCAGAAGTATCTGTACTGCTTTTAATTATATTTCAAGAGTTGCTCACAGCTCTACCATTGCCTACTCTCTCCCCACCAGTTTTTTATCACTGTCCCACTGCCTTGTGCTTGGCATCCCTTCCAGCTACCCCAGCTTTACTATATATCCTTTCTTCCCCCTTTTCAAATTCAGTTTCTGGAGATGATCTCCAAAGGTTCTTTTCAAACTATATTACTTTAGCCTTATCTACTTACTCCTGAAGAATCAAGGTACAGAGGATACAGCCTAAGAAAAAGTCCTCTTTTTGATTTACAACACAGGTACTATCTTCCATTTCTCTAAGTGACACCTCTAGAGCTGGTCAGTCTCTCACTAAATTTAGGTCCCAGGAACACACATACCTCTCAGTCTAAGTCTTGTGTAGGATGTTTCCAAGCTAACAAGAAACATAACATGCTTATTTACCTCCACATTCTGAAAACATCTAGACAACACACTGGAATCCAAAGTATTAACTTTTCTCAGCCAATGCTAAATGCATCTTCTCCCCTAACTACCAGTACTTGTAAATCAAACTACCAGTGCATGTCAATCAAACCACTAAAGTTTTGAAGCTTTTCTCATGTTACAAGAACACCAGTTTCTTGCCTAGATATTATACTTCTGTGATTCAGAGCCAATAATCCCATTTTGGTAAGTTACCAGATACATAAGCCTTTTTGCTAAATGATCATATGTAACAAAAGTTGTAGCACCCTACTCTTAGCTTTATAAAATTGAATACATAAGATATGGCTAATAAAACATCAACCACTACTGTATCACTGATTAACTTCCACCTCTGTGAACAAACCCAGTTCTGTCTGTGTCATGGAGAAACAGAAGCTGTAGTACTCATCAGCCATTGGAACTGCAAAAAAAAAACATGAGAGACAGTATCACTACAGAGGCTGCACAGAGCTCTAAGGATTTAAGTATCGCTTCTGGACCTGATGACATCCACAGCCTCACACACTACTGCCAGCTCAGTCAAGAGGAGTTGGAAAAAAAGGAGAGACAGGTCCTATGCTCTTGACTGCCCCTCTATACTGAATGCCATCAAAGTTGAATGAAGAGAGTATTATGGAGCAGAAAGGCTAAGCACACCAAAGCACGTAGTGCAGAGTCAGGATAGGATAGAGGCAATAACTAGATATATCTGGAAACACTGCAGGTAGATCATTGGCAAGAAGACATGATAACCTGGTGGCAGAGTAGGGACAGGAGTGTCCAGAAGGCTTTTGAATATCTCCAGAGAAGGAGCCTTTCACAACCTCTCTGGGCAACCTGTTTCACCTAGACCACGCTGGCAGAATTGCCACACCTAGCCCTGTGCTGCCTGCTGCCTACCCTGCCTTGGGGGCTGCAGCTGCAAACATTTGGTCAGGCAACAAGGCAGACTAGAGAAGCAATCACTTGCCCAATCCTCATGCAACAACATGACATGCTCTGGTTGGCACAAACAAGGACAGCACAGGGACACATGCTTGATAGGAGTTGAAAAGAGTAATTTTATGTTTCTAGTTTATATCTAACGTTTCCAGACAAAGTCCTGCTGGGCGAGTGTGAGTTGCTTAGTGCTTCCCATCATTTTGCCTTCCCTACTTCCCTTGTTCAGGGCATTCCAGTTTCCCATTATCCCAGACATGGGTTTGTTCCCAATGAACCAGCATGTTGGTTTTGTTCTTTGTTGGGGCCAGATAGAGCAACAGACAAATACATCAACTACAGTAGTATGAAGTAGAAGCTTACAAAAGCAATGTTAGGCTCCACTATGTTGAAACAAAAAATTTTAAAGGGAATTAGTTGGTGTTCCCCAATAGCCTAGACAGAAGCAAGAGTTCTGACAGCAGGAGGGAGCAGCAGATAAATAGCAGAGAAAAAGTGATAAAGTTCTGAGCAACAGAGAAAAGTCAGGTACTGCTGATATATTAGCAACTAGGAGGGAAACACCTGTGAAATGCCTCAAAGGAATTATGGCGTGGTCCTCTAAATAGGTGGTAAGGTCAGTGACACAGCTGAAGTGTCTCCATACCAATGCACACACACCCATTTGCTACAATGGGAAGCAAACGGGAGGAGCTGGAAACCACCTCCCAGCTAGAAAGCTACAATCTAACCACTATCACTGAAACATCGTGTGAAGGACCACACCGCTGGAACGCTGCAATAGACAACTAGAAAATTTTCAGAGGTCGAAGGCAGGAAGGAAAAGCAAGCAGGTGGCTGCCCTCCAAGAAAAAAACAACAACAAAAAAAGCATTGATTCTAGAGAGCTGCCTTGGAAAAACAGCAATTAAAAAGTTGAAAGCTTATGGGTAAAAATTAGGGGCAAAGCCAACAAAGGAAACCTCAGGGCTGGTGTTTACTACAGTCTACCTCATCAAGGGAAGCTTGTTGATAATGAGTTCTTCCTTCAGCTACAGGAGGTGTCATGTTTGCAGGCTCTGATCCTGCTGGGGGACTCCAATCACCCTGACATCTGCTGGAAAAACAGCACAGTGAACTGTAAGCAGTCTAGGAGACCCTTGCAGACCCGGTGTCACCCTTGCGCCCCAAATGACACAAGAACAGACAAGTGACACAATGTAAAAGGAGGAAAAGAAGGCTTTAATGGAAAAGAGACTTCAGTCTAAATTGACCTATATGATACAGTCTATTTGATTGGTTTGTTAATAAAAACATCTTTCTCACACACCGTCCTTGAGAGGAACAGAAAAACAAAGTAGAAAAACACCACCTGCAGATTGTTTAGACTAACAAATTATCACATTCCTACAACTCCCTAAGAATTCTCACAAGCCACTATGAGAAACAATTGCCGTTTCTCTCTCCCTGACCAGGCTGGCATCCACAGACCCGGTGAAGAATGGAGTAAGGACTCCAAGTTTTAAGAGCGCACTTTCAGTTGCTGAATGAATTAATGGATGGGATCCCCCAGGAGCTGCCCTCAGGGACAAAGGAGCTGAACAGAACTGGCAGCCCTTTAAGGACATTTTTCATAGAGTCCAGGAGCTCTCAATTACCACGTACAAGAAAACAGGCAAGGGAAGCAGGAGATAAACATGACTAACTAAGGACCTCCTGATCAAACTAAAGCATAAGAAGGAAATGGACAGTTCTACAGGAATACTGGCTAGAAAAAGGAAGATTAAAGTAAACATACCCCCTTCTTGATAAATAAGACATGAGAACTAGCAAAAACCAATATGGAGAAGGCTGAGCTATTCAACAGTTTTTCACTTCAGCTTTCAATATGAATCTCTCTTCCCACATCTCTCAGTTCCCTGAACCTCAAGGCTGGGACTATAGACTGCAGTTCCCTCCACTCTAAGTGAAGCTCAGGTTGAAGACTACTTGAGCTACCCGAACATATATCAGTCCATAGGACCCAGTGAGATGAATCCCAGGGTTCTGAAGGGATAGGCTGATGTTGAAATGGCCAAGAAATTCTCAACCATATCCAAGAAGTCTTAGCAGTAAGGCAAATCCCCAGACTGGAAAAACATCAGACCCATTTTGAAAAAAGGTAAAAAGGAAGACCCTGGGAACTACCAATCAAGCAGCCTCACTCCACATCCAGTAACATCATGGAAGATTCTCCTGGAAGACACATCAAAACATGTGGAAGACAGGGAGCTGCTTAGAGAGAGAAAGAGCAGATCATGCCTGACTCATTTGGTAGCCTCCCACAATGAAATTATTCCAACAGTTGACAGAGGAAAAGCTCCAAATGTCATTCACCTGAACCTCTTGCAAAGCTGGAACATCCAGAGAAGTTGTGGATACCCATCACTGGAAGTGTTTAAGGTCAAGTTGCCCAGGGCTTTGAGGAACCTGATCTGGTGAACACTATCCCTACCCATTGCAGGGGATATGGCCTACATGATCTTTAAAGGTCCCTTGCAACCCAAACTATTCTTTGATCCCGCAATCCAGTTCCTGGAGATCCACAGTTTTAAAATTTATACAGACAGATGGTGTTAAATGGTCATTTTCAAGTAAAAGAAAGCTAGCTCTCATTTAAAAATGCTACTTGGACCAAATGTGATGTGATCTGGATAAATACAGCACCTGCTTGGCATGTTTCTGTTACCATGTCATTAAATACATAATTGCAGCAACTGCTGGGGGCATCAGTATGTGGGAGGAGACAATACAATACACACAGACAGCTTGGAATATGGCTCTCCTAACAGAGGCATTTCTTGCTTTACAACTAAAATGCCCATTTGGTCCAGCAGGGTCAGAGGACAGCCATATCAAGTATCTCCCTTTATTGACACAGATCTGATCTTTGAAAGGCAGCTTCTCATGACTCCACATTCTGCAGAAACTGCACTAGTTCCTACAGTAACAAGATGCAATACCAAATTGAGCAGAGGCACAGTAAAAGATTAAGTGGAAACAACACTTAGCGATCAGGTTCCTTCAGATTATATGAGCAATCCGCAGAAAGAGGCTTCAAGGCAGCAGTATGAAAACAAAGAAGCATCGTGAACAAGGCCTCCCACTACCACCTTTTTGCTTGTTTGTTTTGAAGAGAAAAAAGGATCTAGGAAAAAAATTACACAGCATCACTTTGAAAGGATCTTAACTTATTTTAACTCCTAATTTTTCAGAAAGACTCTTCTGTCTCAGTTATTGTTTGCCCCAGGAGTACTTTCAGACTTTGCCCAATTAAGTTTCAACCCCTTAGCAAGACAACCTGACTTCCTCTCTATATCTACATACCATAAACCTCACTTCTCAATGTACTGCAAGACTTCAATGCATTCTAGACTTAAGTTGGCACTAGATGTTCCAGAGATCAGATTTATCTAATCAAAGCAAGGTAAGGGGAAGGGATCTGACCCAGACAACCAAAACCACAAGTGTCACTGCCACAACAAGAGTTCTTCCAGCAGAGGAAGAAGATACTTTTTTGAAAGGCTCCCTCCTCCCTCTGTGATTGCCTTCAAGTCTTGCCCCGTAAGTAGGTGCATCCTGAGTTACACAGTCCTGAGTAACATGCTCTAGGGAATCCTGCTTGAGTAGGGAAGTTGGACTGGATCACCTCCAGTGGTTCTTACCAACCTTACTCATTCTGTGATTTTAACTATGATTAGTTTTCTGTATGTAGGAAGCACTACGAAACTGCTCCCTGGTATGCCAGTTCTGCCTACCTGTGATTAAATATGCATAGAAAGAAAGAACATGCAGAAGGTTCCAGAGCCTGTAGGCAGCACAGCAGAGGCTCATAATATCCTTCTGCCCTCAGAGAAAGAGACAGAGTAGATTGCTCAGCCTACATGAACAGCAATTCAAAACCTTGATCTTGCCCGGACTTAATGAACTAAATATCCCTATTTCATTTTTCTGATGTAACAGTTTTCAAGCTAAAATTTTCCATTCCAGCTAAGAGTGAGAACAAAAGTATATGCAGGTTATGTAGAATGCAGTCTTCTAGAAAGCCACCTCAAAACCTAAGTGCAATTGCAGTTATTTTGTTTGTAGTTCTTTTACATCATGTAAGAGACAGTGCTGCCATTCCAAAACACTTCCCCCAAGAACACTATCTGCACAAAAAGCTGTGTAGTGTAAAGGAAGTTTTGGGAGTTCCACAATGAACTGCAAAATGCAAGCACTCTAGAAGCTTCAGCTAGGAAAAAAAAAAGGAAAGAAAAAAGAAAAATAATAACAAAACCAAAAAACCTTTCATTGACCTAACAAGCAATGAAAGACTGTACACTAAGCATTTATTTAATCCCATTTATTTGCAGCCATGCACATGCACTCCTTTAACACTGAATCACAGTGAATCATGGAACAGTTGTGGTCAAAGGGACCTCTGTAGATTATCCTCCCTGCTGCAGCTGAGCCACCTAGACTCAGTTAACCAGGACTCTGTCCAAATGGCTTTTCAGTATCTCCAAGAAAAAAGATTCCACAACTTCTCTGGTCAGCCAGTGATTACTTGTCCTGATGGCAAAAAGTGTTTCCTGGTATTCAGGAGGAACCTCCCACATTTTGATTTATGGCCATTTCACAAAAGGGCTTAAGAATCACATCTCAGTGTGTTTGAGTAGTCATCTGGAACATGTATACTGTTACGTGTGCAAAATGGAAGACCCTTTCATCAAAAGAGGTCCAAAAAAACCTAACAAAAACCATTGAGCTCATTTGTGGATGGCATGGATTGAGGACTCGCTATATGACAACAAAATCACAACCCCTTTTCTTGCAAGCAGCAATTCTGCAACTACTTAAGCTTCAAGTAATTGGTTTAATATACCGTACTGAACAGCTAGAAATGTGAACTGCTGCCCTACTGTCTGAGCAATTTATGTTTTCACCTATATCTCAAACTGAAAGCTTTTAGGACAATTCTTCATTGCTTGGTCCAAATTTAACATTTCTCTGAACAAATTCACCTTTCTACTTCAAGTTTTATTCAAATAAATGTCAGCTATAATCCTGACATCCCACTTGACAGAATAAGAGCCCTGCTTTCAGAGTCCTTGAAAAGCAAAAGCAGTCATTGAGGCAAATTAGGTCAACAAAGAACATCCTAGGAGGAAAAGGAACTGAAGAGAGTTAAGAGAAACCAAAGATGAATTCCAATCTCCTGCGTAAGCTAACCATTTCTTCCCAATGAAGTTTGAGGGAGAAAAAGTCTTGGTGGAAGTCAAGTTTCAGACTGCACGTGAAATTAGCTGTGTGGCTATCAGAAGGCACTATTTGCTAGTGAATCAAAATCTAACACCCAAGAACCAACACGAACAAAGAGATCTTCAAAGTTTATGAGAACCTATCCTGGATCTACCATTTTTCCAAAACAGAAAAGCACCTGAAAAAACATTAATTGAAAGGCTTTAAACCCTAGCAGCAGCTCTCATGCCATCATTCAGTGAGGCGAGCACAAGATGGGGAAAAAAACAACCACCAAACCCCAGAATAACTGCCACATTCCACGAGCACATTCCTCCTTTTCCGGGGTGAATTTCAGCACCTACCAGCTTTCAACAGTACACAAGTCCAAAAGTACACCGATAGTGTCTTCAACACACACCCTATGGCACACACAGAGTGATATTTTGATGTTATTAAGACCTGAAACTCTTTAGATTAAAGAAGCCCCAAAATGTAAAATAACTTTTGCATTTTTTGCATAAACTTGAACCTTATGTCAATTTTGTAAACTCATTGTTAGTCCATAACATAGCTATCAAATGTTTAAGAGATACAAGTAACAGATGAAATCTTAGGAATAACAAGTTGTTCAGTCCATGAAAACATGATTACTAGCAACTGACTACCTAGCAATTGACTACATGTGTCAGAATTGTAAACTTTCCCCAGCAACTATCTTAGGTCACATTATTAAGTAAAACAGTAAGATAGCTGTCAATTTTTAAAGTCCAGTGCTATATCCACTTTTTTTCCTGCAGCAAAACTGCAGGATTAATTAGAACTGCTCACCACCATGGCCTATTGATACAGAGCAGTGCAAGTCTTGGTGTGTTTAACATTAGGTCCTTGACAAGCAAATATACTACAATGCAAAAATCTCAATCTGTCCAGTGAGATATCATCAATGCTATCGGTCTCACGCTAGAGAACAATGCATGTTACATCAGTCTGAGTGAGTTCTTTTCCTGGGTCACCATGTCCTGTGCCATCCTTGTATCACCCCAAACAAGAATATAAAAACAAAATGTTCTTCTTGCATCCCTCATTATATACGTTCAGTATCCTGAACTGTAATACTATAGCTAGGTCAAGAGTACTGTGCTTAACCAAGGAACTGCTCAGTATTGCTTGCTTGGACAAGACATCAGCAAAACATGAACAGTACACACAGCAGCATGAATAGCAGGATTCACATCAAACACCTCAGCCTTGCTACTGGATGGTGCTTTTCTATAAACACAGTGAAACAATGAATTACAGCAGTCTGTGCTTATCAATCACAAGTCCTAGCTGCACAAATAGCTGAAGACCACCCAGAACAAGAGGCAAGAGTTCAGTATTTCCAGTAGGCTTCAAGCACCCACAGTTTATTTTGCACACTTGCTTTATAGAAAAACCAAATCATTAAAAAGAGATACCTTCCATTATTCACTATATGACAAAGATTTATTTGCCTACACATTTTTAAAAGCTAGACTTTTATATCCTGTAGTAATACTTTAATCAATGTTTTCCATTAGTCTAAGAAAGCACCTGAGACCTCTGCTAGAATGTGCTCCACTCATTTGTGCCCTTAACACCTACACATATATCTACAGATTGTTTTTAAACCACATATGAACTGCATTAAGGACCACATAGTTCCACTGAGAAGCTAAAAGCGGATATTGCTACAGTAATCAGAAGCATTGTCCCATAACATAAATTATTTCTGCAAGATATTTAGAAAGCCATTCTAAACCCATACTGGACATCTGAAAGCAGTTTCAGTGTCTGCAAGAGGACCACCTGTTCGATTACTCTGTTCTGAACGATATGCAACTTCTCCCCCTCCCTCTCAATTTGCAAATAGCTAACATCAGTACTTCTGAAGACCCTAACTTCCCAGAAAGACCCTATAGCAAATTTTCCAGTAGTGTTTGCATATTATCATAATACCTCCTTCACTGCAAGAAATCAGATTCTGATTTGATGAGCACTTGTAAAGAAACACCATGAAATAAATTACTCTTTTCTTTGTCCTCACAGATCCTCCTGTGCCAAGCAAGCAAACAAGGAAAAAAGTTGTTTTCTTGATACCTGAATTTTGAAAATGAAACAAGATTGGGAAAAAGTCTAAAACCTAGATAGGTCCTAACATATTAACTGTCAATACAATTTAAACCTAACAGAAAGAAAGACAGCTTTCAAATTATGCATTGCATTAAATCCCAAACAAGGCACCTGATTTGTACAAAGCATCATCTTCTCTGCTATAAAGTTTACTGTTGATTTTGTTCCTGAAGAGGATTTAACCTGAGGATTAATCTAGCTCAATGTTTGATCCTTCTAAAAAAATGTTGTGGCTTGGCACTTCCACCTTGCATCAAAGATCCACTTAGTTTAAGGTTCCTTGTACTCCAAGACCTTTCTTTGTTGGGTACATATGTGTGACTGACACTGCTCAGAGAGATTTCTTCCAGAAGTGTCTATCACAGCTACACATGCACAGGTACCAGCATACAGTAACTCCTGAAGACAACACTCCATAACAGACCCATCTGCACACAGATGTCACACACTGAAGAGGTATCCTTCTCATACAGGAATTGATCCATTTCCCTCACGTCTTTCTGCCCAAGTCCACCAGGGAGCACTGCAGTTGCATATGCCATGGCAGAATGCCCCAAACCATTTTCTGTTGTCACTTTTGACAAAAGCCCTGTTGTCCCACACTCCAGTCCATTGTCACTATGACAACAGTATTACAATGTCTCCCAATTACCAATGTATTATTTCAGTCGTGGATTCCTCCACCCTCAACAGCCCATAGAGAAGGCAGCCTTATTCTCAGGTCTCTTTCAATAGGGCAAGTCTGAACTACAGATGACTGAACTACACTGTAGATGCAAAAAATATGAGACAGCCCCTGAGGCTTTCATTTCTGTGATGAATATTAACATTTAGAAGCTAGCATAGCTTAAACAAGCAGTTAGAGGACATGAAACAATTTAAAACCAAGAACAAATACTTAATTGAGACAACAAAAGTATTGTTCCACTCAAGCTAAAACATGAAATTTTCATCCTGTCTCTGCTATCACACAAGGTTCCTTTAAGAAAGGCCCCATGAAGAAACAGTATGAGAAGCATATTACTCGTTTGAGTCACTAGGTATGCACCAATTTAAGATCACTTTGCTACTCAAAGAAGCAGGGCTCCAAACAAATGCTGTAACTTAGACAGCAGAAACAGACCAAAATAATTCCTAACCCTTATAGTCTGATGAGCCTGCTTCCACAACAACTGACTTGGCTTTGATCAGTATATGAATAATACATAATATTAAGAATAGCTAGGATTTTTATTTTGCATACTGGGACATATAAGAAATAGATGCAGTAAACAAGGACTGCTTGTGGTTAAGCTTATTAAATACAAAGTATCTTTCCTCTCATATCAACATTAACTGCAGCTAACAGATAGGAAAGCTACACACTGTAGGGATTAATTCATGTCCTCCTAATGGAGCAAAACTCACAATTCTGGTACACAAGAACAGTCTAAAGCTCTTTAAACTTTTCTGCAACTTAAAGTTCAAATACAAGTCACTGTCTCCCCACAACACACTATGAACAGTAACAGTAGTACCCCAGTAGCTCAAAAGTCAAAGCAGGAATAGTAACAATATTAAGAATATTCTGATATAAACAGCAACAGTTAAAACATTTGACATTTTAAAGCACTTACTTGAGAGCATTTTCCAATGATTTTACAAGCCTCTGAACATCAGCTATCCAGGATGCCTCTTTGAATCTAAGCTTTCTTCTAGAACACCAGTTCTCCAAGAGAGTCTTCAGGAATTCAGTGCATCTCTCCCACAAACAGCATGCATAACCAGATCCCAAAGGACCTCAATTACCAACATCCCCTATAATTCTTATTAAGGAGCTGCTAGTCTTCTTACAGGCTTCTGTCTATCCAGTGGATAAATCTAAGTCAGTTTAATTAATTTTCAGTTAAGATACCAAATCTTATCCCTATCACCCCACCTCCAAAAAGAACTGGCTACTATACAGTTTTGCTCCTTGACAGCGCTTCATATGATATTTTCTTTTTTTTAATTACTGTTTTTCAGGTAGTAAAATCAAACACTGCTTTAACTTTTACAGTAATACAGTTCCTTTGCTTGGAAACACTCTGAGCATTCTAAAATCTCTTAGGACAAAATTACCATAAACTGCAATCATTTCACTATTTGCTGTACATGCCTTCTTTGCAAGGTGACCAAACAAATGAGTAGTTCAAAGATTTTTGTAGTTCAATTATTTTACCATTTCTACAATTCCTTTAAGGTTCACTGTGTGCTGCTTCTACCCATAAAATACCTTTCATAGATTTTTTTTCTTTAAATCCTAACAGAAGGTTTATCTGCCCTGCAGAAAGGGGTCACATAATACTCCCTCCACATCTTTCAGTCAAAACACGTATACTAGCAGAAGGTAATAACTCATGAATTCTTCTCCTTCCTCATTTGTGAGGAAGCACAGCAGGGTGAGGAATGTTTTGACATGCTTACAAAGAGACATTTAAATACTAGTGATCCCTATATTAAGGGCACAACCTATACATCAGAAAAGCTGTTAGCTTAAAAAAGTTTTAGCTTGCTTTCTTGTTGTATCTTTCAAGTGCAAAAAGGGTAAAGAAGAAAAAATCAACTTACACAGAAATTCTCTGGTCAAAAAGAGACAAATGCACCTTGACAGTACCATTAGAGGTCACGTCATAACACTGGAACAGTAAATTCATCATGCCACAGGATCTTTGCAGTAGATTTTATAACTAGCCTCAGGAAGCCAGTAAAAACACTAGTCTCAAGTCACATTAAGTAATTCTGGGTGGATCCTTTTAACACTGCATGGGCTAAAAGTGATTTTTAAAAACTTTTAAAGCTTTGTACAGTGATGAAGGGAGCTTTTCAGTAGAGAGAATTTTTTATTTCCTAAAATTACTACAGTACTCTGCATGTTCAGATGCATAAATCATGGCATCACCACAGATATGCTTGTGTTTGCATATTTTGAAGGATGCCCTTAAAAACTAAGAAGGTGTATGACACCTGAGATAATATTTAGCCCAGCAGTCCTAAAGATATCAATGCTTAATTGGAGATCCACACAGGAAAAAAAAAAATCTCTGCAAGAACAGCTACAGCTTCTGCAGAAACAAATGCACTGGAGGGCAAAGCAAACCCGGACAAACTGCATAAGCACAGCTTCTGTAAGGTTATTTTTAGCCTAGTTTTTTTAACAAGAAAAAGAAAAAATAACTGTGCTACGCAAATAGTTTTAAAGGAGCTGTTAGCACACAGGAACTACCTTGAACTACTCCCATGCAGTGCTCAGCAACCAGAAAATCAAACCAGAAAGAAAATTAGGTTACCCTATAAATCTACTTCACCCATTTTTGGTGTCCATATCCCCCATACCAACCCCTCACCCCTAAAAAAAATGGCTGGGGGTGGAGAAAGGCAGGAGGCAGAAGAACCAGAATATTCAACAGGATGACTTAACAGAAGACTATGTTTTTCAGCTTGGAAAAGAGACATTTGATAGAAGAAAAAAAGACAGATATCTATAATATCACAAAGGACATGCAAACTGCAAACAGAAATGACTGCTCACTAATTCTCATTAAAGTCCTGAACAGCTTGCAATAAGTCACCAAGAAATCAAGAATAATTTCCTTTTCAAAAAAAGGAAAGGTTGTTTTCTTTCAGCAAGACATTTAAACTGTAAAATTCTCTTGCCACAGAACACCTTCAAAGCCAAAAGTATGACAGCATTTAAGAAGTGAATTTGAGCTTTCAAGTATTTTGTACACGAATTGCTATGCAACACGGTTCAAATGCAGCCTCTTTATCAAGTTCCTAAATTGCCGATTGCCATGGGAAAGGATACATTCAAGGCTTTCACAGTCTCTAAGATCAGGAGCTTCATTTTGGGAAAAAAATGAGATATGTGGATCTTCATGTGAAAGTCTATGCTGCAGTCAGACTGAAGAAACAGATAATTCTTTCTCCACAGCCCAACATGCAGAACAGTCACTACCTTGACATCACAGCATTCCTCCAAATGCACATTGCAGAGTTCACCACTCATCCACTATTCCAGGACAAAATACAACACTGAGATACAAAACCACTTTTCATTAGCTCTAGAAGCAGTTCACAGACACTGAAAATGCATCTTCCTGACAGATAAAGCAATTCTAGAAGTCATAAATACTGGAGGATGCTAATGATTGGTTCCAATGCTTCAATAAATTTAGTCCAAAAACTGACTACATAAAGCAAACAATGTTTTCAAGTGTAATTACTTGGCAACTAAACAGATCTGCAGTGACAGAAGACGTGGCAAGAGATGGTCAGCAAACCAGCTGAGTACTGCTTACCAAGACCTTCCCTTCCAGAACCAGAACACAAAAGCAACTGCCACCTAGGAGAGCCAGTGCTCCTCCCATATTCAGCACCCCTCTCTACACTGTCCTACAACTGCAATATACAATCAGTAAAACAGAAGAAAAAGAACTCACATGACCTATCTGCTGTCTTAAGTGGCAGGGTTTGTACCTATTACTCTAAACTCAGCACAAAAGCTGAGCACCTACAGTAACTTTAGCACAAATATAGACACTCCATTCCAACACTTGTGCTAGACACAAGAGTATTCTACTGCTGGAGTCACTACATGTCTTTTGCTGGTCTTCCTACTAGGCTTCAATGTCTCAAATTTTTCTCTGAAAAATCATTACTCATGAATGTGCTGCATCTCCACAGTCTGTTATCAAGTTTTCCTTTTTTGACATGTAAAGTGACCAAAAAAAGTGTTCTATCCTAGATGTGATACAGAAAATATGCAGGCTGGGGTGGCAAAGAAGAAGCAAAGGAGAGAAAGTAAAGTGGAAAATCCTCACTCATTTTATCATTTGGAAGAAGATGCCAAGAGTAGGTAGCCAAATATGAGGTTAGATGACTAATTTCTGCAGTCTATCACTTTTCAAACAGATATCCAAATTCAGCAAAAAATTCCAGGTTATGTCAGGATTTCCTGTTCTTCAAACAATACTTTTTAAAAAGCACGCCCTGCTTGTTTAAAAAGAAGTGCTCCAAGGATGTGTTCTTTGAATTTTAATTTTTTTTTAAACAGACCAGTTTCTTCCATCATATCAGTTGCAACAGCATACACTTAAGGTGCAAACAGCAGTACTGTACAATATATTCCAAAAAGCTATTAAAATATTCCTAGTCAGAATTCATGCCCTAAAAACATTGTTGCATCATCCCTGCGTAAAACATGTTCCTTCAAAAGACTTTGAAATTAAAGCTGAAGTCCTTAAAATATAAGTTTTATATAAAACTGCTAGAAATAAACAGCAATTCTGCTGAAGACAGCAAAACATGCTTGCCCACTAGATATAAATTGCAAAATCACTACAAACATGAAAGAACAGACTTCTTTGTCTAGAGTCATGTCCTATCAGTTTTATAGAATCAAGTAAATCCCAAAGTAGCATCATACTACAGTACATAATAATCTGGTGACATTGCCTTTAGTAGGAACTCTCACCCTGACAAATGAAATATCTGACTGAAGTACAACATACGTGGATAACTGTAACTTAACCGAGCACAACAGCATCATGCTTGCGTCACCTCATTTCTCTTTACAGAGAAAATCAAGGCACAACTTTTCCCAGGGATTTACTGGGAAAGGCATGGAGAAGCAGCAGAGAGAAGAAAAGAAAACAATTCTTATCTCTGCTCCCTGTTTTCCCCATGTGGAATGTGAGTCCGAGATTGTTTACCTGGAGTGATTGCTTCATTGGATTCTGGTGAAGATTGTTTGGGTTTAATGGCCAGTGGGATCCAGCTGTGTCTGGACTCTCAGAGAGAGTCACGAGTTTGTTAGTTAGTTAGATATGGTAAGTTAGAAAGTAAGTATGTAGAATAGTATCTCTTTAAATAGTATATTAATGTAATATAGTATAGTTTTAATAAAGAGAGTGTTCAGCATTCCAAAGCCTTCTGATATGTGGACATCATCATTTCTTCCCATCAGGATTGCCTGCATTTACTATATGCTTTCTTGCTTAAAATAAATTGTTAAAAAATGCCCCAAAACGCCTCCAGAGCTACTTGCAGGCAGATTGGAGAAGAACTGTGTGCAGTGCTACAAGCCTGCTCACTGCTTCCAAGGAACTCTGCTCCAGACAGCAGAAGAGCCTTGGGATTTGATCAGCAACTATTACATGCTGTACATTTACATATACACGGATCATACCCTAAGTCTAGCATCAACATTTAGAGTCACAGATCTAACCTGTGCACAGAATACATAATGAAGTTCTGTGTAACACAAGCCATAAATTTAATCCTGTACTTCCTTTCACCAAGTCCACAGCTTCTTGCTGAATTAAGAGTGAACTTTAAAGGTACTTTAAAGGAACTTTAAAATCGGTTCATTGATTACAGAAATTAAATCTAAATATCTTACATTTCTACCAGCATTGTACATCAAAATGGATGTATCATATAATCTGCCTCTTCATCTGACCCGCCCCCACTCCTCCAGACTCTCAAAGTCTTTAGACAAACCACCCAAAGCAACACTACCCATGCTGCCTTGCCCTGCCAAATCCTAAAACCTCTGTCACAACCAATCTATAAACACAAAAGTGTGCTGCTGCACCCTTTCCTGCTCTAATACAAGGTTTCAAAAACTGAAAAAGACAAATCTTTTCCAAAGTAAAAGATCAATTTTCTATTCAGACTCTTACTGTCAAACTTTCTTCCATTTAATCTGGATTTTCAGTCAGCAGTTCCCAAAATCAGGCTGACTCCAGCACAAAACAGACCAAAGTAATTACTGCCTTTAAGTCCCATACTAGGCTCCAGTTACTGACTGGAATTAAACTTACTTTTCTATTCAACATTGTCACAGTAGACTGTTACTGGAACCTACTATATCAATAGACCTCTTCCCACATACTGTTGCATAATCAACTATATCCAATTTCTATAGAATATTCTCCATGTTTTACCTTGCATACGGAGATGAAATCACATTGCTTGTAAAAAGAAGAAACAGACTGAAAAATTATATTCTGGTGTTTCCTCTAATATTCTTTCACTCAATTTCTGGTGTTTATTTTTAAGTAATGACTTAAATATTGCAATAAAGCTAACAGAAGATTTCATTTGGTAAGTTTTGTAGCTTTCTATGAAGGAATTCTATGTAATAAAACTTTCAGAAAAAAAGACATTATCTGAAAGTCTGATAATTGTGTCTTGTCATTTGGATAACACATAGAACATATAGTTCATAATCTTAACTGAAGTGCCTAAAAGTCAGGCATTCCTTTACACATTTGATTAAAAAGAAGTGGTGGGCAGATAATTTTATTCAGGTTAGTAGATGTTAAAAGAGTGTAAGCTCAAGAAACTGCTCTGAGTGTAAAAAAAAATAAAAACAGAAGTTCCCATTTAGAAACAAAGTACTACTAAATACAGGAAAAAACCACAGAAGTTAAAGACATCCTGACTGAAAAGCTCTTTGTATGTTCTCAACAAATTTTAAACAGTTGAAGTGTTCAATTTTATTTGAAATTGCTTTGGCTCCAGGCTAAAAAACACATACTGAAGATAGATCACTACTGAACAATGGTGTCTTGTAAATTGTACTGGAAAGCTCCAAAGGACCGAGTTTTTTCTCCATACTGCATGGAATGAAAGGTTTACCATCTTCCTAACCACTACTACAAAATATAGAGCAGCCAAAAAAACAAAGACTTTGAGTAAAGCTAGTTTTCTTGACAGCAGCCAAGAAAGACAAACCTACATATTCAGATTTTAAACACTGTAATTTAACAAACAAGGAGACTTAATCCAATCTCTCCAGGATAGTTTTTCTGATGTAAGTTCTTCAAACTTTGCAATACAGACCAAGAAAAAGTTAAATTACTATCACTATACCTACCTGCTAGATCAAAAGTAGTTCACTTTTAAAACAAGCAGTATCTTTCATCCCAAGTTCAGCATATAAACAATTACAGCTTCACAAAACAATCAGGTAAAATTTCAACCTAACAAGTGACAAACACTTACCAATACACACGTCTATTTTCCCCTTGATAGCAGCCTCATGCAAAGGAGTGTAGTTCCAGTTGTCCCTAGCGTTTGGGTCTGCCCCCTGACACAGCAGCAGACTGACCACTTCTGCATGCCCAAAGGAGCAGGCGTTGTGCAGGGGTATCAGTCCTCCGTCGTCACGAGCATGAACATTGGCTCCTGTCTGCAGCAAGTGCTCTACAACATCCTTCCTTCCAAAACCTGCAAGAGAACATATTTCTGTTCATTTGTCTGGCAAAACAACATGATTTAGTAGCTAAAACTGTTCACTCTTGGTTCAGTGTACATTATTCATGTCCCTCATCTACTTGGTTTATTTCACCATAAAGTCAGACTCTGTTCACCTGCTCAAACAACAGCTGGACAATTCATTTACAGTCATGACAGAACAGAATTGTGTTCTATCAGAGCCTGCCACTCTACATCATTAAGATATTCTACAAAGGCTGAGCATGCTGAATGATGAGAGAGGGATGCAAGGAAAGTAACAGGATCATCAGCTGTACCCTCTGTTGCATACACTCAACTAAGGTTTCCACTTAAAACCACCCATCAGTTAGTCAAAAGCTTTCACATGGTAATACTTTACAGACAACCTAATTACTAATATTCACAAAAGACACATAGTTCTTTGCCAAATTTTCAGAAAGTTTGGTAAAAAACCAACTGACTTCCCTGAAGAGCTGGAAGAATGCTTTCCCTGGTGAGTACAATACATCAAGTAGTCAGTTTGATCAGTTTAAGTACAGCTGAACTGTTTCACCCACCGCCCAATTAATGACACTTTATCTCAACATAGCAAGAACTCCTCCAAATGCCAATTGCAAACTCTGCAAAGCTGCTATGTGCACAGTTTGACTTACAGCACAGAAGACTTATGATTCTCATTAGGTGTTTTCCTCCTCCTTTCACTCCCTTGATTTAAGAACAAGACTCCAAAATGAGTTAAATTTTACAGAAGTGTGTAATCACAGGTTAAGCATACCTGTAGGTATCACCAGGACCTTAAGCAAAGCTGGAAAGATGCTCTTATTAAATGTAATCCCACTTGTTAGAGCACTAAACACAGTTTATATGGGACTAGAAGCCCTTGAGGTAGAGGAGCACTGTTAGACACATGATCTTTTCCAAAATGGTTTTATGCTATAAGCAAAGGGTAAAAGAAATCCAAGCTAAGTCACTGTGTGTCACTGCTTTACTACAGCACATATCAGGATCAGACGTTTTCCCTAAGACCTTCCCAAGCACTTCTCCCACTTCACTAGACAGAAAACAATTAAATTGAGTGATTTAACTAAGTAAACTGAAAAGCCTTCAAGCTGGGAAAAAGTACGCGTGGTTCAGTATTACTGAAGGTCTAAGATTTTGCATTTATATTCTCTTGTAAATTCATTCAAAAAATTTTAAATGGGAAGGAGACATATTGCACAAAGTATTAGAAGATAATTCAAGAGAACAAGTCACTAGTCACAAAGAAAGCAAGTCAAAACTTTCTACTAAGTAATACACTTGTGACACTAACAAAGTTCATGTACCACAAATGCTACCAAAAATATAAAAGAAAAAATTTCCAAGTCAAGGCCAGTAATTTATCGATTCATCTTTTTTTTTTTACATGAAAATGTGTGCATTTTGTGGGTTCTGAGGCTGTAAGACTGCCAGGATGTTTCCTAATTGACTACACAATTTGCATTCTTAATTGTATCCATATGAATCCAGCTGAAAATTATTAACCCCATCTTAAGTCATATTTTAAGGCAGAATTAAATAGTGACTTGGCTTTACAAAAACCTGTGTGAGGTCAGACATCTCTTCTATGACAAGGACACAGGGGACGCCTGCAACAAGTTGAGTCAGAGTAGTTTCAGAATGATGTCTCAAGCAAAGCTTTCCAGAGCAATGCAATCTAATTTACTCTACGTTGCAGCACAGGTGGAGTGGCTGATTCAGGTGTCTCTGCCCAGAGTGGAAGTGTGTCATAAGTTACCAGCTACCTCTTGCCATTTTCTGGCTCTCCCTCAAGGAACATTCAGTCGCTACTTAGATGAGCTCTGCCTCCACAGTTGCTTACCTTACTCATATATGTCAAAGCAGCTTGTATTTTTATGATTAACAGCTTGCTAGCTGACAAATCAACTTGATCAGTGCTCTTAAACTCTGACCACTGACTGCTTCCCAACCCAAGTGAGATCCCTTTGCCTTCAGGATTAAAGCTGTATACTCCAGAAATTTTCTAGAGCATAGTTATTTATGCTAGCCTTCACAAAGTGATTAGACTTCCAACAGTTATTACTAGTGATACCAAAGGCATGCTTACAACAAAACTGCTTTCCCTCAACAGCTTTTTGCCATTACTACACACATAAGCAGAAAGAAAACAAGCTGTATCACTGACGTTTTAACAAGTCACCTTGAATCAGGTTTCTCCAAGCCTGAGCTTCAGTGAGACCAAGAACATTTCACTCTGTGTCCCAGTTCCATAACTTCCAAAAGCCATTCCTGGAAGCTTCTACCTCTTCTTGGCACAGAAGTGGGCATTAAGCCACAGTTCAGCAATTACTAGTAGTACTTTCTATATCCCTGGGTAAAACACCAGAAAGAGAACATCTGTAAAGCTAAAAGAATGTGTTTCACAAGAATGTGAGAGGCAAACTACCTGATTAAAAAAAAAGTTTAACTTCCCCTTAAATGGGTGTGAAACTGGACAAGCTTACGACTGTGGCTATATGAAGAAATTGAGTAGGACTCAGCTTATTTCTACCAGGTTCATCCACCTTGTCACTTCTGACAGAGGTGCTAATTAATGATTTACCAGCAAGGACTAGGTCTAAAAACAAACGAACCAAGGTGTCAGCAGGAAATACGTATGTATCCTTTTGTAGGGCACCACCTTGTTTCAAAAGGGAAAAAGCAAGTCTGTTACCAAGCTGGCTCAAGGAAAAAGCTCAGATTTCAGGCAATCGCTCACAGGAGTCCTCCCCATCCAGGTATATTACTGGTAGAAAAGTCACAGAAAATTAGCTTTGGCATGTGAGTGCCCTGCATGGAGGATGATACACACAAAGCCATGAATGCAGCACTGTCAGCCTGCTTCAAACATAATGGACCAACACAGGCACTTCAACTCTCAAACCACCTAATGACGCACAGGATGTATCTCAGGCTGAGAAGTAAAGTCACACCGTATCCCATACAAATTGTACCTAAAACATGACACTTCATCACAGACTAAAATCACTCAACTACTAAAAAAAAGTCAATAGCATCGCAACAGGAAAAGAAAAAATCTACCTCTCACATACACATAGAAAAACCAAACCATTTAGTTACCATGGCAAAAGAGGTATTTTATCAACTATGTGTCAACAACACCATGAAATGCAGAATTGTCTGGCCAGTTTACAAGAACAGAAAACACAGTCCTTACAAGTATTTTCAGCTACTGAAGGGCATATAGATAAAGATGTTCTTATTTTGGTGAAATAAACAATGACAGTTAAGATCTTTCTCAAGGAAAAGAGGTAACATGTTTAGATCAAAGGAATGCAGTAGAAAGACAAGTGAGTGAAAAAGTTTGTCTCATTCAACCCAGTTTGAAGAAGAAAATCGCTAAGCAGAACACAGAATATTCCAGTGAAGAGGGTGCAAAGTACAAGAGAAAACAAGTTACTTCTAACACAAGTTAACAGTTCAATTATTTAATGAACTCCTTAGCACAGGACAACGCTCTAATAACATTTAAAAACTGGGTTTTGTTCAGATAATTGCTAAGCTACAAACTGCACTAAGAGTACTCAGAGAAGTATCATATGAAGAAGGTAATTGTATAACTCTTCCCTAGGTATCTGCTTTTGGTCACCAGTATGGATAAAAAGTTAAGCGAAACATACCTTTGTCCATGCATAGCACAGTTGCTTTTCAAATTTTTTTAGCAAGCTAGTTTTTTTTGAAATAAACTGAATGTAAAAGCTATGCATACATTAATATCTCCACTAATTTTCTTTTTTTGTACATGTTTTAAAGTCACTCAATCACTTGCAAGTCTTTAAAACCTGCTTTTTGGGTGCTGCGGGACAATATCCAAAGCCTGCACTAGCACCAGAGACCCAAATATCCTGCAATCCACACAGCAGTTGAGACAATTCTGAGTTTTCCCCTTTCCAAGCAAGGCGGATGAAAGGAAAATTCTGCTTTGCTTGACCTCTTCATGCTTGCAAGAGAGGCCTCTATAACTGTGATATCGCCTCAGTATTAATTTCTCCTTTATTAATAGCTAACCAAAGCAGGTCAGATTTATCCAGAACACTACTTGATACTTCAACACAGAGCTGAAGAGCCATTTCCCCTTTGTTCAGTTCAATTAGCAGTTCAGGTGTCCCAAACAGAGAAAATGTGGATAAAACTGTTGCTCCAATTTGATGCGGCCATGTACAATTTATCTGGAAGTGAATAATGGACAGGTGACTCTGACTCCTAGAAACAGATTCAGACCTATCCCCAGCTTTTAAAATAATTGGTAACACATTTCAGCTCTCCAGCTTACACCTATGCCAAGGATGCTGAGTGCTCTCACAAGTCCCTCTTTTTATAGTCATGCCACAAGAAAGGACATAAAGGTGATTTTCAAATTAGAAACCTTAGAAAGCCTAAGGAAAACCAAACTTGGTACTTTTTACAAGGAACTATAACTGGGGAAGTTGTCCTTCCCTATTACAGTAAAAGAACTTAACTGCCCGGCATTGCTGCCAAGATAGACATCTGAAAAAACAGACTGAGCTGGGGAGAAGTCAAGTACCCTGTGGGAGGAGGAAGGAAAAAAAAAATAAATAAAATTCAGTCCCAAAAACGGGAAATTAAGAAGAAATTAGAAGAAGAATTCCTCTTTCACAAATCACAACATCAGAAGTGAAACTCTATTCTGCTAAGAGTTTAGCTTTAAGAAGTTTGAAAAAAAGCAGTTTAAAACAGACATCCTGCACTCTCATCCACCCATTCCCCTACTGAAGGCCATACAATTCACACCTAGGTATGGCTCATAAACACGGGCTATTATCCAAAACACAGCTTCCTATAGACAGCAGACTGCTATGCTCATAAGCAAACAAGTTTTATTTTACCTTTGGCCCACAAAGGAGATCAAATCAACACACTGCATCACTGGCAGGTATACACTGCTTAAGATCAGCTGCATTCAAACAACATGCTTGCTATTACAGACCTTTCCAAAATGCAGGATCTCAAGATCTATGTAATAAGAAATCTGCCTAATGCTCTTACATGTCTAATCCACTGGCACCAGACAAGCAGCAATTTGAGATAAAGTAGGTATGGTATCTAAGGAAAGTCCTTAAAACTAGAAAAACAGATATGGGAATTTGTTGAGATACAAGAACTTCATCTGTTACTTTCCTCATGCTACAACGAATCACCTTCCACTGCTATTACAGTAACATCTTAATAACATTACCAACTTTCAAAACCTTACCCCCTCAAGTAAGTTTTGTCCATTTCTTCTCTCATCAGAGCAGACATCACCCATTACAGCTTCAGCACTACAGTTTGTACAGGCATTGAAGTTACAACCTGAGATCTCAGAGTTTTAGGGGAAGCAGCAAGATCTAACTTTAAGTCTGAATCCAAAATTAGCAGAGCAGACTCAAGCCTTCCAAAACATTAAGAACTTCATAAGCACATATGTAGTTGGTACCAGCATTATGTTCAGGGTTCATCAAAATTAAGTCCATCTCCATACCCCAGAAGCCTGCTGTGTTTTAAACTCCACTTGCTTAAGCCCCGTTTCAGCAGTAGAGCTCAGGGATCAGAGAAGAAAGAAAAGGAAACAGCTCATGACCAAAAGTTCCCTTAGGGGCATTGTCAAATACCTCTTGTACTTTGAAAATGAAAACAAACCCATACAATCTCAGGGTGTGTTATCTAACTGATAAACTGTACAGCACAATTCAGAGTGCCCGGCAACATTGTGCCATAAAATGTTCATTTTGCTACTGATTTCAACAGTGATTTAGAGCCACACGCCAGCATTTAAACACTCATCACTCGATACAGACTTGTTAATTATCTTAATTTACATGTACCAGTGCACCACAAAGTTCAAGCTAGATCCGTGCACTTCACTATGTAAGGTCCAGTTCTGTAACACTGCGGCACGCCTCAGAGAGCTCTCAGACTGACCACAGACCTAGCAAGCCCTGAGTTAGGAGTAATGATTTAAAAGACTTTCTTCATTTTACTTTTATCATGAATTTTGTGTGTCTTGTGCCCCCAGTGAAGAATATGCCCCGTAAGAAATATTTTTTTATGAACTGCAGTAATCTGTTACAGCTCTATTTGCCAAAAGGTAATATTTACTTCCAGTTAGTCTATATTGTTGGACCTTACTGCTAAATTGTTTTTATAATATTAGCTCTGATCACAATGACATTCCTTTTCTGCACAAAGATGCATATTCTTTCCTGGACACATCTGTAACTTATACAGTTCAGCTGTTCCACTTGATCCCTTTCCCCAGCCTACTCAGACCACAAGAGATGCAGACATCAACCAGCAACCACGCCGAAATGAAAAAAATTACAAAGTACAAGGCAACAAAACTGATTCCCATGAAGTGTATGTACATCACAGGAGTCCCTGAGCTGTTACAACACAGGTGAAACCCTTACTTCAAGTCAACTCTGTCCTGAATTTCAGTTTCTTGCTTCCTAAGTCCACTGCACAAGTTTGCAGCAGCCCATGGATATCAAACACAGAGATCACTGTCCATACTTTTATATCTTACAGCTCCCAGGATCTCCCCTCACCCAGAGGAAAGGAATTTAACAGCCGTCTCCCAACAGCCTGTAGCGAAACGCCGTCAGGGAAGAGTGTGCTCACACTCTTCCACTTTGGCTTGCCCACTCCCGAATCACCGAGGCGCTGGAGGCCCCCTGCCCGAAGCTATTCCAGGGGAACCCTGCCTGTCCCGCTTGCTGTCTCACTGCCCCGGCCGGGCACGGGAGGCCGCGGTACCCACCGGCGGCGAAGTGGAGCGGCGTGGACTTGCGCCCCGCCATGTCCTTGGCGTTCACGTTGCCCGTGTCCACCAGGCGCTTCACGCGCGTCACGTCCCCATTCCTGCAGGCCTCCAGCAGCTCGCGGAACGCCCCGCTCGC
>VXBC01008661.1:3906615-3930024 GCA_013399945.1 Ploceus nigricollis | reverse complement strand
AGGGCCCGGGGCTCCCCCCCCGCCTCGCCGAGCTGGGCTGCCTCGAGGAGCTCGACCTCAGCTTCAACCGCCTGCGCCGCCTGCCCGAGGGCCTGGGCCGTCTGCGGCACCTCCGCACCCTCGACGTGGACCACAACCTGCTGCCCTCCTTCCCTACCCCGCTGCTGGAGCTGGCCGCCCTGGAGGAGCTCGACTGTTCCGGCAACCGCCACCTCGGGGCCCTGCCCGAGGGCATTGCTGCTCTCCGCCGCCTCAAGATCCTCTGGCTCAGCGGCACCGGGCTGGCATCCCTGCCCGAGGGTCTCTGCCAGCTGAGTGCCCTCGAGAGCCTCATGCTGGACGGCAACCGGCTGCAGGCGCTGCCCGCTGGCTTCGGCAGACTACAGCGGCTCAAGATGCTGAACCTCTCATCCAACCTGCTGGGGGAGTTCCCCCCTGCCATCTTGGCACTGCCCAGTCTGGAGGAGCTCTACCTGAGCCGCAACCAGCTCACCGTGCTGCCCCCTCACCTCTGTCAGCTCCACCAGCTCCGCACTCTCTGGCTGGACAACAACCGCATCCGCTACCTGCCTGACTCCATTGTGCTCCTCCACAGCCTAGAGGAGCTGGTCCTGCAAGGCAACCAGATCGCCATCCTGCCTGAGGGCTTCGGGCAGCTTTCCCGTGTCACCCTTTGGAAGATCAAAGACAACCCCCTCATCCAGCCTCCCTATGAGGTGTGCATGAAAGGCATCCCCTACATCGCAGCTTACCAGCAGGAGCTGGCCCACTCCCAGCCTGCCCTCAAACCCCGCCTCAAACTAGTCCTCATGGGCCTAAAGGATGCAGGAAAGACCCTGCTGAGACGGTGCCTCATGGAGGAAAATGAGCAGAGAGAGGACATGGGAAGCCTGGAGGCAGGGAACACCCAGCACAGAGGGTTTCCTGGGCAACAGCAGGACATTGGGAGGGTGGCAGTTGGGTGTTGTCCCTTTCCAGAGCCTCAAGACAATTCCTCAACTCGGGTACCTGTCATGCAGCAGGTAGAACATCTCCCTGTTGAGCGGCAGGACATCCCTTCTCGTGTGCCCTCTCACCGAGCAAAAGGGGACACAACATCCCCTGCACCGTCACTGCCACCCAACGTGCCCCGAGTACCACTGGGACTAGGACTGTCAGGAGGCAGTAAGGGCATTGAGGTGATGGACTGGACAGCAGATGCAGAGAGGGGCCTGACATTCATTGTGTATGAGCTGGCGGGGGATCCGAGCTATGATGTGATCCAGTCTTTCTTCCTCTCCCCTGGAGCCTTGTACGTGCTGGTGGTGAATTTGAGTGCCTACGTCCCTCAGCACTTCTACCCCTCTGTGGGCTATTTCTTGCACTGGCTCAGTTCCAAGGTGCCCCATGCTGTAGTGTGCATGGTGGGAACCCATGCTGACCTCTGTGCGGAGCGGGAGTTGGAAGAGAAGTGCCTGGACATCCATCACCAGATCGCTCAGCAGGAGAAGAGGGATGCTGAGGGACTCCAGAGCTTAGTCCAGCAGGTGGATGAGGCTCTGGGACAGGACTTTGACCTGCGCTGCTCCAGCCCGCATGCTGCCTTTTACGGGGTCTCAGACAAGAACTTGCGGCGAAAGAAAGCCCAGTTTCAGTATCTTCTCAACCACCGTCCACAGATCCTTTCTCCAGTGCTGCCTTTCAGCTGCCAGGACCGTTGCCAGGTGCGTCGCCTGCGGGACAAGCTCCTCTCGGTGGCTGAGCACCGGGATATCTTCCCAAACCTGCACCGGGTGTTGCCCAAGTCCTGGCAAGTGCTGGAGGAGCTGCACTTCCAGCCTCAAGCTCAGCAGTTGTGGCTTAGCTGGTGGGACTCTGCCCGGCTGGGCTTGCAGGCAGGCCTGACGGAGGATCGGCTGCAGAGTGCCCTGTCCTACCTGCACGAGAGTGGAAAGCTGCTCTACTTTGAGGAGCATCTCACCTTGCGGGAGTATGTGTTCCACAACCTGCCGCGGCTCATAGACATCCTCAATGTATTTTGTCAGCGAGATGCCACCGTGCTGCTCCAGAAACTGCTCAGCGACACCCAGATTGACGAACTGAGGACCACTCAGCTCCATCATTACGTGGAGGGCTTCTTGCTGCATGGCCTCCTTCCTGCCCATGTTATCCGTCTCCTTCTTAAGCCCCACGTACAGAGTCGGGAGGATCTGCAGCTCATTCTGGAGCTGCTGGAGAAGATGGGGCTATGTTACTGTGTCAACAAACCCAAATGCAAGCCCTTAAATGGGGCGGCTGCTTGGTACAAGTTTCCGTGCTACGTGAAAAACGAGGTGCCCCATGCGGAGGCATGGATCAATGGCACCAATCTGAGCGGACAGTCCTTTGTGGTCGAGCAGCTGCAGATTGAATATAGCTTTCCATTCATTTTCCCACCCGGCTTGTTTGCACGCTACAGTGTCCAGATTAACAGCCACGTGGTTCAGCGGTCAGATGGCAAATACCAGATTTATGCCTACCGGGGAAAGGTGCCTGTGGTGGTGAGTTACCGGCCTGCCAGGGGAGCTCTGCAGCCAGACACTCTGTCTATCGCTAGTCATGCGTCCCTACCAAATATCTGGACAGCTTGGCAAGCTATTACGCCTTTAGTGGAAGAACTGAATGTCCTGCTCCAGGAATGGCCGGGCCTGTACTACACTGTGCATGTCCTCTGTTCAAAGTGCCTTAAAAGAGGGTCACCCAACCCACACACTTTTCCAGGTAAGGCACAGCCCAGTTTGCCTTTCGTCTCTTTTGGAACTTTGCCCCTTCTGGAAAGGTGTCTGATGAGGTCAGCCCTAGCTCTTCTTTTTTTTTTTCTTTTTCTTTTTTTTTTTTTTTTTCTTTTTTCTTTTATTCTCTGCTCTAACTTCTTTCCCTGGTGGTTTGAGTCATGAGAGAAAATATTAGGGTAGCTCCAAGGAGACAGGCTTAAAATAACCCTATTCTGAGAAGAGGGGGGTGTTACATCCCCCTTTGTCTGCGCCTTTTCTCTCTGCTTTTTGGGTTTTGGCCCTGAGGGTTGTCAGTGCCATTGTTGAGAAGTCTCTGGCCTGTCCTCCTTGTTTTGATTCCTTTGAATGTGTCTGTGGTGTTGGGGGTTTTTTCCTCCTAGTTCCTTTTACCCTGCAGCTCCCACTTCCTTGGAGCTATTTGTAAACATGAATAGAGATGCCTAAAACATTGCAGGTATCCCCTGTTCCCCCCTTCAACCCTCCACCCCCAAAACCTGGCCTATGCTGTGGTCTCTCTGAATGCAGGAAAGCTCCTCCTGATAGACAATGGATGTGTTGGTCTCCAAAGCCATGTGTAAAAAGAGCTTTCCCTGAGCATTCTTTGAGCCCTGTCTCTAGTGGGAAGCATTCCTCATAGAAGAGAGAAGGATACTCCATCTTCTTTGTTTAAGTGTCTCACCTAGAACTGATTCACAAACTGTGCCTTTTGGAGCTGTTCTCAAGTGCATTTTATTTTCCTTCCTCAAATGAAAAAACATAACCTCTCTCCTCTGGAACGTGACTGATAGTGGTGCTTTTTAAAGCTGTCACCTCTAAAGTTGTGATTTTTATCAGTGGTGTTTTCCAGCAGCATCTGTTTTACTTTGTGTGTGCAGGTACTGCCTCCTAACTGGTGTCCTCCCTGCTCCGCTTGGGTTTGCTCTGCGGCTTGCAGGGTGCCATGGGAAAGGTGCTTTGATGTGTAAATCTGCATGAAATCAAAACACACTCTGGACTGTGAGCAATGCTCCAGAAATCTGCATTTTAACAACCATGTCAGAGGTGTGTTGGAACGTTATTAAGAGGTAGCCTGAAATTGTGCAGGGAACTGTAGCATGATTTGACTTAGAGCAAGCAGTGGTGCTGATTTGTTCATAAGCAAATGTGATGAATAAGGTGTGGATTTTTTGGGGTTTGATTTCTTGTTTTTTGGTTTTTTTTCCTCTGGATGCTTAGAATAATGAGGTGCGGTTTGCTCCTCAGCCTGAGTCCTGGCTCCATCAGCTGTATCTCCCTCCAACTGCTCACTTATGTAAGAGCCATTGGACTGGGGAGGTGAACCCATGCTGTGAGACATGCTGAGTGATATCTTGCTGCTGACATGGTGCATAGGGCAATGTGATCTGCTTTCCAGAAGAAAAACTCTGGAAACTGAAAAAACCAAGCCTGCCACAGAACCCCTGAAAAAAACCCCAACAACCCTCCCCAAAAACCTGCCAGAATTAGTCAAGACAGCAGACATGTGAATGTGCAGTGTGATGGGCACCTATTGAAGGTTTAGCTTGTGAATTCCAGTCTCCAGTCATGCATCTCTTTTATTTTTTTTTAACTGGTGAATGCTTTGTGGCTGTCTCTTTTCTCCCTGTGAGTAGATGATGCTTTAAAAGGGAAATTTGAAGAGGAGCCAGACTGTCTGCAGGCAGTTGGTGTTGTTGCTGACCCCAGTGATGGTCAGAGCAGGTTCAAAAGCATGAGAGGGACATTGAAGGGCCTTTTCCTTTGGACTTGGCTGTGCCACATACGTTTCCTTAGAGGTAGGAAAGGATTTGTCTTGCCTGGGAGCCTGGCCAGGTGTGCTGGAAAGGGAAGGCACAGGTAAGCAGTGTGCTGAGCATGGGAGGACCTGGGGCTTGTGTGCCAGGTCTCCAAATGACACCTGGGTGATGCTGCCTGTGGAAAGGGGGTTGCAGCATTTTTCAGGTGCTCCAGCAGGGAATTCAGGCCTTGCTGTCAGGGGCACAGGATTAGCCCCTGCCTTGGGGCAAGAAATGACTCTCTTAAACATGGATACTGTGTGACTCTAGCTGGGAGAACAGCAGATAAACATGTTTAAAAGGCAAGGCTGATCTGTGGAAATGCTGAAGAGTGATGAAATTAATATATTGAGAAACCTACTTGCTGTCATGGATGATGCTTAAATCTAGCCCAGGTTAGATCTGGACTATATGAAAAATGTGAACTGTGATTTGACTTGGGAGGCCTGTATGTCTGCATTTAATCTAAAATATTCCTTGCTGTTTATCTGCTCTATGAATAAAAGACTGTTCAGGAGCCCCTAAATGGCAATCGTGAAGCTCAAGACTTTTTTTTCCTCCCGATTTTGTTGATCAGGAGGCGTGCATGTTTAAGTCATGCTGCCAAGCTTGCTGTCATGCAAGTGAATCATGGTTGGTGTCATTTTTGACAAGGTGTAGGAAAGAGAGGGGTCTAATGTTAGGAAAATATGTAGTGAGGGAGATGTCTGTGTTTCTTTCCAAGCTTTTTTAGTGGAAATCACTGGCAATTACAATGCTCCTAATACTTAAATAGGTCTGTGGGCTTTTTAGGACTGCACTGAAGAAGTGCTTTGCAGTCAGTTGACCTTAATAAGGGAAATATTTCTGTGTAGACACTGCCAAATTTGTGCTCAAAAATGGAAGTGCAGTCTGGCTCTCTGTGTGGTTGTGCAATCTGTGTCGTCATTCATGAAACTGATGGTGCATTCTTTGTTCATCCAAAATTTTTATTAGAATCCCTTTCAAAAAGGGAGTTCATGAGTTGAGGATTAATCTTTGCTTTTCCTCTCCTTCCCTTTCCTCTCTGTCCTGCACACTATAGCTTCCACTGATAATACACACAGAAATACTCTAGGAATAGGACTACTGTGCATAGAAATGGTAATAAAAATTGAGATTCTGGATTCAGTTTTCTGAGGGTTTATTGCAAAAAGTGAATGAAACTGATATAAAAATGTCTTGTTGGGGTCCTTTTAAGGAAGTTTTTGTGTTTGAAACAGTTTTGTAGCTGAGTGAAATAGTAACTGAATTGGCATCTGAGCTGGAATCTCAGTGTGCTTTGAGGCTGCAGTCATCCACTTGGCTGATAACAACTCAGTGTGTTAAATTGGTTTTTTTTCTTTTACATTTGCACTATATATAAATGAAAGTGTCCCTACCTGGCTAAGAAAATCATATCTGTCTTTGAGTGACCAACAGGAATGGTTCACCTCTCCAAGACAGTAAGACTGGGTCATCACAGGAATTGTGAAATGCTCTCATTTGTGTGTGATGTTCTTTTAGCCTCTGGACTGAAGAGCTTTTAGGTTATTCATGTCCTGTAAGCTATTAAGTGACTTGAGATTGGAGGGTGGAGGTGGTTTGCCATCTGTCTGATAGTAGACACGTGTGCTTTGTTTGGACAAATGTGACTGGATTTTCCAAGCTTGGTTCATATGCACCTGCTAACTGCCCTGCTGCTGTTTCCCCTTGCCCTGTGCTAGGCTGCGTCTGGGTCACTATGATCTCTTCCAGACTGTCTTTTGTACAAGGTGTCCTGATGTCCTATGCATGATTCTTCTGGTGTTTGGGCTGGGAGGGATTATGTTTGACCGGTGGTTTTCCTTTATTCCTGCCTTGTGAAGGGGCTGTATGAGTGTAGACATAAGAAAGTCAGAGTCTATGTCCATTGCAGAAGATGGACAAAATGCTGTCACAAGTAAGATAAGGTGATGTGGGTTTTCACAGAATAAAAACATGACAACAAATAGAAAGCCATGGGCAAAGATACTGTGTGAGCCTAGCAGCCCCTGTCCAAAGGGATGCTCCAGAGCTATTGTGGAGCTTTGAAAGGCTCTGGAGGGCTATCAAGAGGTCTCTTGTGGAAAGAAAGTGCACATCTGTCACCTGCCTTGCTATCCCCTTCTTGAGGTATCAGAGCCAGGAGGAGATCACAAGCCTCTACTCTGCCTGTCTCCCACATTGAGGGTGAGCAGAAGCAGGGGTTATACTGCCAGTCATCTTAAGGGGTACAGATGGAGGTATCATAGTGTAGTTCCCCTGTGAGTCTCTCTGTCATGGCTAGAGCAGGGCTAACTAGGCCACCACATGCACGTGATTCAAAATGAACCATGCTCACCAGCCCTGAGTTGGAGTCAAAAACTATCATGACCTCCCTTGGTGGCTGGGATGGAGTCAGAGAGCTGGAGGATCCTGTGGTGTGTCATGCTGTCGAGTCACCCTGTGCAAGGTGAGCCGAGAGCAGGTGAGACTGGTTTTGTCAGAAGGGCTCTGAAGTTGCTTCAAAATCTGAGCTGCTGCTTGGTGAAAGGCTCATGTCAGGTATCTAATTCCACTTTGTAGTCACGCTTTAAGTAGCTGGGGTTATTTTCACAGACAATTGCAGCAGAGCAACACCTGCTTGTTACAGAACCTGACGCTAACATTAGGCAGCCTTCTATTTTCCCTGTTTGCAGGTGGAGTCTTTTTTGCTTGACTTTCAGAGTAGATGCTATGGCTGTTTTGGGGCTGTTGTCACACTATCCTGCAGACTGTGGCTTCAGCAGAGTACTAATTTGAGACAGTGGGACAAGACTTCAGCACCATGTGAGCTTTGGATGTGGATGATCTGGGTGGCAGCATGAAGCTGAACAGGGCCCTGTGGTTCAAGAGAAGAAGAGCATAGATTGATTATTGGACTTGGGGAAGCTACTGTCATTCTCTGGCTCTAGAATGGATAATTAAGTTTACTGACTAGAGCTGATTTCTGTGCTGTTGAAGTGACAACCTTGACTGGTGTGACTTGCTGTAGGTAGCAGTGTGGAAACACAGTAGTAGCCTATATGCCACCACAGATTTTTAGAGATTTCCTTCATATTAACCTGTGTGTTGCAAGGTCAGTATTTGAAGTCCTCTTGTTTGGTGGCTGAGGCATCCTTTAATTTAATCAACATGTTGAAAGGGACAACAAATATTTCTGTGGTCTTGGAGGAAGCTGAGAAATTGCCAGAGGAAGAGTGTGGTATGCAGAGTGGGACTGCCCCTGGTGGGGTATAGATGTGGGAATCAGTCTTTGGAAAGAACTGAAGTAGTCAGTGCAGACCTGGGCTTGGGCCTGGCAGTCTGGCTTGGGAGGATGCAGAAACAGGAGGGAATGTGGATGCCAGAAGAAAGGCTGAGGTTTTTGAATTGCCTTCTTACAGCTGTCCTGCAGTGTCTGGTTACTCATATTGTGTGTGTTTGGGGGCTTTTATTTTTAAGCTCTTAATATAGAACTTGCTGAAATTACTTGAAATTAGAATGGCAACATGCACACTTAACACTGCTTGAAGAAATCCTCTTTCTTGCTTGAAGGAATCCTCTTCCTTATTCAAGAAGTTCCTATGCATTTCTGATAAAAGAAAGCTTTCCTGTTACATCAGCTCTGGTACAGGGAAGCTCTTGTGGTTTGTCCCTTAACAACTTGTCTTGCCCTGACCTGTTCCCCATGGAGGTCATCTCTGGGCATTGAGCCTCTGGACTTTGATCTGCTGCCACTGAACCAGGGAGATGCTAGATTTGGTTGAGTGGATCTTTTTGGTTTGGTTAGTGAAGCAAAGCAGAGTTCTTGGCCTTCAGTGCATTACTTTTTTTTTGTTTTGTGTTTTTGGTTTGTGTTTTTTATTACAGTTGTTGAAATTCGTCTCTGCAGGAAATGACCTATAAAAGAGTTGCTGGGTACCAAATGATTCTTTGTGTCATTGTGTGAGATCTGTTTAAAAGCTACTGACTGCGAGGGTGAGATAAGCTGTTGTTGGAGGTTTTCCCCTCTCTGGAGTCAATTGATTATGTGAGGACTGATTTGTGTGCTGCTTCAGCATGCTGTGGACACAGGTGTCATGAAACATGCTTTGCATTGTCTCATGTGCTCACACATCTGGTGATATGATACCTGCTTCTACAAGCACTGAAGTGTGTAAGTTTAGTTGAGATTTAGCACATGAACGATCCACATGCAGGTGTATTACAGGGCCTACTCCTTATGCATTTCAGGAGAGGATGGTAGGAAATCACCAACAGTGCTAAATCGTTGTCATCTGGGGATTTGAACATGTTACTTGACATTGGGAGAGAGATGTAAAAAACCAGTATCAGTTTAAAAACAAAATAAGAGTGCATCTGGTAGGTAATTCTCCTGTATGCTGTGGTGTCCCCTGCTTTTGCAGTATTGAGCAGGCAACTGTGATAGCCTTGCGTGCTCTCGAATTAGTAATTTGCTAGTAATAGTGCAGGCTACTTGTTTGGCTCTTGAAAGCAATTTGCTAGGGAAGAAGGGGAAAAATTTATGTAGTGAAGAGTAAAGTGTGGGGTTTGAATTCTTGGAAGTCATCAGTGTACAATTTTTTTTTCTACCTCACCCCCATGGTGAATAGAGGAAGAATAACCTCTGTAGATATGTAAATAAAATTGTGTTCTGGGGGTTGAGTACAAGATCATCAGTTATGTCCTTTTACCTCCCTCTCCTTATTTGTGGTAACTGTGCTTGGCAGAGCTGTGGACAACTGTGAGAGTAAGCAGGCTGGTGCCAAATAAGATCACCTCTTCTCAGGTGCTTTGGAGCTTGTGGGATACCTATTTCAGGGAGCTCCTTGTAGGGAGAAGGAGTAGGAAGGGAGTGCCTAAAGTACTGTGTGAATTATAACCACCAAATTCCTCTGCTGCAAACAAAATGTGTCAGTGCTTTTGACTAGCTAAGAACTTATCTGTGTCTAAGAAAGTAATGCACTTGGGTTACAGGAGTCTCAGCCTGCCTCCATGGTGTATTATATGGTGGTCTTGCCTATATCAGGAGAGCTGATGTGATTCTGGTGACCACAGTGTGAAGGAGCTGTCTTATACAGAGGATGAGAAGGCTGTGGTGTTTTTAGAAGCTCTTGCATGGATGAAGTTTACAGTGTGGCCTTTGTTCCAGCTAGACCAGGTGGGAGAGTTCTGTCCTCTAGCACTTTCTTTCTGGGGAACCGGATGTAAGAACTGAGATGGAGGTTGAGAAACCTGTGGAAAAAAAAATGGCTGGTGGCTTTGTTAGAAATTTAATTTGGGATGTTCAGATGGACTGAACATCCCCACCTTGCAGGGCTTATGGTTCTTCCTCAGGAGGCTGCTGGAGGCTGAAGACATATTGCACTTGTGGTGTTTTCCTGGCTAAAGCTTGGTGGCAACACTGATCGGGTTGCCAACATGGTCAGTGGTACTGTGGTTTCAGACTTAGGCAGGTTCTGTGGTTAGGGGTTACTTGTCTGTGGCCAGTGGATGGAGGCTGTGCTCAGACTGAGCTGTGACTGCTGAAGTGCTTGCCTGCTGGAGTTGGTTGTGGTTTAAAGCAAAACCTTAATTTCAGATTTGTTTTTTTGTTTTCCCAGTGGTCATTTTCAAGAGCTCTGAGCTTTATCCAAAGGTGTACGAGTACACTCCTTACTGGTTTTAGCTGTGGATTCCTGGGGAGTGTGAAAATGGCCTAGGACCTACGGACTTTACAAGGTAGCATTAATTTTGAATTGGCAGTTGAGCATGGCAAGCTCTGCATGAACCAAAAAACGGCTTTGAGATGAGCAAGGTGCTTCAGTTGGGAAGGCCATTAAACTGAGCGCTTTGTGAAGATCAGACTCAACTGAACTCTGAGGGCAAGTAACCTTCAGCACAAAATAAAGTTCGATCTCAAATCCTGTTCAGACCTGCCTTGTATTGTCAAGTGCTGACTCAGATTTGATGCTTGAACACTCCAGGAAGCAGCTGTATTGTTGTTGGTCTAGGATACATTGAATTGTGCACATAAGATGGTGGGAGACTTCTGCTGGGCTTTTATTGGCAGGATTTTGCAAACTTTTCCAAGTGCATTTCTGCAAGACTCTTTATGACAGCAATACCAGGATATCTCTTTTATCCAGTTTTAGGATGATGTTTGCCAAGAGTCCAGTTTAGAGAAGCATTTTTATTTGTGTTATCTGAGGGAACCTACACTGTTCTGGGAAAGCTCCTTCCTCCTTCATTCATGGTACCCATCACTTTCTGTAGAGTTTTCAGTCTCTTCCTGTTACAGTGTGCCAGGAACAAAACAAAGGTACAACAGTGGTAGGACAGGGATTTATATACCTCGTGCCCACAAATGACTGGTGATAAAATTAATATTGTAGGCTTTTGTCCTAACAGAATACAAGATTATGGCACACTTCATTCAAGACTTGTTTCTTGAATGATGTGTACATAGTAACTTTCCAGTCTGTGTGCTGAATTGCTCTTGGAGCATGTTCTTTACATTTTTAGCAGGTGTTTTTCTCTCCAGCAATACCCAGTGAGCAGTGGTATCTGATAAGGCACAGATCCTGCCATACAGCAGGGTAGGGTTGTTTATGAACTTCCTGAAAAATTAATTGGCCGTGGTTTCCACAGCATCAAAATCTGCAGGGCTTGATTTGAGACAGAGGTGCTTGACCTAATTTGCTTCCAATGCATATAGCAGTTTCTGCCCCATGAAACCACACAGTGGAAAAATATTGAAGGTGTGCAGTGATTTGGCCTTGCTTGACTTTGAGAGATATGTGCAGTGATTTGGTTCTTCTGTATCAGTGCAAGGTTGGCAGCAGAGGACTGCTAAAAGGGCTGATTTGTCCCAAGGCTATCCCAAAATAAGTGTTCTCACATTTAGGAAGACTCCCCCCACTTGCTGCATGGGCAATATACAGAGGGAGAGCTTCTTACAGCAGAAGAAAAAGTCATCTTTATCATGCTGTTTCTGAAAGTTTATGATGGACACAGCAGGACTGCAAAATTGTCCTGCAGTACAGACCATGAGTCTGCATGGTGCAGCAGCTCCCTGCTTCATCTCTAGCTGTTGTTGTGGAACTCTGTTGCTGGCTGTTTAGTACCTCTCTCCACTCCCTGTGGCCTCTTTCCTAAAAGCAGCAGTCAGGTATGGATGGCAAGCAGTTTTTCTCTGAACAGATAGTGTTAGAAAGCAAGAGCTTAGCAATGTGCAGAGCTGAAATGCACAGGCTGTACATTGTGGAGGATGGAGAGGCAGGGACCTCTGTCTGAGGCTGGCTGACATCAGTCTTGTACTCTAAATTTTCCTGCTGCCCATGTCCAAACAGTTGCATTTTCATCTCTCATTAAAATTCTCAGATAAATTGAGATCAATAAGGAAGGAAGTACCAAAAGATGGGGTAATGGCTGGTGATAAAGATCCATTCTGAGAAGCAGTAATCTCATATTGATGTTCCTGACACTTGAATTTTTGTCTTTCCACTCTCTCTCTATATTTATATCATGTCTAACTCACCAGTCTGTACACATGTTCTCTTTTACTTCATTACGGGGAAAATAGCATGATTGTCTGTCAAATTGCTGATCTTTGCGCTTTTCAGGATTACATCCCCAATGTATAATAATATGCATCTGTATTTATTGTGATGTGTGATAGGGAATAGTTCAAGTTGTTTATGTAGAATTCTTTTTTTTTCCCAAAAAGAGTTGAACAGCTGGGACTTTGTCTATATGGGACCAAAGGGGGACTTGAGGCAACTACATAACTTAGTTGTCCCCTTACTTTTGGAATTCTTCATCTGTGAAGCTGCGAGTGGCTCACAGGAGCAATGACCTTCCTTAGCAGGGGGATTTAGTCAAGATGGGACACACAGGAGCTGGAGCAGAAGTGACAGTAGGGTGGCAGCCGGGCTGCTCTGCACACCTTTGAGAGATCTGCTCTACAGAAGGCGTCTTGCAAATTGGAGGCACACCCAGGAGTAGCCACAGGGCGTGGGAAATTGCAAATCCAGACAAACTGGTGTCTGACTCAGCAACAGCTGTGTGGTGACAAACTCTCACTTAATGATAGAAAGCTGTTTCTGGGTCTAAAATGGTTTTTTTAAGTGTGCTGTAGGTTGAGAGAGCAGCTGCTGGCTTGTTCTCCACTGCCTTAATGTGGGCTTTGAGCCAGCCAGCCTCTGTCCCACTGTTGAACTTCTTGGGTCACTCCATTTTGCACCACTGTATTGCTGAGCAGCCCAACTAGGAACAAGCAGTGAGAGCTGGAATAATCAGTTCTGGCTCAAAGTATTCCCTGGGTAGTCCTTTTGATGGGTTGGCTTTCTTGGGGAAGCCTCATCTGGACTGTATCTTCAGGAAGCCAGCATGCCGTGTTCAGAGAGAAACAAGCAGGTGAACCTCTCCACATTTCCTGGACATTCCACGCAGGGGAAGATGGACAAACTTAGCCTTTTTATATGTCTGTGCTACTGCAGTGAGAAGAAGAGATGGAGGATTTTATTTCCTCTCCTGGTCTGCATGGTGCTTCTTACACCCTTGCTCTCTGTGGCTGTATTTTTGCTTTGGGTTTACATGGCATGGTTTTGGTAGCAGGAATGGGGCCCTACAGAGTTTGCTCCTGTGAGAAGCTGCTGGACACTTCCCATCTCTCTGACAGCCGATGTCAGATGGCTTCAAGACGGACTCACCACTGGCCAAGGCCAAGCCCATCAGCAATGGTGGTAGTACCTTTGGGATAACATATAAGAAGGGGAGAAAAACGAAAACCCCTTGCAGCAGCAATTGCAGCTGGAGCAGGTAGATGCCTGAAGGAGGCTGTGATCCTGTGAGAAGCCTGTGCTGGAGCAGACTTCAGACAGGACCTGTGGACCCATGGAGAGAGGAGACCACACTACAGTAGGTTTGCTGTCAGGACTTATGACCCCATGGGGGACCCCAGTCCATGAAGAGCTGCAGTCTGTGGGAGGGAGCCCTGCACTGGAGCAGGGGAAAAGTGTGAGGCGTCCTTCCCTTAGGAGGAAGGAGCAGCAGAGGCAATCTGTGATGAACTGACTGCAGACCCCATTCCTGACCCTCTTTGCCACTGGAGAGGGAGGAGGTAGACAAAATTAGGAGGAAAAAGTCGGGAGTGAAGTTGAGCCCAGGAAGAAGGACTGGGTAGGGCAGAGGTGTTTTAAGGTTTGGGTTTATTTCTCATTATCCTTCTCTGATTTGATTGGTAAAAAAATTAAAGTAATTTTTCAAAGTCGCGTCTATTTTGCCCATGACGGTGACTAGTGAGTGATCTCTCCCTGCTCTTCCCTCAGTGAGTCTTTTATTGTATTGTCTCTCCCCTGTCCCATTGAGGGAAGGAGTGATAGAGTGGCTTTGGTGGGCATGTGGCGTCCAGCCAGGGTTAACCCACCACAATTTTATAGGCAGAACTGCTGGATGAAGTTGAATGTGCTGAAGCAGAGGGTGCTTGGTGGCAGGTTTCCAAACCAGGGAGTCAGCAGCAAGCACCAGGCCTACTTACATTCGTTGCATAATCAAATGAGTTTTCAGCTCCCTGTGCATTTCTCTAAATCTTCCTTCTGAACAGCCTCTTTCTTGGTCCGGGAGATTTTCATGCTCTTATTTCAGACAGTGATGCATGCACTAGATTTGGAAAAGTCTCATATCCATATGACTCTGGTATATCAAAGTGGCTAAATTTAGAAAATCTAACAAAAAAGAGCTTCCCCTTCCTGTGATCTGACATAATGTTTCTTGGTCGTTGTTATTTTTACTACGGAACAGCTTAAATCTATTTTGGTTGGGCACTAAGTGATGGCTACAGTGTGAAAGAAGAAATTTGTTTCTGTGAAGTCAGGCGGCCGTGCTGCAGCTTCAGGGCTCTGAGGGCAGCCTGCTCATGCTGAGCATGTGCCAGTGCTGCGTTGGGGCCCCCTTACAGCCCTGCTCACCTCTCTCGAGCCCTGCCTGCTCAGTAGAGGGTCTCTGGGGCTCAGAGCTTTGATGGCTGTGAACTTCTTCAACATCTTGTAGATGTAGTGAGTGGCAGTGGTGATGGATTTTAACACACACACACAGCCACCCCCCCCCCCACACCCCAGTATTTCACTCATCCTCCAAATTCAAGGAGGACAGTATAGGAAAGATGTTTGACTGGCAGCAAAGTAGAAGACGCAATGGGAGTTTATGTGGGAGCTAGTCATGTCTCTGGTTTTACAGGTCTCTTTGATACATGGATCTTTCACTGTACACTCTAAGGACCACTGTTAGGACTGAGCCATCCCTGCCTGGAAAATGCACTGGTGGAATCATTCCCTGCTGAGCACCTTTAGCTCTTGGTGTCAGGAATATGTAATTCAAGCTTTCAAACTTTCTTACTCATTTTGGTTTTGGGTTTTTATTTGTTTGGGTTGTTTGGGTGTTTTTTAAGCCACCTCTTTTGTTAAAACTTTCTCTATGGAGGTTCAAGGTCATATTTTATTATAGCTAACTGCTCTGCTTCAACAGTCTTCTGACTTGTTTCTGAACATCCCACGCCTGCCTTCATATTGAGATGGAGTGAAGGAAGACAGTTGAGATGTTGGGAAGAGATGCCTTTTTTTGTTGACCTCAATATCCCAGAAATCTGCTGAGCAAGAATTTATTTCTTACTTTGTCATAATTTTAAGCTTCTGGTGGACAATTGTGTAGAAATGTTCAGCGGGTGAAAATGGAGGCAATGTGAGCCTCGCTCTGGAACTTTTGTCATCTCCAAGTGCTTTTGTTCAGGTTCATGATGGTGCCAGAGGGCTATGTAGGGGGTGAAACTCCAGTGTGCTTTGTTCTCACTAAAAGGTCCAGCCAGATCTGCATACCTGAACCTGTACTGTCAGGAGTTTTGGGCAGGGAGTCTTGCTCATGCTGTCACGTGAAGGATCATTCTGTGATCTAGCATTGGTGACATTTTCATGGCAGCTTGAGTAAGCAAGAAGTTTGTAGTTTCTCAAAGGAGCATGTGTGTGCCCAGAGGGAGCCCTACAGCCTCTGAGGTGATCATTACTGCATTTTGGAAATATCTTAACTGATGCTTGCATAGGCAAATAATTCAGCTCAGCAAGTGGCTGCTGTGGTCAGCTTGGAGCCTTCCTAGGGTGAGGTGCTGAAATAAACAATCAAGAGTTGAGTCTTGCGTGCGTCTTTTCCTAAGCAATGTGTTTGTGCCTCAAAGGCTTAGCCAAACTAAAGACTTCCTTGGATGAAAGAAAAGTTTGGGAACCTTCTGTTTGGATCAGAAAAAACAAAATTACCTTTCTCTGTGTCTTTTGTAATGGAAACCTACCACAAAGCTTTTGAAGCTGCCTGTTAGTTTTAATTTGTTCTTTGTCCTTCTTTGAAATAAATCACATCTTACTTCTCTGACAAAAGAGTGTTCAGCATGTTATGTACATACACACATGTACATTTTTTGAGTGCCTACAGTGAAGTTTAACACAATGTTAAGAAAATGTTGCTTAACATGGCAAGATCATGTTCAGTTTAGTGATTCAGACAGGATCTGATTTTTTAAAAAAAGAAAAAAAAGTTAAAATAAATAAAGAAACCTCCCCAACCAACCATTGGGCTGAAGAGGGTGTGATGAGAGGAGATACTTAGTGGGCTGTTTTGGGAAGTGCGGTAGGTTGGCTCTGAATCTATGACTTGGACTTCTGGTCCAGCGCTTTGCAGTGCTTCCCATTAAAAGCTGGCAGGTGTGCAAGTGTGGCCAGGTGTCTTTGGCTAAGGGAAGCTGAGCAGTGTGGCTGTTCACTTACTGCATGGCTTCTCCTGCCCCTGGGCACCAGGGTGAATGCTGGCAGCATGGTCCTTGTAGTGAGGTTGGGCACCTTGAAGGCAGTTCTTGACCAGCCTCTGGTTTATCACCAGTATGGGATCACAAGTTATCATGTTTTATGGCAGACCCATGCCCAGGCTTCAGGTCAGAGTTTATTACTCTTTGCTGTGCTTTCTGGAGCATTTAGCATCAGTATTTCCCTGAAATAGCACCTTTGGTTGAAAGTCGTGTGGCAAAACAGCCTCTGCTCTGCATCTGCTGCATCATACAAGTTTTGTGCATGATTCTACTTCTCTGGCATGTACCAAGTGCACCCAATCCCATCTGAATCTTGTAGGTGAGCACTGGAACTGAGAGCTGCCTACAAAGTTACGGTTCTGCTGGAGACAGCACTTTTACCCCTTGCTCTGTGCTGCTTTATTCTCAGTTGCATAATGCAGCGTGATGCAGATAATCCGGTCATCATTACAAAAGGATTTAAAACCCCTTTTTAATCGGAAGTCATTTTTAATAAAGCTTTGCCTTGCTTGGAGGATTGTTCTCCTGGCTTGAGTGTTTAAGAACAAAATGCAGGAGACTGAGGGAGGTGGGAGGGAACTAGCTCAGGGAGGAGGGAGGCAGGTGCCTCTGTCTGGCTCCCAGGTGGTTGCTGGTGAAGTCCAGAACTGTGGGACACATTTCCAGTAGCACCAAGCATGCAAAATCCTTATGTGCCCAGATAGAGACAGCTCGTAGGTCTGTGCTTTCTCAGAATTTTTCACTTACAGAGCAGACTTCTGGTGGCGGAGAGAAGGAAAGGCTCGATCTAGTCCAGTCTGACTTCTACTCCCTCTTTTAACCCTCTGTGTCCAAAACACTTGTAGTCCTCTACAGCCTCCTGCATCTCAAAACAAGCTGTGGTCCTGGACAAAGGGCAGCATTTACTTCTCTTGTAATGGCAATGGCATACAGTGTGTGTGATTGACCTTATTTCTTTGGCTCTTGCTCCGCCACTCTATTGTGGAAAGCGCACTCACTAGAACAGTGTGTGAACTCTTATGTAGCTCTGAAATGTATCCTCTTCCCACTTTTCTGGCAGTAGCCACCTCTTGAACTGCTACACCTGCTTCTCCTCCCCTCAGAGCAAGCCTGACTGTGGACTTGAACTCTGGCACTTGGCATTTGAGAATCTTTGAACAGAATGGCATTTGAGAGCAAGCATTCTGCTGCTTCCTGTTTTTTTTCAATCTCAGTAGTCTTCACTCTTGGGATACCTTCAGTGTATGCTTAAGATATCCCTGAGTCTCCTCTTTGATCAGTGTAAGTTGATGACTGGGAAGTTTTAAGGTGGTTCCTCCCCAAGACAGATCCATCCAGAGGACAGCCAGTAAGCTTGCAGTTCAGGTGAGTTGATAACATCTGAAGGAGAGGGGGGGTCAGTGCTGTGTTACAATGACACTGGTGAGTAAGTACCTCAGAGTTATCCACCTGGTGAAAACCTGGAAGTAATACTGGTTTACAGCACAAATAGAGGACCAGGAGAGAGCTCAGCTCTAGGACAGAATTCCCTATGAGAGAAAGGTGCAGGGGAGTATAGGAAATGGCGGAGGAATTAAATGTTCTCCTGGCAGCACTGCTGCTTCCCTGGGAGGCTGATGAATTCTTTCTGGACCCCAGAGCTCCTTCGGACTGTTACAGTAACAAATGTGACTACCATAGAAGTGATTTTTAAACAGCAAAGATGGATGCTGCAGGTGACTTTTGGGCACTGAGAACCCAGACCAGATGGCATTTAGCAGGCAATGAACTCCATAAGAGTAAAGTAACAAAGCTATTGTTTCTGTATTCTCATGACTTCTCACTGGGAGGCATTCCAACAGTGGAATAAAAAGCAATAAGCATTGGTCTGAACAGAGATAATAATATTAAGTTCATAAACAAGCACTTTTCATTGGGAAAAAGGTATTTGTAAGAAAAAGCTAGGTATTGCATTGATTTACGGCAATTAGTTGTCTGTCATCTATTTGGATATTAGGGAATGAGAGGGGTCAGAAAAGAGTGGTTAAATTATTGGAAATGTTGAGGAATCACAAGTCAACACAAAAAGAAAAGTTAGAAGATTAGTTCTCATCCCCTCTGGAAAAGAGAGCAAGTAAAAGCTGTTAATAGTAAAAGGACAGACAGAGCTTTTATTCTATCATTGAGCAAGAGAAAGCCACCAGGTCGCTCAAACTTTGAAGACAGCAATTTTCGTAATAACAAAAGATACTTTAACCCAAACAAATAGAGCAGATTTGAAACAAAAATGAGGTTTCCACCTCTGTTGGCATAGGGAGACTCAGACTCTGAGCTCTGTGGAGTGCTGCTTTGGCCCTTTCCATGTGTGCCAGCAATGCTTTTATAGTAGCCTTATGCAATTCTCCTCCTCCAAAAGAATTGGCTACTAGTCTCGGTGCTCTGCTCCCCCTGATTTTAGCCATATATCTTGATGCGAATCTACATCACACTTTGTTTCACAAGGAAGAAACACTTGAACTTAGGATGTACTTAACAAACTAGAGCGTAAATGAAACAAATGTATGCAAAGAAGGAAGTTATATCCTATGTCCTTGTAATTAAGGAAACCTCTCTGATCCTGCAGCTTTGTGATCAGCTAAAGCCATACCTGTGGACAGCATGTAGTGTGGGGTTAGTTATTATTATGTAGAAAGTGGATCGCTTTGAAGGAAAAATACCAAGGAGGCATTTTTTTCCCATTAAGCATGAGCCTAGAATGAATTTTTTGATGTATGTGCACAGACCAAATTCCCCAGTAAAGTGACTTCAATACGAAGTCATGCTGATAGATTAGAACAGGGATGAGCTCAAGTTGGTTCAATAAGCAGGTAAAACAGTTGATTTAATATTTGAATATGAGCAGGACCTTTGGTGTAAAGACTTTTCTCCTTAGACTAGTCGATGTTGAACGGTAAAAAAAAAAATGTTCCTATGCTTAAGTGGTCTCTGTGGTTGTCCTGATGAACAGTGAGTGTTTTAGGGTGACCAAAATAGGTTTACAGAGGAATATTGTGCATGCGTCTCACCTGAAGTGATCTGGGAGAGAGTGCTTACCACCACAGGTCTGAAAATACAGTCCTTCCAGTTCAGTTTGCAAAACTCACTGAAACCTTGGAATGGCCCTAAAGCAACAGCAACTCATGGAGTCAAGTTACTTTTACCCAGAAAGGAGTTTACTTAATCTCAGAGAAAACTGTTGGGCAGAACACATAGATGCAAGTCTTGCATGTATGTTTTGGTTTGTTCTCCTTTTTCTTGGCTGGCAAAAGGTATGTAAATTAAAAAAAAAAAAAAAAAAAAGGAAGAGAAGAAAAGAAAGGATGCCGTGGCAGAGTGCAAAAGGTTACTACAAGGGAAAACTCCAAGTTTTTCAGTTACCAGCTGGACACCTGTCAACTTCTAGAAGAGGGGCTTCCTAGCCAGAATCCTACCTTCAACCATGGCATGCATGGACATCGTGCAAGGAAGGAGCAAGCCAACAGGGGAAAAGACTTGTCTCAAGTGCTCTCTCAGCCTTAGTCTGTCATCAGCAGATGACATCAGCACATGGATTTGTCTCTTTAGTAATGCTTAAGGATACTTTGCCAGTTAATGGTCTGGTCTGCTTTTGACCCCTTGTGTTGCAGCAGTCTGCATCAGGTGCTTCCTTTTGCTTTTCCTCAAGTGCACTATGTAGTACCTGCATTAAGGCTTTCTAGTTTTTATGTTGGAGCAGGCAGAAAACAATCAGCCAGTTCTGTGTGCAATATTAGTAGCTAGACTATTGTGAGGAAATATGTCTCGCAGACTTGACTAATTCTCTGAATTTAGCAAAAGGGCAGGCAGAGTCTTGGCTCTGTCTCATCAGTTGCATAAGGCTGGAAGTCGGTGGCACTGAGTCTTGTACGGCTTGCTCTGGGGGCTGGCTTTTCACATGGCCACCTATTAATGTGTTATGACCTAAACACAGAGAGACAGAGGTAGCAGGATGGTGACAAGTCCTGGTACTCTCTGCAGACTTCAGTGGACCCTGCCTTTTAACTGTTTATCAATAGTAATGGCTTTGAGGACTCCTTTAAACTGCTTTTTTCCCGTTCAGTTGGACCTGCAGTGTGCTGATCATCTGGATGAAGAAAGGGTCAGCATCTCCTTTGTGATGGAGGAGTAATAGCTTTGAAATTACTGTTTGGAAAGATGGGCTGAGACTGGTGGGAATTGTTGCTGTCTGGACTGTCTGCAGCCAGTGGTGTCTAGTGTTCAGGTGGATGTTCTGTGTGCAGTTGTCCCTCGCTGTTACTGGGTGAGAACAGACAGGTTGGGGCTGGCTGCAGCTTTCTCTCCAGCTGGTGCCTTGCCTTGGCAAACTGAAAAAGTGCTTATGGCAGATATGGCTGAAGGGGTGGAATTAAAAATAACCAAAAGGTAGATTCTGGGCTTGGTTACTCAGTGACAGGCCCGTTTCTATTCTGGGATGAGGATAATTCGCACTGAGCTCATTACACCATGAGTCTCCCTTAAAATGCCTTGACAGTCAATTTCGTTCCAGCTAATAAGGTCCTAAAATGTTAATGAAGCAAATCAATTTTTCATGGCTTTGTATTGCAGTTGTCAGAAAGTGCTGTGTTGCAGCCTGCCAATTCAGAAAGCTTTTCATATATTAGAAGGACAGCAAAACATTCAGCAATTTGAAGGATGTTTTACTTTCTCAATCTTTCCCCAGTGCCCCCTCTCATTTTTCTAAGACTTTATGCTGTGCTGTTTGCTTGTCCCCTTTGGTCATGTCCTTTCTCCATTGTCTACTCTGGTCACTAATGGGAAGAGATGACTTGTTCCCACCTTCTCTACTGCACAGGGAGAAGAGAGATGGAGTGCCTAACAGAATAGGTAGAGATGAAGCTGGACAAGGGAGGCTACTCATTCTGAAATACTATTTGAAATATATTGAGTTTGATGGAACAGAGTAGAGAAATGGCATCTCGTTCATTCCCTTTCCTCATCTTTTTGGAAGGAGCAGTAGTGTCAAAAGTCACAGCCCTCTCTCCTCATGGCAATTTGCTGAGATGTCAGTGTTACCTGGCATACATGTTGTCTGCACTCAGTATCTCATGGACTGCAGAAGGAGGAGAGAGAAGTTGCATTCAGTGTGCAGCCACATTGATGGTCAATCACTTATCCACACTGGCTTAGGAGCAGGTTAGATGTGCAAACATCTTTTATTTCTCAGAACTGCTTATTTCGTACTGCCAGCAGGAGACAGAAGGCTCAAACTTTCATGACTGCTCCTGGAGTTACTTTGATGGAGCTGTTTTGATCATTTACTGCTCTCTGCATTTGTGTTTGTGAGTCTGCAGATGGGAAGTACTAAATTGTGTGGTTTGGGGAATGTAAGGGATTTTTAAATTTGCTTTTAATTGAATTCCATTTATAGCTGTAGTTAATTTCTATGTGCCTGAGAAAAATATAATTAACTAGTGTTTTGGGAAAACATAGAGTTTTCCAGGTTTTGTACTTGGAATCCTTGTACGGCCACATGGGTAAAAGATGATCTTAAATAACTCATGAGGGGAAAACTAGTGTGGGAGTTGTAATTTGGTATTTTGAATTTGAATAATTAACCGCCTGTAGCTGTTGAGTGGAACATCCAGAACACTTTCCACTCAAGTTCTCCACCCAGAGGTGTGCTCAGTCCAATGCCAAGGACTTCCCCAGAGCTTTTGCAAATGCTCAGGTGTGTCAATGTCCTCTTTTGCTGTGACAGTGATGCGTTAAGAGCTAGCTGACCCTATAATGACTTAGGGAAGATGGAGGGTATTTAACCCCCTTAAGTCTTTCAGACCATAGCTGGTGTTTGTGTGACTCTCCCATTCCCTGAGTGGCAGAAAATAGAGTTAGTGGTTGCCAGGTACAGCATCTGTCTGCCTGTCTCTCCTGGACAGGCCTTGCAGAGCACCTTAGCCTTTGGCACAGCCCTAGGCTTCCTGCCAGGGTAATTAGCCTGGTAGCTCCTTAGGTATAGGGTAAAGTGCGGGGTGATCTGAGCTGCTGGGGGAAAAGCTGCCTAGGCTTGAGCTGAGCAGAGCCCAGCTTCTGCAGCACCTCCAGGGTTCCTCGCCTGGAGAAATGCAGCTCTGGGTTCTGAAGCTTGACCTGTCAGCTCTAAGCTGAGAAGCATTGCTGTCTGTTTCCAAAGCTTGTTTTGTGTTTCCTTCACCTCACATGACTTAAGAGCCTTGAGAAAACAATTTCCTGTGCAGCCATCTGGGGGAAGTATGCAAGGTGAGCCATATATATGTCCACAGTCAGAGCTGTGAGTCCTAGAGATGAGGTGCTGTCTCGAGAGACAGCTGATGCTGTGAATGCAGGAGGTGCACAGATCCAGTGCTTGGATCAGCCAAGGCTGAGCCTGCCCCTCTAGCAGTTGTGATGCTCTAGATTGGAGCTGGGCAGCCACAGGAGACTGCTCAGTGCTTAAGGAAGCTGTTGATATTTTTGGTCTTGAACCCTTCAAAGGAGAAACTGGTTCCTGTTGCATATTTTGGAAAGCTCTGACCCTTGCTCTTTGCGCTCTTTTCTCTGTGCTGTCCGCTTCTGGTCTTGGGGACTCACCTCTGTAGGCTACTCCTTTGCCTTGCAACTGGCTGCCTTTCCCACTCCACATCTCCAGAGCAAACTTCATTTTTGTTTTCAAGCCTTCCTTGTCTTTTTAAATGATACCAAACCCCAGGCTCATTTGCTCCTAGGCATGTGCTCTACCTGATGGGTGGTTCTGCTCACCGGCCTGCTGTTGTGATCATTACACAGCCTGCTGTGATCATTACTTACCAACAGAGTTTTTCTTCTCTGTTGCCTTCTTTGCACAGCAGTCTCTCCCAGTAGGGCTCTTTGACAGGCTGGGAGTTTCGTTGTTGATTTTGTTTGCTAGTTCTAAGCTCCTCTGATTGGGGACTGCAACATGAGACTTGTGAAACTTTTGTTCATAATGCGCATTTCACCCTGCTCTGCTCCTTTTTTCTTTTATTTT
>VXBC01008661.1:3883273-3906584 GCA_013399945.1 Ploceus nigricollis | reverse complement strand
TTTTTGGTTGGTTGATTTGTGGCCAGGAGAATGACCTTCAGTGAGAAAAAAAATTAAATCCTAACTTGGAGGTCTTTATCTAGCCCTCTGCCTGAAGCAGGCCGGGTAGATCAGGTCACTCAGGACTCCAGAAATAAATCAAGTGAAGTGTTCTATCTTTCTGGGGAATATTTTTGTGCGTGACATGCAGGCAGTGCTGCAAGGAGCATATTAAAAATTCATACCAGTACAGAGCAGTATTTTCTGTGCACAGTGCTTGAGAATAAGCTTGTGTGTCATGCACAGCAACATTTCTATGAAGCAAGTAATTAGTTTTATCACAGAAGGGAAAATTTAAATAGTGTGGAGTAGATGCAGGCTTGTTGTGAGACAGCATCTCCTTCCCTTTCCTTCTGCCAAGACTCCTGGAAGATTTCTTCTAGAGCTGGCTGCAAAGTCCCAGTGTGTGAGGGTGTTTCCTGTGCTTAAAGCAGAAGGGGAAATCTGTGCACATGGGTATTCATCTCACCCTGCCTCTGTGACAGCTTTGATGTAATTGTGTAAGTGCTCCAGCTATTGAACCTTAAAACAACAAACAGCTGGGCACAGAAGCTGTAGCTTCTCCAGCCCCAATTTCTTTGCGGTCATATGGATGGAAGGGATGGGACTGCATGCAACGCAGAGGGGTGTTCTGAGAGCCAGGGCTCTCATGTGAGCCCTGTTTTCTGACTGCTGTTGGAAACCAAGCATGAGGCACGTGCTTTGGGTATGCAGGCAGCGTTGAAGTGTTCTATTCTCTATTCTTCTGAAGGCATGACTGCTGAGTGCTATGCTGAGAGATGTCACAAGCAAAGATTAGTCAAAGGAGGCTTGACAGAGAAGCACTTGAGGCTCTGATGTAAAGTCTATCTCCAGCCAACCTCACTTGCAGTGGTTTGTGTTGGAAGGCCTTCAGTGAGGAGGAAGAGTGAGAAGGGATTTAGGGTAAGAGAACATATGAGCACTGAAGCTGCAAAAACCAGTGGGTCCTTGGTTGGAGCAGCTCTAGGATATATGATGGAGTAAGTGGCTCAGTGCTGAAGCAGGGCAAGATGTAGGAGCAGCTTGGTTTTGGCTCTCATGCCCTTGTTGTAAAGCATGAGCTTTAAGGGGGCCTCAAGGTCCCTAGCAGACTGAAGAGAGAGAAGCAACACCACAGAGCTGGGGCCAGGTCCTGCTGATCCACTGCTGGCTGTTTGTCCCAATGGGGCCCATATCCTGACAGCATGAAAATGATAAACATCATCAGGCTGATACTGTGCAAATGTGCTGTCCTGGGAGCTCTGAGGGAGAGGAGATGGCATGACAGGCTGGATTAGAGTATCTCATCCCTATGCCGTTGCAGCAGATTCTTGATACATGAATGGGGAACCTTGGGCCACTTAGCACAGCCACTGCAAGTGGGAACTGCATGAAGGCAAGTGGTCTAGGTGGGATTTTCACCCTGCATACAAACCTTCCTCTCTGTTAGGCAGCCAAGTAGGCTTACAGCTGACACTGTCTGGCTGCCAGCATGGAGTAACCAAACACTACTACAAGTACTCGCTTTTCTTGCTGTCAGCCTCTCTCCTAGCTCTCTGATTTGTCACGGGTATCTGGCATTTCACGGATATTTTCTAAAGGCCAGTGAAGTGTGCTTTGCAGCATGCATGGGTCTGATCACTGGCATGAACTTTGAGTGAGCCTGTGCCTGTGTGTGTTCTGGGATAAAACAGTGGCAGTGAAGAACATCTTGCTGACATAGAAGTAACTGCTTCAGGTGAGCTGGCTAATGCTGAAAGGAAACAGGCCTTTCTGGTGGAGCTCTGGGAAAGGGTGAAGGTTTGTTCCTGCCTTTCCCTGCAACTGCCCAGGTGTAGCACATTTCTTTTAAATGGTGTAGGCACCATTACTCGCTCAGCCCATCTGCCTGGGGGAGTTTACAAACCAACTTATGGTAGCAGCCAAACTGACCATGGTAGTTTCATGGCAGGGTCCTGGTTTGTACCTCAACCTTAACTTGCTGGGCAGCACATTTTACCAAGTTGTGGAGACCAGTTTCTGTCCCAAAACACCAGGAGAGTGGCCATGGGACAGATACAACTTTTCTGCACCATTTGTGCCATTGCAAATGAGAAGCAGCAAAGGAGCATCTTCTCAAGCATTTGCTCTCTATTTGCAGGTGCTTTTAATCAGGCTTGGTGGGTGCCTCTCTACTATCAACTGATCTGGGATTTAGATGCATCTAAACTTGATAATCAAGTACCCAGCATTAAAGTGCCCTTAAAAATAGGGCTCATGCTCTTAAATCAGATTAATAATCTTAGTCATGCAGATTTGTCTACTGAAAAATGAAGTTCTTCACACCTTGACTGTCGTAGTCTTTAGCCTTAAGACAAAGTAGTTGGAGTTTTGGTTGAAACCTTATTGACTTCTGTGGAAGTTAACATTAAAACTAAGTCCATGTTGAGACTAAGATAAGCTTCGTGGTTGTGTGTGTGCTTATTGTAGGCAACCTTTCAGAGAGGGCAGGCAGAACTGAGGTTTCCAATAAAATTTGTGACATGCTCACAGAGGAATGTGCAAAATACAGCCTGTACAGACACAAGGTGCTACATTTAAACTGCACTTAAATTTAGCAATTAAGCCGAGCAAACAGCTCCCCATGCCAACCACCTTTTATATCAATCAGTCCAATACCTCATTGGATCTCGTCTTTCCCATCCTGCTGTGGCCCTGAAGACTTTTATTGGTAATCTCCTACAGTTTGAATAATTTCTGAATAGAAATGTGAGGTTTCTGAAACCTCTAAGCGATTCTGGGCCTGGAGAGTTGTATCCAAGCAGGGTGTCTCAATGCTAGTTTGTTATAGCATACATTACAGTACATATTACAATGGCATTTGCACTGGCTTTTATTCAGTAGTGATATGAGGTGATTTAGATAGTTAAACCTAGTTTAGTATTGTGATGAATTTGTGCAGCAAAGATGACCAGTTTGCAATGAGAAGGGGATAAGAACAGTATAATAAAGCAGCAGGATATCTTTTAGCTGAAAGAGGGATAACTACTAAGGATGCATAGGTGACCTGTCCACTTGGTGCGTGACATGTCTTACTGAGAAATTGTAAGAGAAGTCTTTCTTCTGGGGAGCAGCATGTATGTCAGCAGGAAATGGGAGTGGGGCTGGAAGAGATTTGGTTGGGGCTGGGTACAGGGTAAGGTGAGCTTTATCCCAGAGACAGCCTAGAGAGGAAGGTAAAGCCATGAAGAAAAGGAGGGTGACTGAAGAGCCATGACAAGGGGTTTGCCTACAAATCAGACATCTATTTTACCCTACAGCAATCTCCTCTGCATGAGAGATCACCATCTAAGTATTTCTGAAGTGGGAAGATGGAAATAGGAATGAAGGCTCAAGCAGACAGACCAGTCTTATTGCACTCCTCTGATTTAAGATCTAGTGGATATTAGCCTGTCTTTAAAGTGCATAATGGTGCACTGATTTTGTGACTTGTTTTTCAGAGATAGTGCTTTCAGTACAGTTATCAGTACTGCAGTTTGGAAGTCAGCCGGAGGCTGGAAACCTGGGAATTGTTGGGAGCTGGAGCCCTGTGGTGTACATGCTTGATGGGGTGCAATGCTGCTTTCAAAATATGACAGCTCCTGTAATTGAAGACGCTGCCTTGCAGACTTAACTTTGAATTGCAAATGCCATTACATTTCTTCTGGTTTGGAAGACACATCTTCCTTGCTTAAAAGCTGCTCTGCCAGTTCAGGTTTAAGTGTAGGTGTGAGGTGAGGGGAGATACTCAAACCAAATGTGAATTCAGTCTGCAGACTATGGGAGCAAACTGGAATTGCTGGCCCTACAAGTATCTCTCAAGGGGAACTGTGCGTATTCCTTGCCAAGCCCTCCCCTCTGTTTTCACGATATGAAATGACATGCTGTTTTCTGAAAGTGGGAAGAGAAGCAGAACAGGGAAAGAGAAGAGGGAAGCACCATTTGTAGGGCTTCATGCCCTGTGATGGGGCAGTCTATTGTGCTATTGCTGCACAGGCTGAGCAGTCCTTTGAAGTGTGATTTCTTTTCTGTTTTTCCTGGGGTGCCCGGCAATAGCCATTAGACAGAAGGAGACATTTTCTGCTGTTCTTTAACAGTAGAGGAATTTATTGCAAGTGCATTTAAAAATAGAGGAGTCCAAGGACCATCTGTCTTGAGTGTTTTAGTGGAAGTGGGGACAGCTTGCAGTGGCTGCTTGATTGATGGGTCCAGAGAGTTTTGTGTGGACCTATGGCTGCAGCCCACTTACAGCTGGCCTGCTTCTGTAAAGAAAGTCACTGATCAAGCCGATTGTGACCTGGTGCCTCTGCTTTGGGTAGGTCTGTTTGGCACCCATGCAGGCAAACTCAGAAGAATTGAGCCTTTGCTGGTCATCCCATATTGCCTTTGAGAGCCGACCCTACCTCCCAGACAGGTATCAAGAGGTGTTTCTGGTGCTGTTTGGTGTCTAAGCTGTAGGTGGACTACTCTGAGGAGATGGCATGTTGATGGCTGGGGGATCTGCCTTGCTGGGGCCAGTCGTGTGTGGAATGGAGCCAGGAGGAAACTTGATTTGCTCTGAGCAAGCTGTTGGGGAGTGTTCCCCAGGGCTGGGCACATCTCAGCAACTGGCTTTCCCCTCTCGCTGTGCTGACCTGTGTCTTACCCTGAACTACATTCCGCAAGGGTGCCAGCAGTGAGGAGCTGCCAACTTGGCACTTGAACAGTGGAGCTGACGCAACTCATTTCACAGAGGGATACCAGGCGTTGTGAGAGCCCCCCACTGCTACTGACTCAATACAGAGCTGCTATTGCCTCCATTATGGAAGAGCTGACAGCTGGGAGCTGGGATTTGCATGCTCAGCAGAGTATAGCATAGCCAAGGGTCCTGACAGGATGCAGCAGCAGTCCCATAGCAGTTGTGACAAATGCATCCAGGGAGAGAGGGATTAGGGAGTCTTCCATCTAGATGCTATGAATCCCTAAGGAGCTCTTGAGGCTGTGTGCAGTGATTCAAAGCAGAGACTGGAAAGATGGCAGATGTTGTGTGTGTGGTACATACATGTCTCCAAGCTGTACTCAGGACACTCACCATAGTTACATGTATGGGACCTGCTCACGTTGCAGGACCAGTAAGCCCTCTTGCAGTGCTTGCCTGTGTCACTCATGGATGCTTACCTGGTGAGGGGGTGAGGAAGGGCATACTAAACACAAAAATTGCCTTGCTGATGCTTAAAAATTTTCACTCTTTTCTTTTATTCACAGGAGAACTGCTGAGTCAGCCAAGACCAGAGGGACTGACGGAGATCATCTGTCCCAAGAACGGCAGCGAGCGAGTTAATGTTGCCTTGGTTTACCCCCCCACTCCTACTGTGATCAGCCCTTGTTCCAAGTGAGACCACAAAGCAGACCTATTCCCCTGTCAGTAGACACCAGAAAGCCTACGTAAAACATGCCCTCACTAAGCACTTCTTTCTGGAAGGTAGCAGCCCCACAGCCTGGGGACTGTTCTAATTATTTGTGGCTATAGACAGCCCACTCAGAGGATAAGAAGTACAGTGAAATGGGCTGAGGTGTTCTCTGAGCTGTGTTGTGGCAGATGCAAGATCAGGAGATAATGCAGTCATAGGTGGGTTTTGGTAGGATGGGACCTCAGGAGATTTCTGTACACCCCCTTCTCAAGCAGGACCACTCGCACAGGCACGTCAGGTTCCTTCGGACCTTGTATAGGTGAGGGTGTCATCCTTGGATGACAAGGATGGAGGTGCTACCCCCTCTCCAGACTTTATTCTGGGACAGAACTTCTTTCCTTTTGTTCCATCTGAGTCTCCCATTTTATTTTATTTTATTTTATTGGCTTTCATTGCCATAAGATGCATTACTGGCTTGTGTTCAGCATGTTCTCCACCAGATCCCAAGCCAGAAGGACTTCAGGCTATGGTGGTGCATGGGGTTGTCCTGCTGTAGGAGTAGTTATACACTTGTCCTTGTTGAATTTTACAGCACTGTTGTTCGTTCAGTCCTCCAACTTGGTGAGGTCCCCCTGGACAGGAGCTTGTGTATCTATAGCCTATATGTACTTCACTCCACAGAGTGGGAATGTGCTTGGAAAACAGAGCTGTATTGTGATGGGAAAAAATGTGGAACAACACTCACAAAAAGCAGCCAGTGCCTTGGCGTTTTGATGCATGGGTTTTCAAGAAAAACAGAAATTCAGCCATGGTCTGTCCAATTGGAGTGGCACAAGGGAGTTTGGTAGGGAGCTTATAGGAGCGTGTCTTGCTGGTGTCTGCTGCTGTGCTGTATGTGAATGCCTGTTACTTTCAATTCAGTGTCTTGACAGTAGCTTTAGGTGCTGTTCTCTCTGTTCAGTACCCTCCCATTCCAAAATACCACTCCTGGTAGACAATAGCTCCAGTGATGGGTGGTTGTTGAGCTGTGTGTGAAGGTGAGGTTGAAGTGCCCACCTGGGGCAGAAAACAAAGATGCCCTGGTACTGAGCCACAGGTCATTACTGCCTGTTCATTTGTTTCTCCTGTGTGTGTGTACTTGGCACAGCATGTTTCTAACCTGCAGGTGCCATTTTTATTGTACTGTGCTGTCAGGCTACGCCTCCAATCCTCCTTGTCCTCTAGCCTGCCTTCCACAACATCTGTTAACTGTGTCCCAGTTTCACAGTCACTCTGCTGGCAGAAGACTTGTGTTCTCAAAAAGGCCTCTGTTACTTTTACTTCACTTCACACTCCCTATTTAGAAGCCTAGAGAAAATCGTGTGCCTTAGGTTATTCATCACAAACACTATGAACCCTGCTATATTACTTTTTCTTTATCCTTTTCTCTTCCAGATAAACCGTCAGTACTGATGCCAAAGGTTTTCCACCAGGCAGAACATGGCTGATGCTCTGCAGTGCTCCCATCTTTCCAGTTGTGGAGTTGATGCTGACGGGGATCAATGGGACTTTGGACTTTGGACCCTGAAAGAAATGCTGTGGGGCAGGGGCAGCTCCCAGGTGGGGGCCTCATGGCTGGAATGGATGAAGTCATCTGGAGGTTGGGGATGACAAGGCATGAAGGAAAATGATTGCTGCAGATGGCAGGGCCGCTGGCCGGAGGGAAAACACTGGGGATAGGTTTCTGTGGACCCACTGATCGTGTGTTGAAAACCCATTTGGATCTCATGATGAATGTAAAAATGTTCTTGGTATACCATTTAATTCAGACCTGCTTGGAGGAAAGTCTCTTGAAATGAGCTGTAGCGGGATTCCCTGGATTTGTTCCTGGACAAGTGAGTTTTGTGGCAGTTGGCCAAAGCTTTGCTGGGGAGTGGGTTGGTACTGTGAAGCCTTTAGAATTGGTCCACCACAAAACAGTTGGCTATGTCCCATGCAGCAATCTTGAGTGGAGGCTGGCAGAGAAGCAGGCTGGGAAATGTTTCCTGCCCTGTGCATTCACATATGTTGTGCCATGAAGTGGTGAGGATGTGCTGTGATCATGCAGGGACAAAAGCAGGGCAGTCAGTGTGCCTCTGGCACATGCTATTTCTTATCCTTAGTGTTACCATTGTCCCTGAACAGCTGCTGGTCTGCCATATCTGGGTGCTCTGGTACTGCCATTGTGGTACTCTCTGTGCATTGTGTCCACTGGAGCACTAACAATCTAGATCTTGGTCATCCTCCTAGGAAAGCCACCCAGGCATCTTTGTGCAGAGATCTGGTAAAGCAAAAGCAGCGTGTGGCTGTGTGGTACAAACTGATCCCGATCCCCTTGGGCTCACCTTGGCAGCCATGCTTCATGAGCAGCCATCTTCCCTCTCCAGATGTGAGAAAGGGCAGGCTGAGCACTGGTACCAAAGTTCTGGTTTCTCCCCCAGCTGTGTGGCTTTGAGGACTTCTAAGATGTTGCTGTTAGTCTGTGCCCTGCAGCTGAGCCCTGGTAACTGTGTTGTGTGAGTCCTGCTCCATGCAAATATTTATTTAATGTAAATCAATAGGAGGCAGGTATTTCCAGAGCCAGAATCCCTTCATCAAATGCTGGGGGAGGTCTGAGAGATGAGGGACTTAAAATACTTGTGTTAATGTACAGATCTTAACTCTTTGGGCTGTGATGGCAGACCTGGGATGGGTGATACAGGTCAGCAGGCAGTGTCCACCAGGATGTGAGCTGGCCAGGCCTGCAACCACTGCAAGAGAGTAATGTGTCCTGTTGGGACCTGCTGCAGTTGCACAGATGATAGTCCCCTGGTTTCTGATCCTTCAAATGCCAGCCTTATGTGCAAGGCTGTAAATCTTCCCATTGGCAAGGACTTAATGCTGGGAAAGCAGGGCAGAATCCACTCCAGCAGGAGATCCAGAGGCCAGGTAGAAGAAATCAAGCCATGTACCTTACTTCAGGGGGAAAAGCTGCCAAATAAAGGCTGGCAGCTCAGTCAGCTTCCTGTCTCTTCAGGGTATCGTTCCAGCTTAGGAGGGTAGCTTGGGCTCAGATTTCATGTGTTGACCTGCTACCTCTGGCAATGAACCTTCTTACGTCAGTGAGAATCATTAATTCATTGTGCTTCTGTGTTGCTGTGGATAAACTGGAGACTCAAAATTGTCTGTGGTGGCTGGAGGAGGTGAAAGGGAGGTGAGATCTTTGAATGGTACTCAGGAATAATGCTAGGAAACTCCCTTGTCCTGAGTCTTGCTGCCCATGAAACTTGCCTGGTACAGGCAGAACTTGTGTTAGAGCGTTCCCTACTGTCACCTCCCGTGCTGGGCAGCCTTCTCCTCCTGTTTTGCTGCTACTCACCTCTCTTTCCGTTCTCCATAGGAAGAAACTAGCGATTTGTTGCTGTGAAGTTGCGTGGAAACCACATTGTAAAGAAACCACAAACTGGAATCCTTTTCCAGCCGGAGGCCTGTTTCCCAGTGTGCCCATCTGGGCTGGGATGCGTGAGCATTGAAGGAGTGAGAGGACAGAGCAGACGTCTTACAGCCTGCTCTTTGGGACCGCAGCCCTCCTGCTGGGGTGTGCCACCTCCGTTGGAGCATTCCCTGGCCTTTGCAGGCACTCAGGCTGCTGCTGTGCACTGAAGCCGTAATGCCGGGAGTGTGGCAGTATGGAGATCAATCTAGTTGGGTCTATTTAATACGAAACGGTGATTGCTCATCCACCCACTGTTTAGTAACTGATGTAACTGTGTTTTCATCCAAATTTTTTTAATATGCAAAAGCCATTTAATTTTCTATGCAGTTCAGAAACATCTCGCCTTTGCAGTTGCCAGGTGGGAAATCCATGCAGGAGAACCAAACCAAGCGGCTCATAGTACTTTTGATTTTGCTGTCGCTGTCTTTTAAGGATGCACCCTGGGATCCTCATACAGCGTCCCTTTGCTGAGCTCCTGCCTCAGATCCCACTTAAGATCCCTCAGCCCCTGGGATGAGGGCCCTGTATTTTTGAAGGATCTGTCATTTTTCATGAATCAAGCCACAAGGAAAGAGGGCTTGAATGCAGTGCCCTAACAGCAGATACCTGAGTTCAGAGTATGTGTTATGTTCCAGTTCTTGTCCCTGCTCAGGGAGTTACCAAACTGTTAGACATGACTAAGGCCTCTGTGGAGCATTCTGCAGCCTTTACTGAAGATGTATTATCAAGAGGTCAGAAAGGATTGGGGCATCAGCTGTCTCCTTGTGGAGCTGACAATGAATTTAACTCCTTTGGAATAGGAGGAGAATCTCCTGGCAATCTCCTAGATGCCTACTTCACCCAAGATGATTGTACTGGTTTTGCTTATTGGTTTGCAAACCCTTGCTTGACCGGTTTTTGATTTCCTGCTGAAACTGGTTCAGACATATTTGGAAGCAGAGCTAGCGAGCTGCTTTGCACTCCAGGACTTTCAGCAGTTGGAAAATGTCCTGGAGTGCCTTGTGTTACACTCTGAAGCAAAACCTGGGATTCAAAACTGCATCCGTCCAAGTCAAACTCCCAGGATAGCAGCTTTGCTGCTTCTGGGTCTCTGTAATGTGAGGAATTGCATGTCCCTTAGCAGCATACAAATAGGTAGAGGTGAGAGAGAGTGAGCCCAAAGGGCGATACTGCACATCTAGGTCATTTTAGGGCTTACAGGAGTACTTGGAGGTTTCTGGCAGCTGCAGAGGGTCCTGGGTGATGGGACACCTCTGTTTTAACTTTGCTATAAGCAAAAAGGTCAGAGAAGTAGGATTGTTTCCAGTCTGCCACAAGGCCAGGATCCCTTTGACTAGTCTCATTTCATGGCAGTGCTGTTCTTTCTGCATTGTCTCTGCTCTGAGCTTGGGGGATTCAGCTTCAGAAAGTTAAACTGAAATAGAGGCTAGTTTGGGATTTACCCTGCCTTGTGGTCTCTCAGATCAGATGGAAGAGACTGGGGGCTGCAGAAGCATGGGTCATCTCCCTTGCAGCATCCCCCATGCCACAGTTTCATGGTGGTTGTAAACACTCTGTAGTGTATTTGGATGCTGCTTTCCCAGGAACTCAAGATGTGCTTGGCTGTACTGTAGCACTGGAACTTATGTGGGGTCCCTGTTCTCTTTCCCATTGTACCTCTGAGGCAGCTAAAGTTTGTCCAAGCAGTTGAGGCTCCTCACTGTGAGGAGTTAGATACAGTTGTGTCAAAGGGAACTGCAAATGTTACTTAGGAACTCACTAAGTGAGATGAAAATCCACTGGCTCACTCCTGCAGAGCCAGATCCCGGAGCTCAGTTCCTCTGGCGCCCTTTGGATGGGATCTTGGGCTGGCATCCTTGGAACAGCTGTGCCGGGAGGTGGAGATGCTGCACTGCAGTAAGCACAAGAAGAGGCAAGCAAGTGGGCCTCAGTGTAGCACTCATCACACGCTTCATGGCTCAGTTCACGGACTGTAACTGCAGGTATTCATATAATCTACATCACTGGGCAGGACTCTGCGCACACACACATGCATGCCCAGACATACACGCACCACGCCCCCACTTGCCCACATGTCCTCGCCAAAATGACTGAAAATAAAAGTGATCTCAATCTCCAGGGGAGTCCTGGCTGTGTGATTTGTTTTTCCTCTTGCAGTGCCTCCTTGGGCTCTAGCTCTGGAAGGGTCTGCACCTAGGTGTAGATCTGTGCTGTAGCAAAGTCATGGAGAGATTTGCCGTTGAGTGAATCTGAGCATGGAGCCCCTTATTTAGTATCTGTGAATCACTGCCCACTTTAGCAAGGCAGGTGATTTCTGGGGAACAGCTTTTTTACCCACTACCTTTTAAGGTATTTTATGGATTTGTGAGGCCAGCTCAATAGTTCTCATTGGTACCATGTTGTTTGCATTCGTGAAAAGCTTAGTTTCCTGCTCATGTTCAGAGCAGGTTTTGGAGACATAGTAAGGCAGGTGGTCCTCTGTTTGGCAACAGGAGGATGAATTAAAAATGGGAGCAAATCCCTTTCCACTGCTGCAGTTTAACCCCCTCTGGCAACTAAGCATCATCACAGCTGCTCACTCACCACCACCTCCTGGTGGGAAGGAAAATGGGAAAAAAGTAAAACTCATGGGTTAAAAGCAGTTTAATAATGGAAGCAAAGTAAATATAATAATACTAGTGATAGTAATTGCAATGAAAGAGAGAGGAATAAAACCCAAGACAGATGAGTGATGCACAGTACAGTTGCTCACCACTCACTGACTGATGCCCAGCCCCTCCCCTGGGGGATGAGCATCAGCAGCTCCCGGTCAACTTCTCCTCCTCCCCTCCATTTATATACTGGGCAAAATGTTCCATGGTATGGAATATCCGTTTGGCCAGTTCAGGTCAGCTGTCCTGGCCATGCTGCCTCCCAGCTTGTGCACTTTCTCACTGGCAGAGCACGAAAAACTAAAAGGCTTTGACTTAGAGTGAGCACTACTGAGCAACAACTAAATCATCAGTGTATTATCCATAATATTCTCATACTAAATCCAAAAAACACAGCGCTGCAGCAACCTCCAAGAAAGATAACTATCCCAGCCAAAAGCAGGACATGCGCATATAGCCCCAAGCACTTGTGTGTGATCTCACTTCAGTCATCACTCAATGTGGAGGACACAGACCTCTGTGGCACACCCACCCGACGATGACAAATGCTGCACAGCAGGTCTAGGGGAGGGGATGTCATCATCTGCAAGGAGATGCTGGTGTGCCAGAGTGAGACGGGAGGTCTGACAGGGTGGGTGCTGGGGCCACAGCAGGGCAGAGAGGAGATTCTGGGCTGTTTAGTGGCTGGCAGATGTGGAGGTATTGGCGTGGTTGCTTTAGTTGGGTGCCAATACACATGGGCTTCTATCACTGAGGGATACTGGACGTCATTTCAGGACTGTGGGAAGCGCTAGCAGAAAATAAACTGACCTGTGATGGACAGAGACACTTCACTGCTTTGACTTCAGCTCCTGGCCAAGAAGATCCAGAGAGCTTTACACGTCTCGCCCACCTCACCCTGCTTGTTGACTGTGGATTAAGGGGGACAGCAGGCACGGCAAATTCCGTGGTAGGAAGGGGCTGGGGATCAACTGCGTCCTTCTGGTGGCTGTGACCTGGCACCCAACACGACATGCGTGTCCTAGATCCGTGTTTCGGGTGCTCTGTGCAAAATCAGTGCCATGAGAAGGAGGACAGAGCCATAAATGAGGTGTCTGCCCAGTGTGTGTTTCCCGTAAAACGGAGAGAAGTTCCAGAGAGCTGCCGTGACCGCAAGCCCCGGGGGGACTGCTGGGCAGAAGCCCTGGAGGGCTGAGGCAGGCGCAGGAGGCGGCGGTGCTGCTGCAGAGGGGCAGGGCGGAGGGCTGGCGGGACAGCGGCGGGGTGAGGCGGCCCGGGCACGCGTGGCACATCCCCACCACAGCGTTCGATGCCAGACGNGGCCCGCCCGCGGCCGCGCTGTGTGTGGGCCCCACGAAGGCAGCGAGCAGCGGCCGGAGCCGGGAAGTGCCCCTAGTTTTTCCTCTCGTTTATTGCTTTGTTTATCTTGCACGCATTGGGCACCGGCCCGCGTGTCCCAGTCAGTGTGGATTCTAGTTAATTCAGTCGTCGAGAGAAATCTCGCTGCTCGTGAAGGCTTTGCCCGTTTGCACCAGAGAACTCTTTCTTGAGATTAGGATGCGTATTCAAGTTTTGTCTCCAAGATCTGCTGTTCGACATGGCTCAAGACACGGCCATTAGTGTCCCTTTATTCTGTTTGTTGCTGTTTAGGAAAACATTGTTTCAGAGCAGGCTTCAGTATTGATTCTCTTACCTTTCTATAAACTAGTTCACTCAGTTTGATCACAAGTGTAACAGTGTGACGCTTTACTGCGTTCTGGTGCCAAAACGAGCTGCGAAATGCTCGCATGCAAGCATCTTGTTTTGACGTTCTTAAATGACTTCCTGATTTCTCTTTCTTCTAGGGTAGACAACATTGTCGGATCAGTGATCAAGAAACTAATGGCAAAACCTCAGCTGCCAGTTCAAACGACTTCAGTGATCCGATTTACAAAGAAATTGCTATAACCAATGGTTATATCAACAGAATGACCAGAGAAGAGCTCAGAAGTAAACTCGCAGAGTTCAAGCTCGAAACCAGGTTATTTAAATATGTTGATTTATCTTTGAGAGCAGTAGAGTCATGAGAGATGCTTATTTTAAAGTTTAGAAACTCAGCACAAAGTGAAAAGCAGACACAGCACCGGACACCAATTGTTTTATGTGCAATCTTGTTGCAGCTTTTTTGTTGTAGGATTAATGTATACTGTTTAATGTGTGCTGTCTCAACTGGCAACCCAAAGAAATGCTTGAATACATAACTGTAAGGTACTTCTCATCACTTTTTGGTCAAGGGGGAAAGAAGAACTGCTGTGGTTCTCAGGTGGTGCTGCAGACCTTCATTATACAGCAACTCGCTTCAGAACATCCATATTTTTATTTAGTGTACCAGTACAGATCTGATACTTGCTAGAAACTCTGGTGATGGGGCTCAGGATTGAATCACTGCAGAGGAGAGGTACCTTTAGATGGAGAGTTTGCTACTCTGAATACGTGTGCTAGAAAAATGTGAAAAAATGAATGTATTATAAGCTGGATTTGTGTTCACTGGGGCAGAGGCAAGAGAGTATAGTGTAGTTCCTGCTGTACTGGAAATGACCTGCAAGATTAATAATTCTGTGGCCAGGCAAGATATTGAGATATTGTGAAGAAGGTCAGCTGAGAAAAATAGTGTGTTGTTTCTGTAGGCAGCAGGAATGAGGAAGTAGTGGTGGGGAGTTGGTTGGTTAAATTAATGTAATGCCTCATGAGGAAAAAATCTTACCATTTCTTGAGAAAACTTTTGGTAAAACACATTAGATTTCTATAGCTATTTAGCAGTCGCTCTGCTTTAAAAATTGAAAGCAGAATTCAAATAGTATATATTGTGTTTGTGGCCTTCTCTTAGGTTGTACATTTTCTATATGAGTCTTTTAATTTAGTTGTAAATGCTGAAAGCTTAAAATTTCTCTTTTACCCAAGCTAGGTTTCTTTTGTCAATATATTCAAGTAAGTCACGTCAGAATATGTCTTATCTGTAAACAAATAGTGCATCAGTTCCAATATAGAGAATTGAGTAGATTACCATACACCATCCTTTCCTTCGAGGTTATTGTGATAGTCAATCATTTCCTATTTTCAACTTTTTTTATAAGTTTGGTGAAGAAAGAGATCATTTCCTCCTCCATCAGCTCCCATATTGTCTCAACTTTTAATGAACTGGTCATTGGCTTAAACTAGACCAGTAAACCAGAATGATGAAGAGTTATCTGTGCAGAAGCAGCTGATGTTCTCAAATGCATGTTTAGTAGTTTGATTTCGGTTCTTCTTTGTGGATCACTGGGCTGCTTTCCTGATAATACCACTTGCTACACATATCTCTTACAGCTTCTGTGATTTCATTTGCAATGAATAATTTTGAAAATAACTTCCTTAGAAGGATAAATTATCCTTATTTATTCAGCTCTGGTTTGGTACATGGCAGTTCTGGCATATTCACTCATATATTAAAATATTTATATTAAAAGGACCCAGTAAGTAACTTCAATTGCTTGCCATGTGAATTTATTTATAGCTACAAACCTCCTGAAAAGCAGGATCTTGACCAGGAGGTTTTTCTGACAATTGAAGTCTCAAATACTTTATTTTAATTGAGTTATTCAAGTTCAATTTTAAATTTAAATTGAGAAAGATGTAAAATGTGGACGTTTAAGATGGATTCTGTGTTGTCTATGGCACTGATGCAGAAAGGCCTCAGGCATGAATCACTTCACATAGAGGGCACAGGGGAATACAGGTGAAGCAGTACTTCTTCCAGGGCTAACGGTCAACCAGGAGTAATCTACAAAGACTTGAGCTTTGGAAAGGCTTTGGATTCCGAGTCTTGCTGAAGCAGAGGTGACTGCAGTGTCTCTGCCGTGCTTCCCAGTCTGTCTCTGGTATTGTATTGTGGGGGGTATCACAACATCTGTGGTATCCCAGAAAATGGGTTTAATGTAGTGTAGATCATGGGGCTAACGCTTCTCTATGATAAACTGGAATTCGGGCTTCCCATGTGCTGGTGTTCAAAATGAGGTTAATAAGTGTTGAGCTTTGAAATGTTAAATATAGCTTCAGTTTTACAACAAGGAAATAATTAAACAAGAGTGCAATCTTTGTCACTTTCCCTATTTCTTTAGAGGAGTGAAAGATGTACTGAAAAAGAGATTGAAAAACTATTATAAGAAACAGAAGCTGATGCAGAAGGAACACATTAGTGGAGACAGCTGCTATGACTACATCTGTGTCGTTGACTTTGAAGCAACTTGTGAAGAAGGAAATCCACCTGAATTTATACATGAAATAATTGAATTTCCTGTTGTCTTAGTAAACACACATACCCTGGAAATAGTAAGTGATCTAATGGCTGTGTTGGTCTGCTATTCTTTGAAGTAACTTGTTTGCATCAGAAAGTCTAGATTAGTTTTTAAGTAGGTGTTGAACTTCATTAAAAATAGCATACTTTTTTCTTCATAGGGGCTATCCTCTGTGCCTCTTAGGTACAAACAAAACTTTCTCTTCTGAAAGCATTGTTCAAATGATCATCCAAGTAGATAATTCTCCTGCTGTCGACTCCCTCTATTGATATGAGTTTCTCAGTTGTCCATGTATGTTCCCACCTGCACTTTCTTTCCCTGCTTTAAGGCCCACAAATATATTTCTAGGCCTCAAGGCATTCATCATAATCAAAAATTATCAACTTCTGTGGTCCTGTGTGAGGCGATCTAGAAGACACTCATGCAGAGGTCTAGAAAGTGAGGTTGAATGAACTCCACTTCTTGTCAGGCTCAGCTGTTTCCACATTGTACCCAACAGACTGACAGCTGTGTAACCTGATTTTAAACATACTTACCAGGCACCTGGTAGCCTCAAGTGCTCTGTTCCAGTACAGCTTTCTTTTAGGATAAACTACCTGCTGCTTAACTGAAATTGAGTGAGCCAGTGAAACAGAGGATGTGCACACACCTCTGACTAATGGTTCATTTATGAAGAACTCTTCATGGGAAGAGGATTTCCAGTAATCATTGTGATGCTACAATAAAGTATAGCTGCATGTATGACTTAACAGCAGAAAAAGGATTGCGCAGATTACCAGGATTGTTTTTATTGTTCTTAGAGTGTTTTTTTTTTTGTCTGTCCAAAAGGTTTTGTATAACAGCAGGGATTTAGGGCTTTTTTTCCATGAAACTTGCTTTCAGTCTTCACTCTTGTGTTGCTCAGTTTCCCAGAGTGAGACTTTGTTTGTCTCTGCCTGGCTGTCATCCAGAGATGTAGGACTTGCCTGAAGCTTCTGAGGTGTGTGGCTGGTTGCTTTCCTTGAATTGCAGGTGAACCTTTAGAGATACCACCTAAAAAACATAAGGCTTTGCTCATGCCTCTCACTTATTTTTTCCTGACTTTCACTCTTATTTTCCCAAATCCTCTGCTTTTTTGCAGAAAAAAGTCATTTTTTCCCCTCTTAAATCCACATTCCCACTCTTTGGTGCCTACTGGCTGAAAGGAAGGCCATATTCTGGTTAGAAAGCTATCTGTCCTGTTAGGAATCTGATGATGGCCAGTCAGGAGGCTCCTACTGGCTCAGGAGCTGCACACTCCTTTTTGCCTGCAGCAGGACAAGTAGCTGCTGTTGCCCTTGGGCTGCAGGCGAGCCAGAGAAGTTGCCTTGCAATCTGCATAGTGTGCTGCAGCTGAGCAATTGATTCTCCTGTTGCAGGAGGATACCTTTCAGCAATACGTGAAGCCAGAGATTAATCCCAAGCTTTCAGACTTCTGCATCAGTCTGACAGGAATAACCCAGGTAATTTGCACTTTTGTTTCTTCAGGAAGAAATAGAATAAAAAGGGATGTGTTGTTGATGTTTTCAGACTGGTAACCTTAAATAGTAGTCTTTCATGGTTATTTTTCTGTAAGGCCTATTCTCTTAATCCTTGTTTTTTCCCTCTCCCCGTTATCACAGAGCTGATTTCACTAAGTTGGTCATTTCGTGGGGAAAAGTATTTTCTTTTTAATTCATGTGGAGAAATTTAATTTTTGGTAGGGCAAAGCACCTTTTGAATTGCATCAGTTCCTCTCCTAATATTTTTGTTCTGAAGAGTTTAGAGTCTTAGGATGGCAATGGCTTGTGATAAGTGACTTAAGAAGGAGCCTGGGAAACAACCTCAAAGGTTTTAATCCAGGTTCAACTATGGACTAACCTTTTTACCTTTACAGAAGCTATTAGGAGGTTGGCTTCTGTAGCAGTGCTTTTGTGGTGCTATTTTTTCAGTTTAGCAAAACCTGTCCAGTCATCTGTTAATGTGTAATCTGGTTTTATAAAGGTCTTGATGAGGCAAAGTTTTTAATTGCCCATATACCAATACAGTTTATACACTTAATGCTGAAGGATTTTTTTCTAAAAAAATGTTCCTTACTTTGTTGGTTTTTGGTTTTTTTGGTTTTTTTTTTTTCTGTTCCCTTAGGACATTGTTGATAAAGCTGATATTTTTCCTCAAGTTCTGCAGAATGTCATAGAGTGGATGAGACAACGAGAATTGGGAACAAAGTACAGCTATTCCATGTTGACTGATGGGTATGTCCTTATGCAGCCTTCAGCCCAATCTAAAACTCCAAAACCACGTTTAATATTTGTGAGAGCATTGCTAAAGATGAATCAGGACATTGCCATTTTGCTGGTTTTATTTTATTTGAAACTTTTGGTAAAATTGGTGAAGCTGAACTGAACTATTCAAAATGAAGCTTAAATCCATCAGATGGCGCCATTTCTTTCCTAGTGGTCTGTATGCAACAGTGATGCTGAAGACTTTATACTTTGTTGTTGCTGTAATTCTCCATTTATATCTAGCACATAATGCCTGAAAATAACACTCTGCAATTTTTAATTTTTAACCTATAATTACATTGCTATCTTTGGAAGCAACATTGAATTAAAAAAAGAAAATGCTAAAGCAAAGCTGATCCGAGACTGGTTATATTACTGGGCCTAAATGTCTCTGGAATTCCCCTCCAGAGGAATCCCCTCAGTGAAATTCCTTAAGGAAAATAGGTGCATTGAAATCTCTGTTGTATAGGTGTATATGCAATCTGTAGGTGAGATTGCACAGACTAGAAGAGATGGGGAAAAAAAGCTGTACTTTAGCTTGCAGCTTACAAACTTGTTGGGGTGGTTCCTTTCAGGAAGGCAGGCTGCTAAATAAATAGGATTGTGATTTCTTCATATTTTCATAGAGATCTGGTTTCTTATAAAACTAGGTGCAGTCTAGTTTCAATAACCTACCTGAAGTAGAAAGATAAATGCATACCCAAATAATCAGGAAGATTTAAGGTGTCGCTTGCTTCCCCGAGGGCTGTGTAAGCATTTAATTTATTGGCAGTTTTCAGTGTTGATGTGATAGGTGGAGTAGCTGTGTGCTATTTTTTGTCCTAACTGTTGTGGACCTGAAACCATCCTGATGAAAGTCTTGCTCCTGTCATTATTTTTTTCTCCATGATTAACAAATTCATATAAAAAAAATCTTTACTGGGACTACAGCAAACAAGCTTTTCCTAAACTGTTTTCATTCTACTCATCATCAGAGACAAGAGAGCTTTTAGTTCTACCACTGTGCAATATGTAGAACACAGGATTATATATGACTAATGTTTTCCTCTTTTGACTTTCTAAGATCTTGGGATATGAGTAAGTTTTTGAACATCCAGTGCCGTATTAGCCGTATCAAATACCCTTCCTTTGCCAAAAAGTGGATCAATATTCGCAAATCATATGGGAACTTCTACAAGGTATGTACAAATTTCTCTTACAGGAAATTTTGGTTTAAAAGTCCAGAATGACCTGTTGTGCTTGTCATCTCTACATGTGTAGTATAAAATTATAGTACTTAAACTAGTTGCCTGGTGCCTGATTTTTAAATGTGTTTCATGTGCAGAACTCACTTCACTAATTGAAGATCATATAATTACTGCAATTTATTTTAATCTTGTTTTTAAGAATCAGGTTGTGCCCCTTGAAGAATTGTCTAAAAATGTTATACCAGTCCTCTTAGATCAAGTAGTTCAGCTGAAAAGACTGTCTTGATTTTTCGATTATTTTTTCCTGTTTTCATGCAATACACCACAAAACTAATTTGTACCATTACCCTCATAGAATCTTGACTTTTGACAGTGTAACGGAGGCAGAGAAAGATTAGGATGTATCTGCAGTGGAATCAATTTATCAAGAGAAAATTAATATTAAGTTCAGTGCTGGATCTTATTGCTGCTTTCTGTCAGACTACCATAAAATGAGTTATTGGAGATTCTAGCAAATTCTCAGTCAGCCTACACTAAAATACTTTTTTTAAAGGGATTTCAGCCTAGCTAATGATCTTCTTTTGAAGGGCTTTTTCATACTAAATTTAACTTCTAGATAAAAGAGAGATTAACATTTAATAAGGGAAGAGCTTTACTTTGTGCTGGACAAATCTTACAGGGTTGCTGTAGATGTTGCTGATCAGATCCTGTGAAGGTTGAAGGCATTCAGGAGCTTGATTTTAGTGAGAATCAGGAGCTTGGTGCTTCTTTAATCACTTAGAATTTAAAAGGAAAACCAAACTCAGATTCCCTTTGCAATTTTTTGTTTTTTATAAAGATGGTTAAACTTATCTAGGTCACGACTTCCACCCTTGCCAGCACAAGTGTATCTTGAGCTGGTGCTGGTCAGAGGCTCTTGACATGATCCCAGGTCTAGACAAACTCCTGTTGACTATTTCTCCTCTGTAAAAATGAGAGTGTCTGTCTCACCAAGGTGCTTTGAAGTTAAATCGTTAGTGATCTGACAGAAGGCAACATGAAAGTCCTATGTGACTTAAGTAGGATTAAAATCTGCATGTGTTTCTACTGCACTGTGTTAGATTAAAAAGACTTGGTACTGAACCTAATCCTTGAATGTTACTCACTTTCTCCATCAGGTTCCTAGGAACCAGACCAAGCTGACAATCATGCTTGAAAATCTGGGCATGAATTATGATGGGAGACCTCACAGTGGACTTGATGACTCTAAAAACATTGCAAGGATAGCTATAAGGATGCTGCAGGATGGCTGTGACCTGCGTGTGAATGAGAGAATTCACGGTGGACAGCTGATGACAGTCTCCTCCTCAGTCCCCTTAGAGGGAGCCCCTGCTCCACAGATGCCCCGCTACAGAAACTAGCAGTTCAGGGCTCTGCCCCCGGAGCTGCCCTCAGATACCCGCTAAAGACTCCAGAGCTTATTAAATGGCCACCTCTGCCAGCTTGTCTGCCATGCAGAATCCTAAAGCACCTTAACTAATCATCTCTGTTGAAATAAAGAGGAGCATGGAAGCTGTTTGTTCTTTGAAGCCTATTACAGCAATTTCTTTTTGTACTGATGACTTCCATTGTTTCCAGCTTTGCTAGCAGTGAGGTTGATATCTGGAATCCAGACGAAGTGTTAAGCTTTTAAGAACATGTAATTTGAACACCTGCTAAGAGGGATTGGGCCTGTGTGCTGCTGTTCCACCCCAGCCTGTGGGCAGTATTTGTTCACTGTGATGTACTCCAATGATATCTAGCATCTGCTTATTCATTGCACATAAATAAGCCGTTCCTGGAAGAACTGAAAGAGCAGTGGTTGGGCTGGCCCTTCCTGATAAGGCACTCTGCTAAGGGTTCCTACCAATGTTTTGGTTTTTTACAAAATCTAGGAGAAATGGGTGTGCACTCATCAGTTCTAAAGCAGTAGAGGAGTACTCTGTTGTTTGGGGTTCTTCTTTAAGGGGTATGTTTGTCTGTTTCCCCATCAAATGGAAGAGCTGGTTGTTGAATAAAAATTTCATTAATGTAGTATGATGATATTTTTCTAACCTGTGTTTCAAAAGAGAAGGTTCTTTAGATTTTCACTTTAAGGATCCCATCTCCTATTCCTGCATAGCTGCCCTTCATTTAATGTTGTTTTTAGACACCATCAGTCATTTGTTCTTAAAAGTGAGTGGAGTAAAAGTAAGTTCAAAACATGCCAAGTTGTCAAAATTTCATGCTCTGTGCTTATTACATAAAACAAAACAAGAAGCTTCTCATTCATGGCTAAAGACGTGTTCAGCTATTTTTGGTATCTTCTTGTGCTTCTGCCACCATGAAGTTATGGCTTTATTACAAAATCTAGCATTGGAAGATTAATATAATTTTATTATTAACACCACAGTTAATTACTAGCAACTTCTGCTTACTCCCCAGGACTCAGATAAGATGATTTTCAAAAGAGGCCGAAGTACTAATTTGCTTTGTCTCCATGGGCTGTTACAAAGTGCACCATTAATGTGATCAACTTTGCATTAGAATGGCTTGTCCTGAAAAGTGGAAAAAGGTATTTTGGTTGCTCTTAGTTTGAAAAAAGAAAAGAAATTTGCTATCCCTGTATTACAATTCCCCCTTTTTACCACCTACATTCAGGACACAAAATAACCAGCTAATAACCTTTGTTAAGAACACTGACTGTTTGACTAATCAAACTCCTCCCAGCCCCTCTTTGCTCTTCTGTTAAACTGCATCAATGGAACTGTGAAAACTTCCATTTGAAATTCATGGATGAGGAGAAGTATTGGTCAATTCTCAGTTGCTTCATATGATTTCTTTCTTCAGTCACAGATTTGGACAGTCATAACTGCTTCAGAGTTATGTTTTTTGGTAGTGGGTTTTTTTCCCTGAAAGTTTTTTTTTGTATTTTTTTTCCTGAAAGCAGGTAGTTGCTCTCTTGTAGAGAACTTTGTTGAACTTTACAGTTGTTTTTCCTTTTATAGCCCTACTTGATGGATTTTCACAAGGTAAAATACAAATCTGATATGCTTTCTCCTAAAATGCCATTTATCTGTCAGCCCATATTTTGTACAAATTCTTATATACGTGCTTTTCACTGTAGCGACTGTAGTATCCTCTTTTTCTGAAGTACCATGGTACTTTACTTTTTTTGTGTTTGACTTACTGTTGTGCAAATGTCTGTTTCAGCAATTCAAAAAGTTCAGCAGATCTCCCCTGGGCATGGTGACAGCCAGAGACTTTATCACTAGTCTTTATTTACAGGTCTGGAACCAGGCTCACAGTCAAATGAGAAACTTTTTTTTTTTACAGATTATGCTACAGGTTGCTTAAGGGCTGTTGTAAGTGTATATCATTAATTTTAAGTAAAGAGTTGTTTATTTTTGCTAAGTAACTTCAAAAAGATATTTTGAGATAAGGGTTAAATCATAACTGTTTTCTGTTTACTGCTTGAGTAGGTTGGGATGTTTTTTATCAGTGAGCTGCAGAAATCAGTAGAATCATTTCAGATACCATTTTATCTTTAATGGATTAATGTCAAACTGAAAGGTGTAAGTATTTTCACAGAATATTTGATTCTGTGATTTTGAGATGAAGTGAATTTTAACAATGTTTGCTGATTTGTTTGAAATGTAAACAAACTTATTAAAATAATTTCATATTTTTAAACATGTCAGGTACTGAATTTGGTCTGTAAAGCATGAGATTATTTCAACAGTCTTAGGGGTCTTGGTATCAGCTCAGGTCATGATTTGTGTTAAAAATGGGGCCACACTCCCTGTACTAAAAGTGATTTCAGCATTTATTATAATAAATAGAAAGGCCCAAAGCAGGAGGGCCCGCGGGCTGAGCAGGAGCGTTCCCATCAAAGTTGCTGCAGCGCCTGCGCTGGGTCTTCTGAGCAGCGATGTCCCCGA
>VXBC01008661.1:3850233-3883067 GCA_013399945.1 Ploceus nigricollis | reverse complement strand
TTTTTTGTCCCTTTGGATTGGTGTCTTTTTGGATCCTTCATTTGCATGAAGGTTTAAGGCGCTTGATTGGCCCATTACAGTTCTGTCCAGGCTGATCGTTTCGCTGGGGGGTGATGCACTTTACTTAGGTGTAATATGGTACGTAGAGTACCGTATTTCTTATAACTACCCTTTTAACCCCTTTTACCATAACCAAACTAACAGTACCTGCTTAACAATTATCAACTGTTTTACAACCGTTTCTAACCTATTTTTAACAATTTGTCTTCTCTAGTGGACCAGCAGCATTGCCATGGCTGGGTGGCTTAAATCCCATGCATGTGACTAGTTCACAACACTCAGCAGTGAAATAAATTTTCCTTGATACTTCATACCACAGGGGAAGGAGGCACTTAAGGAAAAAAAGTGGTTTGGTGTTTTTACTAGTGATGCTCATATTCAGCCAAACTGTGTTTTTTCAGTTTGATCTCATTTGTTCATCCAAAGAAGCTTGCTGAGAGCATCTGCTGTAATTTAATTTATTAGAGGAGTCTTCTCATGCTGGAAAAAATAATTGGCAACTATGTAGAAAACAATCCAATCTCTTTTTTATGCAGGAAAAAAGCATGCAGACATTGATTGCCATGTTCAAGTTAGAAGCTTTGTTCTGTTGTTGCTTTTTATTTCACATTTCAGGAGCTGTACTTGAGCAATTCTACTACTACTGCAGACAGCATTTGTGGAACAGTAGCAACTGTAAACAAAGAGATTGCAGACTAATTTCAACATGGGTGCTTTCAAGTAGATTTCTTAATATATATTTATATCAACGTGAGAGGGCTTCACGAATCTTGGGGTTATGTTAGGAGAAAAGGTTTCTCAGACAGGTTAAAGAGCAGTAGCCTCTCTGCCTCAGTGAGCAAATCCCTGAGCAAATGGGAAAGAGAGATTGCAACAGTTTGTAGCTTCCCATTAACTCCTTGTTGGAGGTGTGGCTACAGGGGCCACTCACAGCAGCTCAGCTGTCCACAGAAACTGCTTTTACCTGAGCTTGTCTGATATTAAGATAATTTAATAATTTGGTCTAACAAAGTATTTGTTTCCATATTTTGTTGGAAATTAACATTGCAGTGAGGAGGGGGCTGTTCTCAGCAGTGGAAATAAGTAAAAACCTCAGTTCACCTTACATTCTCGTGCCCCTGGAGAGCTCTCGGCGTTTGACTGCTCTTCAGTGACCTTGAGAAAGCAGTGTTTTTTCACTCATTTCTCTCACCCTCTCACACTTCCCATGGCTGTTTTTAATTCCTCCTTTTCCCTTTTTCTTCCACTAATGAACCTTTGTCTCTTCTGGAGAGAAGTTTGTGCCAGGTTTGTGTATGTTCTTTCTAATAACAACTGACAGGCCCTTTATAAAGAAATTGGAAGTCATACATGTGGAGGGTAGAGGAGACCCAGTTACTGACTGCAGGCTTTTGAGATGGGCTAAATGTATAGAACATCATTCTGCTGCAACCAAGACCACTCCAGCCTCTTTTCAAGGCCTTCACATTTGGCAGCCCCATGAGGTGACATCTCACCAGGAGGATTCCCCAGGTGGAGATCCACGAGGTAGCCGGGTGTGGTCAGTACATGCTTCTGCTCTGCCTTGTACTGAGCTGTGGCCTCAGCTGAAGAGCCATGGTCAGGAGCAGGCTAACACTTCGTTCTAGAACACCTTCCTCCAACAGAAAATGGGGTGCTGATCTGCAAGTGTGGATGCTGACAAGGCTTTGGAGGTTGAGCCGTTGCTCCTCTCTTGGGTTCCTTCTGCTTCAGTCCGTTCACAGCCTCCAATGCTGACTGGCTTTTGCCCTTTTTAAATTGGAGGACTTGGTGCTATGGGAGGAAAACCTGAAGCAGCTTAAGAGGCATGCTCTTTAAACTAAAGGAGTGTGACTGCTTTGCACTAAAGTGGCCCCATATGGAAAAAAAGTCTTTTTTGAGTGAATGGCAAGAGCCTTGAACACCTCTTTATGGCAGAGGTGGCCTCTGGGTGTGTTCTGATTAGGGATGTGATTCCATGGGTCAGGCATCTGTCTCCTCTGTAGCCACTCAGTTCAGGAGTGCCCATGGGTAACACCATGTCCTGCTCCTCTGATCTTAACTTGGTGTGGTCATGACTGCACATCTTGATTGTAAATCTTGTGGTGCTGCTTGCAGATACATCATGGTGGAGTTTTTGCCTACTTTCCTGGCTAAATTAGTGCTAATTATGAGGTTTTGCTGTTTGAAGTGAATGGTAGTAGTGGTCTTGCATTGGTAAAGTACTTGCAGGTGATTCTGACCTCCTTTGTTTATTTGCCCTGTTTCAGCAATGTTAATTTTTAAAGAGCACATGTAGCCAAATGGATCTCTATGAGCCAGAGATGTCCCAATAAGCAGGAATTGCTTCATTGTGGTTATGTTCAGGTTTGGAGTGGCATGCAGGACCTGGGCTGTGGAGTATGACACACCTTCCCAGAGAGTGCTATGCTGAACAAAATTTATTTCATATTAATTCCTAGCTTGAATTGGTAAGTAGTTGAATACTTGTGCTGTGTGCAGCATGAAAGCATTTTATATGTAATTTAGAGGCAGGTGCAGCAGCCAGCTGTGAGACTCAGTGTGCCCTCCTTTGCTCACTTGAAAACACTCCTATGTTTGTGACTCATTTTTATTCATGCATATAGGAACTGAGATGACAGAGGACTAGAAAGAAGGGAGAAGTGACATTTACTAGTTTCTAGGCAGTCTTGGCCAGATATTACCTGTCCATATAGTCTGAGTATTTGATACAGCTGAATTTTGACAACAGGCTCTTTGGGATGCCAAGCACCATGTCCAGAGAGGGTGACTGACTGTTACTGTGCTGAGCTTGGCTGTATTTAAGCACAATCTGGGTCACACCACTCTCGGCAGGCTTCAGTAAACAGGCAGACTTGAAGATAAGGAGCATTTATTTGAGCTGAGAAGCCTGGGAGGGGCACAGCTGAAACAGGAGTCAGGATTCCTGCATTGGAGAGAATTGTGGTGGTGCCTGAAAGCCTATCTGTTGGTGTGTTGCAGATCTCTGGGAGCCATTTTCTTCAGCTATGCTGATGCTTTGCTTTTCCCCTGCAGAGTCACATGGGCATGTTTCTTCTTTGGACCCTTCTTAAAAATTTCACATTTACTGGGTTTGGGGGCTGGCTTCTCTGAAATTTGCTGGTTCACTCCTTGTTCTTGCTTGTTTTGCATGCATGAAGTAGTCCTTCTCTGACCCTGCCTGTACTGATTTTTAACAAGCCATGTCTGGAAGCAGCTGTACTCTCTGCTGCAATCCTGTCTGCACTGCTGGCCCCGCTGTTATGCACAGGTCTTACAGAAACCTTATCAGATCAGGGACTGCTGCCTTGTGGAGTGCGGCACTGGGGCTCCTGAATGCTGCTGCAGCCATTTAGCAGACACCAACAGTAGGGAAGACAGTGTAAGTAAATGGAGACTCTGTTGCCTTCCTTCACATGTCGTGGCAAACAGCTTGTGGCAAATTCTCATGGTTTAATGGCGCTTTCATTCAAGCATGCTATCACATGCATGCCACTGGAGGTGCTGCCACCATTAGAGATTAAAAATCATGGGAAGGACAGGGTCATTTTGAAACTAAATGACAATTAAATTAGATGTGTGATGGGTATTTGTCTGATTGGTATTTGTTCCCACACTAGAGCTGCATTGGTAAGTGTAGCATCGTGTGGAGGAGGTAGCGTGACACTTTAATAGATTCTGCAAGTAAACCTGTTCAAATGCCTTTGATTTTTCTGGTAGATTGTCATTAGTCTTCAAGCATGGAAAACTTTGTGTTGGCCTTGAAAGAGGAAAATAACATTTTAAAACTTACAAAAATCTTTAAAATTTTGTATTTGAGGGATTGGGAAGATGAAGAGGTCTACGTATGATTTCAACATAGCAGGAGGAAGTTTCTTCCACTCTAGTCTGGGAGATGGTGATGTCCCTGCAAGTGTTGGATCAAGGCTTCCAAAATGAATGATCTCCAGACAGTGCTCTTTCACTATGAAAACATAATCATTGTAAAAGCCTATGATTTAGCTCCCTTTCAGGCAGGAAAAAGAAATGCTGCCATGCTGTCCTCCTGCCAAGAGACCTGCCCCACCTTGGTGGGTACTGACTGACATACACAAGGGGAGTTTTTGTTTTTTAGTGACATGGTTTGGCAGAGAGTGAATGAACTCCTCTGTGCTTGGCTCAGTCTGTGCGTGAAACATTTCTGTAGGCATTGTAGCAGATGTGTCATACTGGATGAAACTTCTGTCTTGAACCAAGGTAGTCATGCTCAAGAGTCTAGAGCTGCTTTTCTGACTCAAGAGGCCACAAACCCTCTTGGTAGCTGTGGTAGTGAGCAGAATGCTCTGAGGTGGAAACATCAGCTGTCGTGTCCAAGAGATGAAGAGCATGGATCTTGGTTGTGTGCCACTGGGTATAAAGGAAGCTTATCCCACTGTGTTCATACTGGATATGAAATGTCTTCACATCTTAACAACTGAGCTGGTGGCTGCAGCCACATGGCCATTGCTGTGGGGAGCTTTCTATCTGTCCCTCCTCTTCTGCCATCTGCAGAATATTTTTTTAATTGTGCAAAATCTCCTTGAGCACATCCTGCAGTTCAGCCTGCTCCTTGTGCTCTAGAGCCATATAAGCAGTTGTAATCTTTAAAGTGCTTCCCCCACCCCTAATCTTTGAGTTTTAGAGCATGTGTAGAATGGACTGAATTGTCTTCATGCACTCTAGCTGACCTCTGTTCCTCTATCCAGACCTAACTTTCAACCTGGCAGACAACCACTGCTCTGTTCACTTATGGTTTTTTTGGCAGGACAAAGTCTGTAACATGCATACCTTGAAGTAAAACTGTCTCCTTTCTGTCCCACTTTTGCTCTTCTAGTCAAGCCTTCCACTCTGTCCTGCACCAGCTGTGCTCTGCGTGTCTGGGATACAGCTTTCCTTTTGTTTTACCTCTTTTTCCCTCTGCTTTCCTATGCTGGAGTCCTGACCATGGCATCTTACCACAGTTAAGCAGCTCCTCGCTGTCAGACATACAACCTCCTAAAGCGTGTGCTGAGCCCTGTGGTTGCTTTAAGGAAATGGACAAGTGTAGTGACTTTTTGACACTGACCATAATTTACAGGGAAGTTACTAGCCCTGTTCTAAAGAGGAAATCCAGGCATAGAATTAAATTGCTGTTCAAGTTTAAGCAATGACTAAGGAAAGTGCTAGAAATGGAAACCAGCTGCCTTGTCTCCCCAGCTGCCGTCTTCCCTAAACCCTCTACTGTTTCTTTTTAGTAGGCAACATTTTAGTGTAGGTTGCCGCCAGAGGAAGAAGCTGTGCCGCTGTGCTGCTGCAGTTTTGGCTGAGCTCTTGAAGACAGGCCCTTGCCTAAGGGAATTCCACACAAGCTCCGGGTCTCCAAAGCACCTGGCTCTGCATGTCCTCTCTGGATAGGCAGGATGTGTCTTCTGCAAATGCTTTCCTGAGCAATGGGGCATTGCAGTCTGCCCTGGCTCTTGCACTGAGACTTCCAAGAGCTCTGAGGGCATGCAGTCACTTCAGCTGATAGCATAAAACCCTCTGGACTGTGTTTGTGATGACTGCAAAGAACATCAGCAATTGCTCTTCAACTCTCTTATAGCTGCCAGGAGTTGTAAAGATTAGTGGAAGACACACTGAAATTAATGGAGAAGGGATGTCTAGAAGCATCAGAAAGAAATAACTAGAGGTGTCTGAGAATGACGGGTGCTGATGGCACATGTGTTAGCAGATTGTCAAAATTAGCACACCTACAGCTCACAGAATCCTAGAATGGTTTGGATTGGAAGAAGATTAAAGATCATCTAGTTTCAGCTCCTCTGCCATGGGCAGGGACACTTTCCACTAGATCAAGTTGTTTGAATACCCATCCAACCTGGCCTTGAACACTTCCAGGAATACCTACACGGAATGTACAACAGACAGCCTAAACCCTGACAAGATAAATCTGAAATCTCAAGGCATAAAAATATGCTGGTTGGATAATAAAGGAATGGGACTGGTGCTGTTAGTTGTTGAGATAAAGAGACAAAAGACAGTGACTGTACCCTAATGATTCACAGAGCTAGGACTAGATAATCCTAGGATTATAGTTATGCCAGGATCCTCTACCGATCCATATTGTTTGATTTATTTTGGCTTCATGACAGCATGAAAATTGGTTTTAGGAGCATATATGCAGACAAATCCTCAGGCTGCAGGGTGGCTGTGGGCCATTTACAACCTTGCAAAGGCACTGATGACTTACTGGATTGTACAGATCCCACACAATACAGAGGACAATGTGGCTGTGCTTGGAGCCATCCTTCCAGAATCTACCAACACGAGGGAAAACTCAAAAGATGGTAGGGGACTGTAGTGTCCTACTACAAAACAATTTTGTTGATCCACTCTGCAGGGTACAACCTAAAATGACAGGCTTTGAAATGGAAAAGGAGTCTGTGAGTCTTTCCAGATAGAGCATACAGAAGTATGATGGAGCATGCATTTTCAGCAGAGTTTAATGGTAAATGGAGACCAACGAGGGAGTTGTTTTCTCAAGAAGACAGAAGGATTGCCTGTTGATTAGAAATGGTTGTCACTTGCTGGATTTGCCATAGAGTTATAGCTTTCAATCTAGTCCTGTTCCAATTCCACTTTATTTCTTCCTGTCTCAGAACAGCTTGGCACAAACAACACACAAGTCCCTCTATCTTAAGCTCTTTAATAATTAGACCTGTAGGGCCTGCTAGGGGAAAGATTTAGCTACCTAAACATAGGTGTCTGGTGCCCTCTGGTATCTGAGCTGTCTGCACAAAGCATGTGGGACCTGCAGGATCTCCTGTCATCTGAAGCAGCAGCTGGAGGCCAGCCTGGAGGCCTGAGACATTTCCAGTAGCATTGCTGCTCATACCTGTGTGAGGGCACTGGAATGGTGTCCGTGGAGCAATCCCATGGCCCAGTCAGCTTAACAGGAAGAGGCAGGTACTGTCAGAGGACGAACTGTCCCATTGGTCTTTGCTGCCTCTTTATATGACAGCTGGGAGGTGGAAACTGTTGCTGGTGCTGTGCAGCATCCCAGCTTCCACAGAACTTTTGCTAGAGAGATGGGGATTTCAGGTAGCCAGGAGAAGGAATGCAATTGTGAGACCCAGACACGATCTCCCAGACGTCAAAGACTTTGGAAAATAGGAATGTGTTTCTCTTCAGCTCACTCACTAGCCTTCCCAAAAAAGCATGGGAGAGGACAGCTAGATCTGGATTTAGGTGCTTTGTTTCTGCACTTTAATGAAAATCAATAGTGACAACTGCTCTTCAATTGCTGATTAAAGTTGGGATCATGTTCTACTGTACTTTGCACTTTGCACAGGGGATGTGGAGGAGCTGATCTGGAAGTCAATTACTTGCCAAAGTCCTCAACTACAGGTTGGGGTGCTTAGCCTTTGGCCTTTAGAAAGTCTTGAACTGGTTCAAAGTTGGAGAGAGTCTGAAGCACTTGCTGAAGTGACGAAAGTGTGGTGCTTATTTTTTGATAGTGGTTTAGTGCTAGTGTTTAAGCTGAGATGAAGTGATTTCAGTTTTTCAGATTCTTAGATTGAAGATTGAAGGTTCTTCTTCAATCCCGTTTGGGATGCCTGGTCTTTGTACTTTCAGGGTTAGGTGTCACTCCCTGTCAGGGCAACTTTTGCCTGCCAAAGTACCTCTGTGGTTGTCTGCATAAACCACAAAGACTGGGACTATTGTCTCTCTTGGTGGAACATGAAAAGATACATTCTGCATGGGTAGGACAGAGCTAATGTCTGTGCAACTGTGTGAAAACAAGTGAAGCAAACCAGAGGGCTGGGCAGTGAACCCAGTCTTGCAAGACACTGAGACACAGCTGATTATAGGTGAAAGGGGTTGTCAAGAGAACTGTCCCTCCCTTGAAAAAGAATGTCCCCAAAAAATGGAAGGAANATTATATTATTTATTTATTTTTCCCTTTGTAATCTTGGAGCAGCCAGTCTTTCTGGGCTCCCTTCAGCTCCATCCCTCCTTCTTCTCAAAAAGCAGTTTTTCTGCACTGGAGACTGTTCCTGGTAACAGAGTCCTGCCTCTGGAAAAAGTAGTGCAAGGCCTCAAAGGGATGTGCATGCAGCACTGGTAGCACAGCACTAGCCTCTTCCAGAAACATGGAAGTGCTTTGTTTTAATTATTTAACCAGGAGAATTGGAAATGACAGTGAGACTGTTGAAGGCAGAAAGGGACAGAGGGCTGGCTATAAATAGAGGGACAGCAGTAAGAGAAGTGCATCTAACTATGGACTCTCCACTGTCTTCAGTCTGGTCCCTCAGACAGGCTAAAAAACCCCAGCAGAGAAAGAGAATGGTCTCGCAGAGGAGAACAAGAAAGAATGCAAAGTGGATACAAGCAAATACAAGCATCTGTGAAAACAGGGGTGAAACCTAGCCACGTGCTTTACAGGCAGAATCCTGCTCCTCCCTGTAGGCTGTATCTCTCTTCTGCCCATAGGTAGGATTCACAGCTACCAGAGGGAGCAGGGATACCACCCTTGGCACAACCCATGGGGCAGGGAGTTACAGAGGTAAAGACTGGCAGACAGCTCCCAGGCTGAAATCTGTTTTGCATGAACAGTTTGTACTGTTCTGTGTAACAGACATCTGTAAACATCTGTGAACAGGTAGCAGGGCTAAGGTTTGCCTGAGAGTTTGTTTGCAATGAATAATTCAACCAGTCCTGCTACCCTTAAATTTAGATAATAGTGCTGCAGTCAAAGGCTTTGCAAATTTGGCAGCTAATGCCATTATGGACTTGTCTCTATGTTTGGCCTGGGGCCTGTACTATTTCACAGGTGGCTTTGACCTCGTGTGACAGCATTACTGCAAACAGGTTCCCTTTTTACCTGGCAAATCAGGCACAAATTCTTTCACCAGGGTGCTAATACCAAAGTAGTAAAGCAGCCAATGTTCTTTTAGAGGAGACTGGAGGTGGGAGGATGGATGCTGGCTGCAGGTGGGCATCTGAAACACCTTCCTGGAGTTCAGCAATTTTTCTTTCCAATGCCATCTTGCCACTGGTGGTGGTATTCATTCAGGGTCCCCTGAGATCTTAGCTGGCATCTTCTTCTTGGACTCCAAATCATCTTAAGGTTTCTCCAGGTGGCACCTCCTTTCTCTTTGCCTTTTTCTGATGGCTGTAGGACACCCTCTATATATAACACTACAGGATTCATTCCAGTTCATCTTGACCCCAAAACTGGCAGGCTCAATATAAAAAGGAGCCTTCAGCAAATGCTAAGGGACTCGGAAAACAAAATTGCACAATATGGAAAAGAAAATTAATAAATAGTATGCAAATGTAATTGTAGCATAAACCTTAGACCCAGATGCATATTTGCCAGTGACTAAGCCTTTCCCGCAGTCCATGTTACCATGGATTCGGTGTCCACAAGTACACCCTCTCTCCCAGCTGTTGCCCTGTTTTCTGCAGAGATTGTCACACCTCTAAGGACAATTCCTGGTGGTGCTGATCAAGCTTCACTCTTGTTTTTGGACGGGACAGAAAGTATCCTTGATATTCTAGAACCACATGTTGTTTGCCCTCAGGGGTGATTTCTTCTGATGAGCTCCCACCCACTTGACAGGAGCAAAGGAGATGGTTGGTTTCCATCTGCTTGGTGTTTGTAGCTTTGTTTCAGAAGAACAGTGTCCAGTTTGAGGACCTCCAGAAAAAAAAGATGTCAACAAACTGGAGTGATCTGAGCAGTCATTATATGTAAACAGCCTCCAAAAATACAAGTTGGCAGAAAACCACAGTCCTTACTGGTAAGGCAGGAACAGTCCTTGGACAGGGTGGTTTCTGTTATAAATGGTGCATGTGTGATGGAGAGACATGCCTTTCTTCTGAGCCATGGCTACAGGGAGAGGCAGGGTGTGGGGAAATAATGCTGCTCTCATCTTTTAGTCAATGTACTTCTGAGCTCTTGACACTGGGGGAAGTGTCCTGTCAGGCAGGAAGGGTCTGACTGTGCTCAGAGAGAGGCAGGACTGAGGAAGGAGTCAAGGCAGGACATTGAACTTCATAGTTTTGTTCACTGCCTCTATCTGGCCCTTTCTTAGGTGTCCAAGATGACTCCAAGTACATTTCCAAGGTCAACCAACAAGGACTTGGAGGTGAGCAGGACCAATGGCTTCCAAGTCATGGAAGTGCTAGTAGCCAATTCTCCAGAAAAAGCAGGAAGGTACGTGCAGCCATAAGCATCACTTCAAATGCTCGGGCCAATTTCAAGTTTTAGCCTTTCCTGAAATTCCTAAGAAAGCACCAGCATTTTTTTCCAAGTTGCTAGTGCCTTTTTTTTCCCAGACCGAGGTTATTTTTCAAACTTGCTAATGTTTGATACTACAGGTTCTTGATTTGTCTATGGACTACTGAAACAGAGAATTCTTGCTTTATTGATATACAGAAAGTCTTTTGGTCTCTAGCAAGGAAAATATCAGAAAGTATTGAAATCACGTTTACCTTACACTTTATTTCAATTTTCAGATATTTGCAGTCCCCTGTGATGTAGCAATTTTGTAGCAGCATTCTGTTCTGATTTGTTTACTTTGTAAGAATCAGCTGAGGATACATTAATGCATTTTGCATTGCTCAAGATGTCAAATAACTGGAAATGTCACTGAGGCAATGAGGGTCTCACCTTGAAACAGGTCATTGCTTATTCAGGTGTTCTTTTTTCCAGATCTAACTGGAGCAAAATGTTGGCCAAGTAAGTTCAGGCAATCTTTCACAGAGAGGCAAGCACAGCTAGCAGTGGGAGATGAAAAGCACTGATATATCTGAGGTCAGTAACCTCCAGAAAATAGATCCCACTGGATCCTTGTTACACTGCAGGCATTTTTACCATGCTGGCAGTTGCTTAAGCCAGCTGCAATAGTTTCTGCTTGTACTGCTGAAAACTCTCTGTTTAAGGACTGTGCATGAAAAAACATCTGAGAAGGAAGCTTTGAGTTTCAGAGTTGTTAAGAAATTCAGGGCCAGTCCCTTGTCTGTGTTTGTCCAGTATTAAATCTTCTCTTTGGAATTTCTTTTCTTGGTGTTGCCACACAAGGCTGCAGGGCTCTCTCTGGATATTTTTGAATGCTTTTGAGAGCCTTTTTCTGCTTAAGAAGGCCTTCCAGTTGCTGGTAGGCTGTGCTCACACTGAATTCTGCTTTACATGGTCAGCTCATAGCCATGTGTTTGTCTGCAAGGTAATCTGTCCTTAGCTCACCCTCAGAGCAACATAGGAAAGGTCTCTGAGTGGGGAAACACAGCGAGGTCTTCCTTGCTCAAGAGCTCAGAGCTGAGAGTGGAGAACACTTATTCTGCCAGAGGTAAATCATTGGTTTTACAGCTGGGACACATGGTCAGTGCACAGTGGCTCCTTCTTGGGGGTCTCCTGTGCAACCCTGGTGCCTTGTGGTGGACAAGGGCCTGACCAGAGCAGCCCAGCTGTGTCCCACACTGCTATGCCTGACTGTGGAGTTGATAGCCTGTTCTACCTCTAGGCACTGTGGGGCTCTGGCACTTGGTCATGTCATCTCAGATTTGGCACTGAGACTTCCTCCCCTGCCCTCTTCCTGGGAAAGGGCTGAAAACTGTTGTAATGGGCCATCGGATTTGCCAAGTGTCAAGTGTTTGTGTTTGGAGCAACACAAACACCCTTGATCTCTGCACTTCCAGCCTGGCTTTTCTGCTCTCTGGAGCCAGAGCAGCAGTGAATCTCTCACCACCAGTGGTCCTGCACCAAGTCTCACGGAGTGTGACGTCCCTGGAGGAGAATTCCTACTACTGGTACCCTCAGCCTTGATTTTTCTTGGAAGACAAGTTTCATAGGTGTTTTCTGCTACAGCAGACTGACAGCCTACTGCAGCAGTTCTCACCTTCCTGCAGATTTCTGACCTTCCCGGGAGCAATGTTTGCCCAAGGCAGATCTGACTGACAGAAAGACTACAGATAGCTACAGGAGAGTTGAACAAACCATCTCACAGCATCATGGGCTAAAAAACTCCCCAGACCCGATGTCCCTGTGCTGCTGGAGAGAGAAGGGGAGCTCAGCACAAGTGACTGTGCTGCGTGCTTCTCTCTTCTTTGTTGATTGTGTAAGTATCAGTTCATGGGAGGCAGCGCTTCTGCGGAAGCAGTGACTGTGGGTTTTTTTCCTCATTAACTTTGCAAAAGCTGGCCCTGTTCCCATGTTTGCATACTTCTGTCAGTCTTCTAATGTGCACGCAAGCCAAACATAGAGGGACTCAATTAAACACAGACTGCTGGCTTTTGCTCTTTTGCACAGCAAAGATGTTTTTTGAAGGAAATGTGGTGTGCTTATTTAAAAACATATTTTAAAAAGCAGATATGTCAGACTTCAGCTAGCTTGGTATTAGTCTACTTAGCAACTCTGAGGGAATTAATAATTAAAAAGCATTTGTCTCCTTTGGCAGGCACTAGTTAAGAAAGCAACAGAAATGAAGAGGGAGTAGTTTTGCAGCCATTTTTACCACTCCTGAGGTGACTGGCTTTCTGATTCCAGTTTTACAGTCTTTCAGTGTACACAATTCAAACAAACTGTTTTGGATAGCAACAGTTCATATGGCTTTCACTAAGGGAGTCTGAACTCAGAAGCATCTTGTTTTTAAACAGGATTTAGAAACGCAAGGGCAGGGGAGCAGGGAGTGACATGAGGTTTGATTCCCTATATGGAAGATGGTGACATTCTCACTCCAGCACAGGCTCATCAGATGACTTCACGGGGACAATGCCAAATCTGAAAACATTGCCAACAGGCTTAAAATGTGGTGATCATCACCAAAATGTCCGCCCTAGCCTTTGCGTCTTACGAATGCCTCTGCTTCGCAGCATTCCTCTGTGGTCACATTCGGGTCCATCAGCGTGAGCTGGACTGGGACACTGTCACATCTCTGGCTGCAAGAGCAAACCCAGAGAAGCAGTGCTGGGCCTTAGAGCTTTGTAGGGCTGATCTTTCCCAGTCAGACTGCTCCTCAATGGTCTTGGGCAGTTGTCCAGGCTTCCCTCTTGTCTGTCTCCTGTCTGACCTTCGTTCTGTCTGCATTGAACCATTTGTGCAAAGGCTGCCGGGAGCCTTTGCTGACCCCTCGATCTGCCTGCCACGAGTCATGGCAGGCAGCTGAAGGTGAATGGAAAAGGGGAACATTGCACCCACCTTTAGAAAGGGTAGCAAGGATCACCCTGGGAATCACTGACCTGTCAGCCTCACCCCTGTGCCTGGCAAGGTCATGGAACAGATCCTCCACACCAAGGCCCAGCACTGCGTGTCCTTGCCTGTCTTTGCAGGCTCCCATCTCAGCCTCACAAACTCGCTGGAGAAAGATGCCATTTCTTCCTTGCCTCTTGGGAAACCTCACCACCCCTGCCTTTCCAGGCTTCTCTCATGTCTGCGTCTCGGCACTGATCGCTGCCAGAATTCTTGGGATCAGTTCTCATAGTGAAGGCCTGTGAATCTCTGTTAGTTACTTCCATGCAAGACAGTGGTTTCAGTGCTTTAACAGCACTGATCTGACACTGCTGGAGGCGGGAGAATGGTGGGATGGCTGGCTGTACATGCTGTGTCTGCAATGGGCTCTGTCCATGTTATCTCAGAGAGAGGAATAGTGGCACATGCTCATGTTACCCTGTGCCATGGAGCAGTGAGAAGGAGGGCTGTCTTCTCCACATCTCCCTCTGGGGGATTCACACTGAGGGAGAGGACGGGTATCCTGTGAGCCCACAGCTGTCTCTGGTGTGAGGGTTAACTGAGGAAAGGAGACTTGCAGCAGCTGGGGAAAATATGACTGTTCTCACCAGGGAAAAGGTTTGGAGCCAACAAGCAGTGATAACCCTGCCCTGGGTAAGAAGCAGCAGGCTCAGAGCCTGGCACAGCGCCTTTCCAGGCAGCGGGGCCTGAGTTCCAATGGGATTTTAAAGACTCCAAGGCATGGGTCCAACTTTGAAGTCCAGGGTTTGCTCTGCCAACACTGTGAGTCAAGGAAGACCCAGACTCCAATGTAGTACCCACAGAAATATTTTTTCCGTGCTAATCGTTCTTTTTGGTTAAAAAACTCCCTGGAGAGCGAATGAAACGCCTGGGTTTGTTTCGGTGGGAAGAAAGCCATAGCTGTGCCATAGGCAGATACTGCTTCCTACAAGCCTTCAGGCCTATCTCATGGTGAATTCAAACACCCTTGTGGGGAGGGGTTTGCCTGTGCCACAAAAATGGCAATATTTTTATTCTTTCCTCACCCCAAACCAGGATAGAAGGTCAAAGAGAATGTGAATCAAGGCTCAGGGGATACTTTGGGTTGGATTTCTCCACATATTTCGTCACGCAGTTTTCAAACACTTGATGTTTGGCCTTTTAAATATCTTAATTTTCCTCTTAACCAATCCATTCCTTGGCCCAGACTGTTGTCATGAAAACTCTGGTCCTAAGCGACTTAATATTAGTTCATTGGGAGAATTTTTGCCTCCAAAAACGCAAAAGCTGGCTCCAGCAAAACCACAGCTGATTCTGCTACCCTGTGTTTAGATGGCTATTCATGGCCACCTGAGGAAAGGCTTCTTAACCCACCCTACAAGCGACTTTGGGGAAACTTTACATTGGTTGTTTCCCGTGGACCTTCTGACTTAGAGTTGCATATGCTTTACTAAAATAATTTTGGTGCAACAGAGTTTGGCTCAGCTAAGCCCCAGGGTTACTTTGCAGTTCTATGACAGCTGGTGTGACTGAGAGCTGCTGGCTGGCTGCTGGTCAGGGCGTGACACACATTTTTCTCCTCCTTTCCTTGGGGGAATCTGATGGACAGTGCTGCTTGCTGGTTAGGTGAGAAACGTGCAGCTGGCCTCACCTTGGGGCATCCTTGTCTGTGGTTGCTGCTGTGTCTTGGGGAGAGGAGTGATCTCTCACTAGTTCCTCACTCTCCTCTAATGTGGAGCACTGTGGTGGAGTAGGATGGCCTTGGTGAGCCTGGGGAACTCTGCTGTCCTTCCTCAGACTTGTGAAGTCACACAGTGGAAACAGAAAAGGCCTCTCCCTGCCATTTCCTTCAGCCTTAGTCTCCCATAATTCCCATTCCGTGGTGCTGGGGCACCTCTACCCACCTTCTTGGCCTTGGGGCTCCTTCTCCAGGTCCCTCCCTCCTCCACCAGCCCATGAGAACGCCCCCTCACCAACCCACCACTGGGTGATTGTATATTGGAAGTGGCATGAGGGGAGAGCAAAGCCACCAAGGAGAATCCTTTCCTTATCAGCCTTCTCTGGCCTCTCCTAGGCTCTCTTTTCTGTCCCTCAGCATGACTGCCAGTCCCTCCCAGCTCACTGGCCCCTCTCCATGTCCTCTACGTAAAGGAGCAGATGTTTGGCTGGGCCCCTGCGCAGGGCATCTTGTCTCAGCAGGGTGGATGTGTGGATGGAGTCACCCCTGAGGCTGTCCCCAGTACAGGAAGCTGTCCTGGAAGATGATTTCCACATGGGCAGTTGGGCCTTCTCTGGCAGCTACCCCATGGAAAGTAAGAGGCTGTCTGTCTAGGCAGATTTGTTTGGTCCTGTAGGCAGTCTGGCCATAGATACACCCTGTTCTTGTTTAATTGTGCCACATTCTGCTCTTTAGCTGCACGCCAAGCACTTCTTCAAGTAAATGAAACCAGAGTAGCATCTTCCTCCCTTTCCTGGTCATGGTGAAATCCGGGAAGAAGGGTAGTTTGCAAATACTGTGAAAAAATTTCACTTTTTAGTAACACAATGAAATTAAGAAATCTGTTTTCACTGCTGTAAAGTGAGAGCCAGCATAGTGTTGGCAGTAAAGGGAGACACTTGAACTCCAAGGGGGAAAGATTTGTGAGGAATGGTGTAATATCACCAGAGAGCTGTGAGGTGCTGGATAGCAGATCCCATGGAAAGAAAGCTGTGGTCTGTGTGCAAAGGTGAGGGCTCTGTAAAGGGGAGTTTGAGATGGCATATCTCAATGGCAAGTGAGCGCACTCACTTCAGGTAACTTTTTAGGACTTTGAATATGGTGTGAAATAATAACCTAAGGTGCCCTGGAAAAATTAGGAAGCTGGCCAGAAAACAGGGAAAGGAAAATTCTTGAGGTGCCACAAATAAATGCAGTATATTCTGAGGAAAAAGCACCTGGATCTGCAGTCCTGAGGATAGAGGGACTTCCCGGACAGTTAGCAGAAACAGGGGTCAGGCAGCCTAACAACATCACAAAGCTGCAGGATATTCAGTGTAAAGGTTGAGTAGGTGCAGGTCCACAGGACTGAGGGTTAGGTTTGCCTCTCCATGAAGGCACTTTGAGTTGCACATCCCACACGATGGCCTCACCACGCAGCCCTGTGACATGTGGCCTGCAGGTTATGTCTTGCCTGTTATTAATAACCCCATCCTGATGTCTCTCCATGATACTCTTGCAAACAATTTTTTCTCCTTCTTCAAGCCAATTACTGGGTGAGAAGCCAGGCCCTTGAGCGGCATGGCTGTCACGTTTCTCACGTCAGGGCATGGTTGGCTGCTCAGCCTGCATGGCAGCAGGAGCACCCAGATGTTTGGGTACCACTTAGCTGTGGACATCTCGGGAGCAACCAGGGCATGGCTTGCCCCAGTAGAAGTGAGGAAGGCATGATATGCTTCTTTAGCAGCAGTGGGTTTCCAGAGAGAAACCAAGGCGAGGAGAGGGGACCAGGAGTGGTCTTATGGTATGAGAGAGTGGCCTGGGAATGAGAGAGACAGCCTGAGTTACTGTCTGGCCAGAAAAGGATTTGTCTTTACCTTGTAAACATATCCCTGCCTAAGTGCCCTTTAAACATTCCATTTCTTTTTAGGTGTGTGCATTTTCAGTGCAAACTACACCAATAGAAAATGGAACTGCCCTCTCTGCCTCCTCTTCAGCCTGTTCTCTTCCAACAGACACAGAGCAGTGACCTTCTTCCCCTCATTCCACTTTTCATGGAAGGGCAGTAAGCCACATCATGCTTGACAATTTAAAAGTGTAAGTAAGGCTAAGGTATTGGAGGTAATTATAAAATCTAGGTTAGGCAAAGCATATCAAACCTGCCCTTGGAAGTAAATTCTTCCAGCGTCCCAGTGATAAGGCATTGGGTGGAACTCTGTTAATAATTGACACAGTAGACATTAAATAGTGGTATCAGGTTACATTAGAAAGTCTGGTGCTGCCGGCTTTTTTGTTGCTAAACTAATGGACTTTGGCTCCAGTGCAAGCTAAGCATTGCCTTGTCAAATGCCTTGGAACAAAATGGTTGTGGCCATCCCTTCCTCCTGCCAGATCAAGTTGCCGAAAACCCATGGTTGTCTTGGCAGAGAGAGGCTCTGTCTCTGCTGGTTAAATTTTTGGCTGCTAATCAGCATGAGCTCGGTCAGAACCTGTGCTGGACTCTGAAACTCAGGCTTAGAATTTCTTTTTCACCCCTTGTACCCTTTGCATAAAGTTTCTCAGGTTCCAGCCAAGCCATGTTCTACCAGTGATGACCTTGTTGCTAGACACTGTGGTTTGCACGTGAACAGCTGATACAGATAATTTAAAAAACACCAGAATGAAACACCTGCTCCCTTTGCTGGACTGGTTCTTCCTGGGTTCAGAGGAGTAGCAGGCAATAAACCCCTGTGACAGCCACTAACCTCAGCAGATCTGGCTTAGATCTCACACAGAGAACAAATTTAAAACGTAAGCAAATAGTTTCACAAAGTCATTTGTTAGAGCAGAGCTTTAACATTAAACTGCTTTAGCTTTAAACTGGTAGAACAGCAGTTTAAGATCAGGGAATAGAGAGAGAAGGGAAGGGGAGGCTATGGCATAAAGATAAACTTATTTCAAATGATTTGCATAGCTTTGAAGGACAAACAATAGATAAAATTCATGTTGACATTGCAGAAAATAGCACGGTTAACTTGTGTTGGGTGGGTCAGAGTTTGTACTGCTGCGTGAAGGTATTGCGAAGAGGCAGGCACTCATTCCTGGTTCGGGTCCCATCAGCATGAGGTCAACAAGTCTCCGATGACAAGGCAGGAAGCCTAAAGAGGCTCATCTCCAAAACCTTTAGTCCTGGGTGAATTTCTGTCCTCAAAGAGAGTGCCACTCAAAAATATGCTTTAATCTCAGTTGTTTTGGCCTTGGGTGTTAAGGAAGGTTCCCAGCCTGACCATTCAGGAGACTCTCAAGAGTCACACTCCCAAGGCCAGACTGCTGGGACTGAAGCCCTTTCACAGTGGGTGGCTCCAGTGACCCAACAGGTGCCCTCTGTGACTCCCTGCACACCCCACTCACACACAGTCAGACCAGGTTTCCTTACCATTTTGACCCAGGTTTCCCCATAGCAGAGTCCCAGATGTCTTGTTCCATAAAGCCATTTACTCACAGCACAGTAACACAGAAACACCTGGAGCTGGTGCCTTAGAGGAGGACCCCCAACAATGGAATCCCTGGGCCTTTATCCCCTCAAAATCTACCCTCACTCAAGTGTTGCTCTTCCTCCTGAGTCCCTGCTCCTAGCCCCCTCTCTGCTGCATCACCCCTCTTCACCTGCTTTGTTATCAAAAAGGTCAGCAATTCCGGGCTCCAGCTGTGTCTGTCAAGTGTCCACTCCCCTGGCTGGAGGCTGGCAGTTCTTGGCCTCTTGTCTCCCTGGGCTCCCACCCAGATGTCAATTTGCATCTCAATCTGCAGTTTGCAAACCGAGCTACCTGGACCAGATGTATTGGGTTCAAAACCAGAGGTAAAAACTTGCTTCCTCAGATGCCCTCCTTCAGCACATAGGTCAGCCAAGATCTGGCGTGTGTGTGTTGCTTCTGGCTTCGTAATCCCAGATGGGCTGCCAGCACCTCTGCCCCTGCCTGCCAGCTGCTGAGTGGGCAGCACACGAGAAGATACAGGAAGGATCTGTGAACATGGCAAAGAAAGACGCCCACCACAGGGCCGTGCTTAATGGCTGTCTCCAGCACACCAGCACTGGGAGGGGAAGCCACAAGCAGAGACACCCTTGGGTCCCATTTGCCACATGAACTGTTGATATCTCAACTCTAGCCCTTCATGCTATGCATCTTTCCCTTGACTCTCCCTCCCCTGTTTTTCAGAGTGGATGCTGAGGCTGTTTTCTTGCATTCCAAGAGAGGAGTAATAATTTCCATGTAGGCTGCCATTCCCTGAGTACGTGCTTAGTGCTGGCTTAGTGCATCCGTTTCTTGTGGGAATGCTCTAGGCTGGCTGCACAGAACATGCTAAGAAAGTGATTCCAGGAGAATCAGAGTCATCACTAGAGGAAGGTACTCAAAAAACTACATCTTGGCAAGCTAAGAGAAGCAGGGAGGGCTGCCTGGCAGCTTGGCCATCCCATTCTAAGAAGAGAGCTGCAGTCTGGCCAACTCTACAACTCAAGGGACCAGGAGTGGTCAAACAATGGAGCTTTTGCTAATTCTGTGGCATGGGGCTTGTGGCACCAAGTTGGGAGCGCTCTGTGAGCCACAATGGAGAAAACAGAAATGGTCCCAAATCTGCTGAATAGGGAAATGCCATCCCAACCATTCAGAAAAGAAACTGGAAGTCCTTTCAAAGTAGCACAATGCCAGAGAAAGCTGGTCCAAAAAGGTCCCAGAGATCTAATTATAGCCTGCAATCAATGCTGCCCTTATCCATGCTGCTAATGAACATACATGAAGTGAGCAGTTTTGCTGCTCCAGGGCTTCTTGCAGTGGAAATAGCAGCTCAGTAATAACTAGCTGCCTTGCCTTATTAGGGCTCACTTTGACTTCTCCCAGATTCCCAGCCACTGGTGCATGTCCTTTGGAAATGTGGGTGCTGTAGCCAAGGTTGTTCAGGGTGGAGTAACCAGGTCAAAGCACTGGGGAGGCTCTGGCACACGCACATGTGGCTGCGTTAATGGCACATGGAGAGCTGCATGATGTGGGACAGGCCTCCCAAGAGGGGCAAAATGACACCTTTCAGAATGTGAAAGAACCCCAAATTCCTAATTCCACCGTGAAAAAAACCCTTTGAGGTGCCAGGTTATATCCAACAGCTTCCTCATGGAAAGAAGAAGTAATGATCACCCTGCTTCTTCAGGGAATGAAGCACAGAGAATAGAGGCCAGCACCTCTGTGTTATCAGATCAGCTGTTGAAATACAAGGCTGTGCCAGGCAACCACCTCTCCTTTGCATGCTCAACAGAAAATAGATCCTGTACCTTTGGCTCTGGTCCAGACAACACCTGCCAAGTGGAAGGAGAGGCTGCTGCTGCTGTGGAGGAGTTGCCTTCATGCACAGATGGGAGATGCCAGAGGCAGTTCTCAGGCATCTGGTTTTTTCTGGCATTCATTTTTTTTCCAAACAAACAAAACACAAGCTCTCTCTTGGCCTTGAAGGACTTGCAGCCTTTCACTAGGTGGTGCAGAAAAAGATAGATACTGGCTACAGTGAAAATAATGACCAGAGTCAAGAGAGAGTCCCTGGCACCAGAAGAGGAGGGACTGCTCTGCTGGGGTCTGACCTGGGAACCAGCCTTGAAATCACTGAAGCAGCTTTCTCAAGGATACTCCTTTCAAAAAACATCCTGGAAGCATATGGTCTCAATTTTCACATGGTTAGTGACATTTCTTCCCTGTATAGCCTGAAGAAAGTTATTTGGATGATTCATCCCCACAGTTCAAAAACTGCACCAGTTTGGAGTGGTCTGGTTCCCTGGGGCTCTATTTACAGCTTGGTCTGCTGGGCTGCAGAGCTGCTCCATACCAAACAGAGAAGAGATCCTTCTCTCCAATCAGTGGAAAAGTTTGAGTTACGGAGATGTCTCCAGGATTCAAAATTTTCTGTTCTCAGGGTCGATACTGTAGCTTGGAACCCGCCTTGGTGACTGCTCACCCATTCCTCTTTCTGGGTCACCTGCACCTTTAAAAAGTCTGGCTACTGATTCAAGCTCAGATGAGTTTGATGATTCTAGCTGTTCTCAGTGCTCCTTTGGTGCAAGATCCTATAAACTGCATCTGATCTTTTCCTGTAAGACCGTATCCAAATTTCTTCCTTCCTTGTTAAGGAAACGAACCCACCTCTGGAATTTGGAAAAGAGGAAGCAGCCAAGCACAAGCACAAGCAGCAGAGCCGAAAAGCAACATCAGAGCTGAAAATACAGCTGCAGGTTAGCTCATGACCTCCTGTATATTTCAGAAGAAAAGAGCCTTTGTTTTTGTTTGGCTGGAGATAGAGCTGGGAGGACCCTTACTTAGACCAAGTTGTACCTAACTGGCTCACAAGTCTCAATGCTTGTGGCTGATTCTAGGAGGGTATTCCCTCAAGCAGGCAGATTGAGTGTCAGAAATGCAGATTCCCTAAGGGTGGAGCTGCGAGATTCTGCCAGATGGGGGCTTTTTCCAGACTCTGGCAGATCTCTCATTTTGTTAATTGTCTTTCTCCCTTGCTCTTTATACCCAGAATGGGGGAAGATGCTTGTCATCACTGGGGGGCTTTTCTGTAGGGAGCTGGCTGATGGCAAGAAGAGATGAATAAGTGCATGTGCTGTGCTAGAATGCCAGCATGACTCCACTCAGCAAAGGGACCACTGAGACACAGAAGACCAAGGGGATCGGTCAGGAGTGACCTGCAGCCAATTCCCAGCCCCTTGAAAAGCATGGCTCAAGTTGATAGGTGGCTTAGAGGTGTTCAGAGGAGCTGCACCTTCTCCAGTGTGGCCATGCAATTGCAAAGTCTCGGGATCTGAGCACTGCTTTAATGCTGAGCATGACCTTAATTGTATAAAGACAGAAGAAACCTGAGAGCCTCTGCTGGCTCATCTTGGCATGATGTGCAAGCATGCTGGCACTTTTTCATCCCAGACATTCAAATGTGATGCAGGATTTTCCCAAGCTGTCTCCAGCTGCAGCTTTGATAGATTTAGCCCTTCCAGCACACAGAAAGCAAGAGCAGTGAGTGTTTCTGATGCCAGGTTGTGTAACCCAGCATGAGGGGCTTGTCCCAGCCCTGCATTGTGAGACCATCTTGTCCACCCCAGGAGAGGCCTGCAGCCTGGATCATTCACCTGTGGATGTCTACCAGACCAGGCATTATTTCTGAGTGTTTGTTGTAACTTTGCTGCTGCGTTGCTATCCTGTAAAAAAAAAGGAAAAATTACTAAAATGCTCAGTCATCCTGCTATTAACCCCCAGGAGTGCATCCCTGCTGGCTTTATGGCTCACTGTTTATCAGCACTGGGCTGTTATTGCAGGGCATTTAGAAGCATTGAAAGATTTGTGTGTAGATTCATTGGTTGGCTAAGAGATCTTGTTGACCACCAACTTAAAAGTTAGTGTGTGTCTGCTATGATTGCTTGCATGGCTATAAAGCATTCAAGAGACAATTGTTCTGGTCTCTGAAGTGAAATTATTCTTCTGCCGAAGCCACTGTGGAGAAGCAGAGGGTTTGGTAGATTTATTTGGTTTTAGCTTGCCTCCTTTTGCAACTTGATCTGCTCAGAGACAGCTTCTTGGAGAAAATGAAGCTGGACTGTGACAGTCCTCAGTCCAAGAGGGAGACCTGTTCCAATGCCTCCTAGCCCAGTGACCAAGTGTGCTGTGGTATGAGGGGTGGAAGGTGCCACATCACCTATAGCTACCCTGAAGCCTGGCCTGCAACACCATCAAGGACACATTCTGCCAAGCTCATGGATAAAGAAACACCACATTTCTGATGGCCACTCAGATGCCAATAACTCACAGCAAGTAGGGAAATGCAGGAGAAGCAACACCTGCCAGGTGTCCAAGGGAACACCATGTGAAAGGGGAATGGTCGTAAAACCCTCATTGGACTGGAGAGGGCTATTATATTTCTTCCTATGAAAGTGGCTGTCTCCATAGCACTGGAGTGTCACCACACAAACACTGAGGAGTTACACTTCTGCTGAAAATGCTCCAGTTTTGTTCTGGGAGGGGCCATAATGATGGGAAGCAGGTGTAGGAGATCATGAGTTCCCAATTGCTAAATATTGAGTGTTGGGAGGGAAACTGGGCTCTGTTTTGCTTAGATTGGAAGGTGGGCTGTAGGTCAATTTAGGCCTTTGACTCTTGACAGTGGGGTTTCCCAGCAACTGTATTGGGAATATGGCTCTACCTTTTACTGCAGGATGCCTTGGAAGATGGCAAGTATCTTGCTGTATGCATATAGCAGCTGCTCCCTTGCTCCAAACTACAGGTATTAGGACTTGCCAGCCCTGAAGTATTTTTGTCCTGTGGCTGCTTACCTTGTACCCACACATCCATATGTCCTGAATCTGGCCAGGGGCTGGAAGAAACCAGGTGTTTTGTCAAGACTACAACATTGTGCAGAGTCCTTTGATTCCTGAGGACTATGTCTTTTCCCCTAGGAGAGCAGTGCAGCCCTGGGACAGGGCACAGAGATGTGGTGGCACCTCCATCACTGAGTTCATCCACATGGATGAGGCCTTTAGTGACTGCAGTTAGCTGTGAGAATGGTTTTGCTTGGAGCACACATCTTAGAGACCTCCCACGTGAGCCTGTCAAGGATTCACTAGGTAGAAGACATCACCATGGTCTCAACAAGATTCCCACACCAGAAATAGTGGAAGCTATAAAAGCATTTATGCATGTTTCACCCTCTTCTTATGCCTTTTAAATATATTTCTCCTGAGTTATGGAGTTTGAGCCTTCCCTCTTCCTGGGACTGCATAGCAGCATCAGAGCGGAGAAGAGATCCGTGACTAATGCATCGGCTGGGAGGGCTTGCCCAAATCCCATTCCAGGAGCCAAAGTACTTAAACTGGTGACTGGTCTGACTTATCTGTGCCAAAAGAACAGGCCAGCTGCAGTTATTTTTCCACAAAGACACCCTTTTTCTTTCTTTAAGCCTTGTGTAAATGTCAATAACCAGTCTTTAAAGACAGCTAACTGTTTGGCAGGGTACCCCTCCAAGGGGGAGGATAAAGACAGGCTAGGCAGCTTCCCTGGCTGCAGAGCAGTAGAACCTTGCTGGGCCAGAGCAGCTGGTTTGAAGCTTAGTTCCATCCAAAAAACCCCAAGGACATAAATATGGTTTATTGCAATAGTATAGAGCCAGCTGAACTGCCCAGTAGGAACAAGTCTGTGGAAACACCAGGGGAGGTTGGGAGCATCACAACCCAGCTCCATGCTGCTGGGTTTTTGGCAAAGCTCTGTGCTGTTCCCAGGGGTACAGGGTGCTCTTGGTGCTGCTGAGAGCTGTGTCCTCAGCACAGCCTCCTCCCACTACACGCAAGTGCCCTTCCTGCCCCCTGTGACCACACTCAAGCTTGTGGAAGACATTGTGAAACCAAGCTGATGCTTGAGTCTGGTAATGGTTACACTGGAAACAGCATCATGGTGTGTAAGAGAGAAAAGGGCAGTGCCCGAGGAAGGGAGACACTACAAAGCAACACTCACAGCCATGAGACATGCTGAAACATGCTGATCCCATTTATCCCTTGCCCTGTGGTCAAGAGACTTTCCCCCAAAGACCCAGTCTCTTAGAGAGGCTCAGTTGCTGCTGCTTTGTGGAGAGAATACTGAAGAACAGTTGACTGCTGCTGGGAAATGACACGCTCTAGTTTTCTCCCCTCTTATGCTGCCCTCCAGTTCCGAGGCAGACACATCTTCCACAGGTCACTCTCCACTGCAAGTGCCTCTCAGGGCTACATTTAAAACCAAGGAAAAGTTTGGTCCAGCAGCAAAGTACTAGCTGGACACATTTACACTCCCATGATTTGGAAGAGACATGTCCCCCTGCATATTATCTCATTCTGGGCAGTTTTCCCCCAGAGCATCCCCACATGGTTCCTCCTGGCAAACATCTGAAGCAAGAATGTGGGGTGCTCATACAACATTTTGGACTCTGCTCTGCCAGGATGCAGGCGCAGGGAGCTTAAAGCCTGCCTTTGTCACTGTACCCAGGACCTGCAACCCAGAGGCTGCTGTGACAGCAGTGGGTCAGCAGAGCTGCCCCCCTGTAGGACAGTATCCCCAGGCCAGTGGGAGGTGGATGTGGAGCAGGGGACTATTTGTCCTCCTCTCCTTAACCAAACTGTCCCTGGAACACAAACTTTGGAAACCTGAACCTCCAAACACATCCAAGATCAACATGATATCACAGCTTAGTTATCTCTACCCAGAGGTGGCATCAAAATCCCTCAGGACACAGAGAGAAAAGTGGTTGTGGGAAGGGGTGCAATGGCATGAGCATTCGAAGAAATCTTTGTATATTAACCAGCAAGTACACAATCAAACCTGCCACCACGGGCTTTATAAATGCAGCAATTGTAATATCTGTATCATCTAGCATATAACACCTGGGCATTAGGGAGAAACCCCAGAGCTGAGCTCTCTTGGCCCTTCTAATGTTGCACCATCTCCTCAGCTAGCCGAGATGGCTTGGACTTCCCTTATGTTCTAAACTGAAACCGTCCTCACATGGGGTTTTCAGCCACAAAGCTGTTACAGGAAGTGTCTGGCTGCAGTTTTCTCATTCATGAGCTTGGGCCAGCATTCAGATGTGAAAACAGCCCTGGCCAAGCCACCTCAATCACCTGAGGCAGGGACACAAATACCTTTTAATTTTTTTTCTTTTATGCAGCCAGAAAAACAATCCAATTACCTTTTAGAAGAGCCCTGTGTTGTATGTTTGATTAAAAGAACCGCAGTGGTTAAAAAAGTAATCTTATGACAGCAAGAGACTTGGAAAGAGCCACAGTCAGAAGGTGCTCGGTTTTATCACTGTATAGAGCAAAGGCCAAGCTCACTCTCTGCAAGGCTTTGCAGTAAGATGGGAAGCACTGCCTACAGAGCTGCTCAAACCAGCACACACCAAGACAAACACATCTTCCTCCCCTTCCCCCACAGCTTTCCATCTTGCCTTATCTGTAAGCAGCAAATCCCACCCAGCTCAGTAGCTGATTGAAATACAACACCTTCAGAGCATCACCGAGGCTCAATCTTTGTGGTGAAAGCCAGGTCAAATGCCAAAACTGGCCCTGGCTGGCATTTACACCAGCTGTTCCCTTTCTGCAAAGGGGCATGTTTCCTGCTAGTGCTTCTTATTGTCGTGACAACAGGGATAATTACTTGGGCGTTACGAAGGGTCTAACTTTCACTTGGTCCTGCTATTAGAAAAGAGCCTGCCCCCCCCTTCTGCAACACCTCTCCCAGCATCCATCACAGCCCTGTACACAGACGGAGTAAAGCACTGATCCCACATCAAGCCGATGTGGGGGAAGGGAGGAAGAGGGAGAACGGAGAGTGACTCAAAACAAAAGCAGAGAAACCCGAAAAGGCTGTTCCTAGCACTGCAAGCACGGGAAGAGTGAAGAGTACTCCGGGAACACAGTGATTAGTGGGGAAACCTAGGAGCAGAGAAAAGGGTCGGGGCTCCTCCCATCCCAGGGCTGCAGAGGCAATGGAAGCATTTGTGTTGGCAGGAAGGCAGCAGGAATAGGCAGCTCTTTCCTGTTTCGGGCAGCAGAATTCAGGGTGGATGTGTGCTCCTCCCTCCCAATGGCCACTTGCAGGAAGCTGGACCCGTGTCCAAATCGCCTCCCCAGCCCCATGGGTGCTTAAATAAGATACACAGCCAACATTTTGTTCCACCTTTATTTTAACAATCAGATAAAAACAGCCATATTTTTAAAAGAGTCATTACATGGCAATTATAAAGTGCATTTTCCACTTGAATGTTGTGTACAAAAATATCTTTTAAAAACAAACATGCAAAACATCCTACAAGGCACTTCCAGGCATAGAGCAAGGAGAGCAACCCCCTCACTTCTATGTTCACATTGGCAATGGAAAAAGGAAAAGGGGAAAGGGAAAAGGGGAAAGGCCACAAGTAGCATTTTTAAACTGCTATTGATCAAATAGTCAGTTCCCAACCTAGCTTTTACTTATGGCACTGCTCTTCTAGCTTATCTTCCATGTTCCTCCCTAAGCACACCCAAGGCACAGCCTGAAAACAAGCCCATAAGGAGATACCACCATCCACAGCACCCCAGACCCACATGCCTTGTTCTGGCTCACAAATAGCTCTCCACAGGCACAAGAAGGTGCCAGGAGAACACGACTTTTCTACAGTCAGTGTCTTACAACATCAACACCATAGACTAAATAAATAAAAAGTATCAGTGTCACACAAACTTGCCTTAAGTTTAAAACCAAGCCAAGCTAGGCAACAGTCCCTTCCAGAAAGATCAGATGCAGGCTCTAAGGGCTGGCTTGGGAAGCTGTTTGAACAGAGGAACCAAACCTGATGAGTTCTGGGCTAGCAAGTAGATTCACCACCTTGACTAAGTGATCAGGCACACTGAAGACACATACTGATTCTGTATTTTGAAAAAGCAGCAGTTGAAGGCCAACTATTCTTCCTGCAAGCTCCTGTCCCTTTTGATATCCAACAGTGATCCCAGTATCCCTTCTAGGTTAGAGTAAAACAGTTTCTAAGTATTTGTACAGTAGTCTCCTAAATTAAAAGCTATGTTAACAAAGCTAAGTAGTCTAGCCTGCTGCTTCTCTCCAGCACATCCACAGGCTACTAGAGGCACCCAAAATTATGTAAAGATTATGCATTAGAAAAAGTAGCATTCCCTTGACCTCTATTTCTACAGACTGTTCAGCACTCTCTCTTTGAGCTGAGGGATTAAGTTATGCTGCTAGGCTAGCACCCAAGCAGCTCTGTGAGGCTGTCAGGCACTGCCGAGCTCACCACCCCAGCACACATCCAGAAGACAAGCCACCTCTTTAATCACAGGGATGGCTCACATCTGTGATTTGTCTCACATGCAGGGGTGCTGTCAGGATAACCCCACATCTCACTCTCCTCATGGCTAGTTCTTTGCATAGGTGGGGTGAGCCACTTTTTATGGTCAGAGATGCAAAGTCTGGGCATTTGCAGGTCAAACTGGCAGATACTGCTTCAGCAGAGAGGGAAGCCCAGCACATTCATCCAGGACAGCCACAGCACCCTCACATGCGAGCAGTGCTGCTTTTATCTGCCAAGCAGTCCATGGCACAGAGTACCAAAACCATTACCAGATCTTACAAGCAACATCAGTTCCAAAGCCTGTTCATCCCAAAGTGTTGCTGGGATTGCACATACCACCCCTTTCTCAGTCGAGGCACCTCCACCACAGTAGGTACACAACAATCACCTTCCTGTACAGGACACAGCATAGACAGACATGGGGTCTGTTTGTGTTTAGCTCCTGTAACACCTCAGCAGAGTCTCCTGCACAGGACCCTGGGCCCCAGCTGGACAAAACTCCGGTTTACAGTCCACAGGAGGGTGAAATGCATTTTCAGGGTCCAGCACAGCCAACTTCAGATGTCCATCAAGGGGAAAAAGCATCATCGATCACTTGTGATTAAACAAACAGGAAGGTTTTGAAGAAGGCAGTCAAGGATGTCAACCCAAGCTGTGTTACAAGCACCACACAGCTACAGCTAATCTCTATTTTTGGTAACACCAATGGTATGAGAGATTTTCAAGATCATCTGATATAACAACCAGTGACTAAGCATATCAGAGCCTCTCCCACAGGCACATTTCCTAATATGGCAGGCTGTAGGGCCACACTTCCTGTCATCACATTGCATTTTCACTTCCAAAACATGCTTTCTGCCTCCAGTAGGAAGGGCCTCACTACAAGGATATGTGCAAAGAGAGGACTCCATTCCCAGCAATCCAACCACACTATTTCCTGACAGGCACAGGCTGGCTTTGCAAGGAGAACCCTGCAGCTGCAGTAGAGCCCACTAACAATACAATACTAGGAAATATTTTGAAAGAGCCTTTTAATACCAGGCAGGCAATACAAAGCAGCCACCACTACACAGCTACAGGCAATATAAGCACTGTAGTGTTTCCCTGAACACTGGCACCTTTACTGAAGAGGAAGAAGAAGTGCTGAAGAGATATGAGCGGTCCTTGGTCCTCTGATCATCTGGAGAGCCAGACTGACTATAAGCCTCCTGCCAGCAGAGCACTGCACATCTGGTTTTGCTGGGAGGCTTATGCTAAGCTACACAGAGCCATACTTCTTCCACCTATTCATACACCTGTGTTCAGACCAGCCCCAAGGCCTGCAGACACACCAGCAACAGTTAGTCAGCCTGGCCTTTGTCCTTGGGTCAATAGTAGGGCCCAAGCTTCTCGTAGCCTGAATAACTGGGCCACTCAGGGAAAAGGCCATAGGAGCACCGAGGGCTCCCAAACCGGTCAAATGCACTGCCAAAGTCAGGAGCCTGTGGGGGATGGACAGCTTCCTGGGCAGACTTCAGTTCTGACCGTATGATCCTGTAATTTGTGCCCCTGTTGTTGTCCCAGTACACCTTCCCATTGCACTCAAAGAAAATGGCAAACTCAACTCTTTCATGCGATTGAATTCCCTCAGGCAAGCTGATGTCAAAGGAAAACGTGTCCTGATCTGACCCTCCATACGTGTCCTTGACATACTGGCACGGGTGATCTACAAAGCTTTTCCACGTGTCAAACGTCATCCGGATCTTCACCGTCTTTTCAAAAGCGAGGTTCTTCACCTTCACTGTTCCCACAATTGATTTCTCCTTTAGCATACAGTTTTCCAGACAGACACAGTCTGTCTGGAGGCGCTTTCTGAAGTCCAGATAGTCTACAGAGGGCTGAACAAAATCCAGGACAAAGCTGTCCTTCTCCACTGTTGTCAGACCCACAATGTTGTCTATCAGCTCTGTGATGTTGAAAGAAATATCTAGTGGATCTTCAAACTCTGAGAACACCTTCACCATTGTCAGAGAGAAGCCTCTGCTATCTGCAAATGACACCCTCTTCTTCGCTTTGTTGTGTGTGAAGGAGTTTGCTGCCTCTTCTGGGCCATTCAGCACAGCCTTGCTGCTCAGCTGGATGCAGGGCCGCAGTGGCTTGCTTGGCTTTGGAGCAATTTTGCAGGTACACTTCTCTCTTCGCAAGGGTGAGGAGCACAGGTACAGCTGCATTGCAACGTCCACAGCCATTGCTTGCTTGTGAGGGAAATAGTCTAATACTCTGGAAGACAAGAAGAAGGGTCAGTTGATGCCAGAAAAGCACTTTAATACAAATTTTGTCAGACAGTTGATATATCACTTCCCCCCAGGCCATCCCAAATAAGCTTGCTCCTTAATTAAAGGCAGGTACTTGCATGGTGTGATTTACAGACACTGTCAGAAAAACACTACAGAAGTGGCAGGACCAGAGCCTGTTGTGCCCTTGAACAGCTCTTCCAACTGCTACAGGGACAGAGTCACCCTTTGAAGGCACACACACAGGCACTGTCCTATTAGGCTAGCAATAGCAGGCTCCAGAGCATTTGCAATCCAAAGCAAAGCCCATGGTTCAATCCTGCCAATGCTCACAAAATCCCCAGATTATCAAATTTCAGCGCTATGTAAAGCAGCATTCCTGCTGTGCTTTCCTCCCTCCAGGAGAGATTCTCCCCAGGGCTTCACAAGCTTTTGTAGGAATAGGAACTCAGTTTGTCACAAGCTGCCATACACAACTGACTTCACCTCTCATAAAACTCCAGATGTCAGCCAAAAATCACTCATTCAGTTGAGCTACACACTTTGGGCATCACTGTCCCCCAGAACTGCTCCATCCAAAGTGGCTCCAAGCAGTATTGTAAAGATAGCAGCAGTCTGACACAGCAGCAGGGCACAGGCTTAGCCAACACTGCTTTGGAGCTTTCTTCCCTCTACTCCATTTTAAAACAAACGTCAGCTCAGAAGGCACATCAGCCAGTTTTACCTCCAGCACAGAGTCTGTGCCTCAAGCCTCCAAAGGGTTTGGGCTAAACCCCTGGAAAACATCCATACAGCCACAGTGCTCTGCCAAACACAACTCACCTACCCGAGGTTCACTGAGGCTTTGGAAGCAAGTCCTTCTCCCAGAAGGCACGGGCCATGTGCCCCTCCACTACAGCCTCCCCTCCAGCACCCAGCCCATTCCTCCAGGGATGCAGCACCATCTCTCTGAAGGGCACTTTGCCAGATGTAGCCCTGGAGACGCCTCTGCAGCCAGGCAGCTCCCAGAACACTGCACCTATCACTCCTGCCCTTACACCGACATTCCGATGGATGCTTTTGGCAGAGCCTCTTTGGCCTGGCTCTGGATAAACTGCTGGATGGATTTATCACACACATCCCCCTTAAATCAACTGTATTGCAGCTGAATTTAAACACAGCGTATTCCCTTAATAAAAATCCTGCCTGGCAGCAGGCCAGGCTCAAAAGAGAGGAATGAGGCAGCAACAGCAGCAGTGACCACTGGCCTTGTGATGCAGCAGAGTTCTGGCTGCCAAAGCCATGCACAGCCAGCTCGAGTACTTGATTGCTGCTCCTGTGCCAAGAAAAAGCAAGAGGCACACTCTCCAATTCAGTGCTTTAACTCCCCACCCTGTAACACCAACACAGCAGCTCTGAGCAGGCTTTCACAGCATCCACTCAGCAAGGGTATCTGTTTATTCAGAGCACATGTGCCAAGGCTTGCATCCCAACACACCCACCAGCCAACTCCTTCTGCAGTGCCTCCTTTCAGCTCAAGGGCAGCTGCACAACAGACACCTCAGATCCACCTGTCTGCTAACACTATTCTGCTCATCTTTACCTGGTTTTGCCAAGTTTTTGTTCACACACATTTTATATAGGTCATTTCCTCCTTTAAATTAATGCAGCTTCCAATGCTTCTTCTCTTACTTGGGTCAGTTTCATCCGCATTGCATATTTTCCCGGGGAAATTTATTCAGCTGAATTCCTGTAACTTCTGAGAAGCCAGGTTTCATAGTAAGCCTTGGTTATTCAGTTTTAGAATGCAGAGGCATAGAATGCCCAGCTGCATAACTTGGAGATTTTTTCCAAGCTAAAAACTATAGCAAGAGCTTTTCATAGCCAACTATGAGCATAAGCCCTGTGCTTTTATGAACTACCAGCTCATTTGATATCCCAGACAACTTTTTCTGCACTGGATAGTCTGCTGATGCCTAGCTCTCAGCCAGAGGCAGGTTTCCCCTTTTGGGGCTGAGGAGGGTTGTCTTGAACTCCAGATGCTTTGGAGGTGGGAGCAGGAATATAGTTTTGAGATCTCATTCAGGAAATAAAGCTCCAGGAAGCAAAAAAGTGCAAGGCAGGGAGCCCTATGCAGGTACAGGGGCCAATTCCTTTCCGTCACCCCTCAAAAGGAGAACAAACTTGACTCAACCTCCGGATTTCTTCCTGTACCTTTACCCTCTCCAGAGGAGGATGTCTGTCGCCACTCATTCCTCCCTCCTACCATTCTACGATGGAGAATTAAGCCAGAGCCAAGGAATTACTTACACCTCCCTTACCGAACCCCTTCGGTTGCCTCCGCTCTGCTTCCCACGCTACGTGGGGACAGGGGACCCCTCGCACAGGGCTGTGCGTGCAGCACTTGCAGAGCCAGGGCTCGCAGCCGTGACAGGGCCGAAGCAGCGCTCGGTCGCTCCGCACCCCCTCCTCCTCCCCGATCCCGGGCGGGCCGGGCCGCCCCGCGGGCACAGTCCGCTTCCCACAGGCGTCTGCCCGGCGGTGCTCACTCGCTACAGCCCGCCCCCTCCGCAACACCAGCCAAGCCGCGCCGCCCGCACCCGGGAGAGGCGGCAGCAGCAGCAGCAGAGCCCCGCGGAGGGGCAGCCCCGCCGCCCCGGGGCTACCGCTCCCGGCTCAGCCGGGGGGCTACGGGAGCCAA
>VXBC01008661.1:3826833-3850220 GCA_013399945.1 Ploceus nigricollis | reverse complement strand
GGCGGGCGGCTCGTCCGTCAGGGGAGCGCCCTGGGCAGCGCCGGGACTCCTGGGCGAGGGGGGCTCGCCGAGCAGCCCCGCCACTCCCCCCGCGACAGGGCAAGCTCCTTGCGGTAAAGTGACAAGCTCTGTGTCAGGCATCGGATGCCCCCAGTCCCTCACTGTCCGTCGGTTCATGCGCCAGGTTGCTGTCCCTGTGTGTCCAGAATCACAGAATCAATTTGGCTGGAAAAGACCTCTGAGATCATTGAGTCCAACCTATGACCAAACACCACAATGTCAACTAAACCATAGCACTAAATGCTAGTTCCAGTCTTTCCTTAAACACCTTGGGGAGGGTGTTTAAGGAAAGACTGGAACTAGCATAAACTCCACCAACTCCCTGGGCAGCCCATTCCAATCTCTAACCACCCTTTCTGTGAAGAAATTCCTTCTAATGTCCAACCTAAACCTCCCCTGCTGCAGCTTAAGACTGTGTGCTCTTGTCCTGTCATGGGTTACCTGGGAGAAGAGGCTCCTTTCAGGTACTTGCTGATAGTGATTAAGATCTCCCCTGAGCCTTCTTTTCTCCAGACTAAACAACCCCTGCTCCCTCAGCTGCTCCTCAAAGAACTTATGTTCCAGACCCATCACCTGTCTTGTTGCCCTTCTCTGGACCGACTCCAGCACCTCAGTGTCCTTCTTGAACTGAGGGGCCAAAACTGAGGAGGGCAGAGTCACAGTTTCCAGATGCCACAATAAACAGCTAAACCCATGGGAATGTGATCTTGAGGAAGGAAAGACTTTTTGGGGCACCAGTCTTCCTGTCTGAGCTGGCCCAGGGTGTTTGGGTGCTCAGGGCCAGGTGGGGAGGAGGGTAACTCTCACACTCCTATCTTGTGGCCACAGTGCCAGAGCTGTGCTGGCCCTGGGTAGAAATCTCCAGAGGAGACTCAAAATTGCTTTCCAGACAATATTTACGATGTGCAGTGGGAAAAAAAAAGCCTTTTTTTTGTAGAGGTGGCTTCCGTCCATGAGGAAAAATCACCAACAGGGCCTGGCTGGCAAAGAGATTGGCTCCATGGGAATCCCTATCCAGCACACGTGGAGAGCCAGAAAGGTGTTTCCAACATCCTGAAAACATCTGCCAGGTGAGTCAATGCTCTGTCGTAGACTGGTTTGCAGGGCCAGCTGGGCCAGGGGGTCTTCCCTAGTGTCCTCCTGTCTCCAGTTCCCATTTCTGCTCCTTTGGGGTGCTCCCAAGTCCATGTCAGCACAGAGCCCAGTGTCCTCAATAATCTGGAAAGTGTGCATGGAGCTGGCCTCCCTGTCAGAGGAGCGGCTCTGTGGACAAATGCCACCCCTATGGGAAAGCAGCAGAGGCTGTAAAGCCTGCTGGAAAGTAGGGATGGTGCATTTACCTTCTCCCCATGGCAGCAGTGAGGATACTTTTTGTGCCACATCTGGCCTCTAACTACACAGCTGCAAACAATGCTCTCTCTCACCTTCCTTACAAAGCAGAAAGCAGGACTGAAGTGTCAACATTTGTTTTCCATTAACTTGTGGAAACACAAACAGCTATTGTTAAAGCTGGAGACTTCCTGCTGTAAGCCGCCATTTAAAAAACTTATTACTCTGCAAGGCAAAAGGGTTTTGTTGGGGGAAAAAACCATGCTTTTTATATTTCATAAACTCTTTTTTGATAAAACCAATGGTAGCATTTAAAGCTGGGGAGAGAGAGCTGAAAGATGTACCCATTGCAGGAGTTTTGCAGATTTACAGTAATATTCCATGTGCTGAGGATATGGTGGGATTTTAGCATGTGTTACTTAATGACAGGGTTTACAGCAGATATGAAGGGACCCATGTTCATATTTCCCCAGGAGACAGACATGAGATAAGGTGAACATGGCCCATGGATCCCCTCCAGGGCTGCCTCCCCTTTTCCAGGCAGAGCCACTAAACCCTGGCTCAGCGTCACTGGTGCAGAGAGGTTTGGGTGGAAGAGCTGGACTTAATGGGATGAGCCCCAAAAGTGATGGAAGCCCCGACCTGACTCACACTTGTCACTCTGGTCCACCACAAGTTTCTCCTGCCCGTTGCTGGCAGCTCAGCACCATGGAAGTGCCGAGGGAGATGCTGGATCACCTCTGGGCTGTGTGGGCTCTGCAGGGTGTTGCACAACTGTGGCTCCTGTTTGCCCCTGAAGCAAAGGTAGGTGGATGTCTGGGCAGGGCATTGTGGCAGACTGTGGACACATGCTCTTATCTCTGGGAAGCCAAGATAGTGGCTATATTTAGCTCAGTGCTATGGCCTTGGGCAGTGATCTTTGTGATTTCCCCACAGCTTTCCCCACACCCCGCCTACTTTGCAGAGGGATGAGAAGAGCTTGCTCCCTGGCATGAGGAAGAAGCTGCACGTTGCTTCTCTTTGGGGGAATGTTGTAAGAACTAGTGCTATCCATGACAGACAGCTCTGGAAGGAGGGTCCCACTCTCCCATCATGTCTCACTTGGCTTTTCTTCCTCATTCAATGGGTATTTACTCCAGCACATCCTGGTACAGGACATGGTGGCTCTTGCACCTCTTGGATGCAGCCCTGCTCGTTTGCTGCCTGAGGGGAGGCTGAGCTTCTTCACCACTCCAGAGGGGCCCTCCTTCCCTTGCCATGCTCCCTTAAGAGCCACTCTACCAGCAAGCTTGAGTAGGTCCTTGGGGACCCTTCCTGATCTTGCCACCTCCTCAGTGCCCTGCTGGAGACATGAGTGGATGGAGCATCTTCTCCTCCATGTTGGGAATCTGCAGACTGCTGCAACAGCTCAACTTCCCAGCAGCCAGCCAGTAGGCAGCCCCAGCAGGAAAGGGGAGAGGGGCCAAGAGTGTTGTGCAATGTGTCCACACCACATCAGGCTGCAGGGCCAAGGCTCAAGGGCAAGGGCTATAAACCAGTGGAGTGGCTGATGTAACAGGGAGATGTGCAGGGGCTGCTGCCATGGGGCACCCCTTCCCATACCTCATGCCGTCTCCCAGATCAGCAGTCCCTTCCCACCCCTTTTAGGTTTCATGAGACTCAACGGCTGATGGGGAGAGATGCAGTGAGCATCCTTGCTGACCAAAAGCAGAGCAGGGCTTGGCTGCAGAGGCCAGCTGGCCAGCGGCCACTGATCAATGTCTGCGCTTGCTGGCCAGCCAGCACTGACAGCCCCTTGGCTAGCTATGGCTAACATGACAGAAAGCTGTAGGAAACATGGATTCCCTCACCATCAACTTGGTAACTGCAGTCAACTTGGTAACTCACCATCATCTGTAAGTGTGTGCTGAAGCTTGATGTGTTGCTTGGGAGCTCCTTGCCCTCCCAGGCCCCAGTCCGGCTTCTCTAGTGTCATAGAAAACATAGCTTCACCAAAGGACAGATTTGAGAAGTCCTGTTGGGGGATGGGATTCCCCTTTTTTTTTCATAGGTCTCCAACTCCTGTGTCTGTCCCAGGCAATTAAGCAAAAGCATTCAATGTGCCCCAGTATCAAAGGAAGTCCCAGTCTTGGCTAAGGCTCTTGACTGTGCTTTGGGGAGCTGTGCTCCAGGGCAGAGGCCCCACTGCTTCTCCTATCCAGAAATGAGGAGTTGCTACAATATACTGGCTGCAGGCCTGAGGTGGGGTATTTATCTTGGCATGACTCCCTTTGGATCTCGTGTGCACCCATGGTCAAACACTCTGAGGAATGTGTACTCTGCCCACTGAAGACCATGGCACCTGCCCTTCCAGGCCAACATGCACAGCAAAGATGGTGTGGGGCCAGATACAAAGCCTGGCCTGGTACTGTGTGCTGGAGAAAGACTGGGTATTACAAAACTGTGGTTCTTAATATAAAAAATGCCCAAAAAGAGAGACCTTTAAAATCATTGCAAAGAAAGGGAAATTATGGGGGAATGAATGAAGGCAAATTAGCCACAACAAATGCTGCTACGTAGAGAGAAAAAGGGGAATGGGCTTTCAGCAAAGGAAGAGCTCAAAGGACAGCACAAGGAGACAGATGACAGTACAGAAACCAAATGACAGGCAGACAGGAACAACAAACACAGGAGTCCTTGGCCTGACATACAATGTGCTTGTTGCAAATGTTCTATCAGTGCTAAGGTGAGGATGGGTACAAAATTAAAAAAATCTTTTCTCCAGAGACTGAGACCCAAGAGGGAGTGAGTCCCTGCAGGAAGAGAATGGTACCTCCTGCTTTTTCAACATATATAATGTTCTTTTCAGAAAGCTGCTCAAGGACCTTGCCTTCCTGCAGTCTACAGAATTCATTCTCGTCAGTGTGGTTCTGGAAAAATCATAGCAATAGAAAGGAGGTTGGTTGTCTGTCTGAAGATTGCATAAAGCAGTGCAACAACATCCTTACTTTTTTTTTCTTGAGAGCCTCCCTTCCTCTAGTGAACATGCACTGTGGAAATGTCTGGTTTGACCTCACAGAAACTTTTCTTTGTCATGCTTCAGCTGTTGCAGTGAAACATGGTGGTTCTCCATCCCTTCTGCTGTTTGTTTGAACCCAGGAGTACCTGGTTGTGCAGATACTATGTGTAAAAAAGAAGGCTGTAAACAGAAAGGAAGGAAGAAAGGAGCATAAAGACACAGCTTGGACTAAAACTTCAAATCTTCCAAATTCCCCATGTGCTCCTGCAGGAGAGAGACAGCAAGAGCTGGGCTGGAGTGGCAAGAATATGAAAAGGAATTTGGGCTGTTTCAGTGGATACACTGGTGTGATTGCAAATCCAGAGGGATGCTCAGCTCCTCTTAGACAGGCTGAATCAGTCCAGCTGCATTGACAGCTTGCCTTTTTTCTACCATACAGGTATCCAACTGGCTGAACTTGATCCTGCCCTAGATGCATAAGTTATGGTGAAGCAATATATATTTTAACTTTGGTGCCCTACAAAGTTTGCAAACCTTATTTGGTGGAACAATTGTCTTGGGAACTTGTATGTATCTAGACTTGGGGACTCAGAGGGCTTCTCTTTGTGCAAGAGGCTGAGCTTTGCCTGAAAGCCACTTGTATGCTGATGAAGGCTGGGAGAGAAAAAGCCAGACTGATGGATGCATTTAGTTCTTGATGATAAATATGATCCTAAGCTCCTTTTAGGGGTTCATACCCTTCAGCTGAGCCTCTCTGAGTATCCAGGCTCTCTGCTGGTCCATCCCTCCATGAAGCATTTTGTCTCATCTGAACATTAGTGTCAATGAAAGATGGGATCTGTTGCTTTCTGGACCTGCCTGTCTTTGTGCATTCATTATAGAGAGAAGCTGAAAATCAGCAGGAATAAGATGCCTGACTTTTAAGCAGTATCCTGAGCAAGTGCCAAAGGCAATGTCCATGATAAAGGCAAAAGATTAGGGTACTGGGGAAGGTCAGCTGAAGCTACTCCAGTCATCAGCCTTTGCATTTCTCGAAAATGTTTTTCAAGCATAACCTGGCCTTTTTATTCAGAAGTTTTAATTTAATCCCATGTGGGCAGGAGTTATTCAAGGATTTTTACCCAATTAACCAGAATCTTGAAGTTTCCTTCTTGCAGAAACTAACTGCTAGCAAAAATTACCCCTCTCTGGGGATCATGTACTTCTGAAGTTGCACAATAAATGAAACTAAGTAAATCACTTGAGATCCCAGTTTTGGAGCATACAAATGCCTCCAATGTCTGCAGGTACCTTGGCATTGCCTCGTCTCCTGAGAACTTAGGATCCTGCAGAGACAGCTCTCTCCCTGCCTGATCTTACAAGATCCAGCTAATCTCATCTCCACCTCACAGGATTATGCACAGTGACTTTGCACGACAGCAAGGACTTCTAAACTTGGATTGGATGAAGCAGAATTTAGGAAATGTGCCTGCAGACAAGAGGCACACCCAGGGCAGGAATAACTCTAACGGGCTCTGGAAAGCAGGCTAGCTATTCATAGGAAGGCTGCCTCTGTCTCTGGCTGGGGAGGAGGGAGTCAGCCCATTGAATGGTACAGTAAGCAGTGTTCCAGTGCTGACGGCTGGGAATAGCTCATGTCCCAAGCCCACAGAGCCTGCAAGCATTTTTATCTGTCTCTTTCAACTCTCCTCCTCCTCTAGTCTTTGCTCATCTCATATTACTGATCTACCCAGCTTCCCTTCATCAGCAGCTACTGGTACCCTGCTGTGGCTGAAAAACAGAGTAAAGAAAATGCAACCTCCTCCCAAAAGTAAGGCAAACAGCGTGGTGTCCCTCAAGTTTCCCTGAATGCAACTGATTCCTGAGCAGAAGTTAAAGTGTTGGAAAGCAAGTCAAGATGGTGCAGACACAGAAGGTGGTGAAAGAGAAGGTCTTTGGCTTTGTAAATAGGAGACCAGTTTATAGTGATTTGAATCCAGTGGCACCAGCAAAACTGTAAAAAACAGCAATAGCTGGGGGCTACAGGAAAATCACAAAGTTGAAATAAATATTATGGTTCTGAAAGTCGGCACAAATAGGCTGGGAATTGAATTTGCTGACTTATCTACTCCTAATAAAGGAGAAAGAAATCTAGAAGAGGTGAAACGGTGCATAGCAGCTAAACACCTTGGGTTTTGATTTTTTTTCACCTCCAGAACTGCAGTGATAACTTAGGTGGTTTTGCCTGAAAGCCAAAGGCCACAGTAGGCTACTTTGTGCAGTACCACTCCATCAAAACTCATAGTGCAGTGCTGAAAAACTTCAGACACTACCAAATACTCTGCTCTAATTATTTCCATTCATCTAAGGGTTACTTCAGAATACAAAGTCTTCTGTGATATTCAGGCTCCCAGTGAGGCAACAACCCAGAAGAGACCAAACACTATTTTCTGAGGCTGGTTGCTGTAACCTTATCATCTGAGACTCACAGAGAACTTTGGATCTCCTCAAGAGCACGTCCCAGAGACAGGAAGTTGCTGTCACATCCTGGAGATGGGCTGTATATCTAAGCTGGCTGACCCACAGAGCAATGACTCACCTCAAGCCCTGCCAGCTTTCTCAGCTCTCTTTGATTGCTTAGTCTTGAAATTACTCAAGTTCATTCTTCTGACTTTGACTCCTACAATGTCTGGTTGGTTCCCCTCCCTCTGTTGGGTGGATTCTCCTTGGGAGCCTTTACAATGCCTAATGAACCTCAGCTTGTGGCTGATGTGAGCTGGTTTTGAGCTGTTTGACAGCTTTGGGACAACCTTTAAAGCCCTTGGTACCACAGCTTCTAGAGTTGTGCCTGTGGTGGGGTTTGCTCAAGTAAGGAGTTTGCTTAGGTCCTCCAAGAGGTAGGCAGATTTAGCTCAATCAAATTAAATAACCCAGTACTGTTTGATTAACAGCTTAACCCAAGCTGCTTGTGGCTTCCCTGGCAGCCAGGGCTGATCCAGCCTGTGCAACAGCACGACTGGGCTTTGCACCATTCCTGTCCAGGGAACCATGTGCTGGATGGAGTTACCCTGGCACTCAACCTGCCTCCAAGATTTTTAAAGCCTCTGCTTAAACGTGAGCTAGAACAGCTATAAATAGCAACCAGTGGCCCCTGGTTAACCCAAGAGCTTTGACTGTGGAACTGGCTCAGTGTATTAGTCATTGGCTGCTCACAACCTCAGCTCTCACATCGACTAGGGGACAAGTTCATCACTACTCCTGGTTTATTGCTGCCTTGTAGTGTGTGTAATGGAGGGGTGGGAATATGTTCCATTTGACATCTCCAAATATGAAAATACTTATTTATCTATTTTATGGCAATAAAAATGCTTGTACATAATTACAACATACAATTCATAATTGAAAATATAAAGCATAAATTTCAAGTTAGGACTTAAGTGCAAAGCAATCTGTAATATTGAAAGTTGAAAAATATAATTACAATAAATCTCTTGATAAAGAGTTGGAAGCCGCTGCCTCGGGGAGGGGAGTACATTTGACACCAACATTGCAAAGGCAGCAATGTCCCCATCTGGTATGGATGCTGCAGTGCATAGTCTGTCACAGGTTTGACACTGCCTACCCAAGTGCTGCTGGCCCCCAGCACTTCTTATCTGCATGAGCACACATCCTATTTATTGAGCAGACTTCCTTTGTTTTGCAGCTCACTCTCCCTTATGAGTGTGTTATTGTCTTATGATCAGACATCGTGGTTGGAATATGCACAGCACTCCAGGTTTAATTATTTCTCCATGTCATTCTGAAGTGTGAGTCTCTTAAATCATTGTCAGGGCTGTGTTCTGTGCTGCCAGGCACTGCCAAGGCTGTATGTGGAGCACTGTGCCCAGTTTGTGTCCCCAGTGTGAGATAAATGGTGACAGGCTTCAGCCCAATGGCTGCCAGCAGACAGGAGCATGTGGCGTGTAAGGAGACACCAAGGGAGATGGGCTTCTTCAGCCCAAGGAGAAACAACAAATAGTACCGCACTCTGTGTGAGAGACAGGCAGTGAATGCAGAGCCAAACCTTCTCAGAGGTGCCCAGTGAAAGGACAAGAGCCAACAGGCACTTCTGCAACACAGGGACGTCTGATGACACAGGTGAAAACCACTGCTCCAGAACAATCGGATGGCAGTACACGGCCCAGAGAGGTGGTTGCACCTCCATCCTTGGGATCCAATCTTGCCTTGGCCCAAACATCCTGAGCTGACTGTGAGTGTCCTTCACACAAGGAGTGAGGATGGGACAGACACCTCCAGAGCACCATTCTGCACATCTCCATCCATGATTGTATGGTTATATTTCCCCATTTGAAACTGTTGCCCCCTGAAAGCATTGATAGCTACTGAGGCCCCTGATGCGGTCTGTGATAGTTCACAGACCCATCTCAGTGGACCAATGCTCTCACAGGAGCAGGCAGAAACCCACAGTGCTTAAAATTAAGAGTATGTACTACAGTGAGCAAATACAGAATGATGAGAGGCAGACAAGACATGGAAAACTCATGTATCAGCATGGCATTTAATGTAACATTTAATATACAGCAAGATGTCACATTTAATATCCAGCAAGATATCCTAGTCTAAGGTAAACACATGCATCCCTTACTAATACAGAGATATCTTATTCTGCATGAAGCAATTAAGCCTTTCTGCAGGCTGTGCACAAGTGAAGTGTTCACAGACCTTTGCCCACAGTGCACAATGTGACTCTTACACCTCTGGAGATTCCTGCCTGCCTTAGCTCCCGCTGCAGACCAGACGGGCTCCTGCTGGTACCACTGCTCCCCACAACATGCTCATCTGCCATCTGCACTGCAGACTTAAGCAAGTTTGGCTGGTTTGTTTCACTACTCACTCTGAATGAAGTGAATTCTACATGAATGAAGATCATATCAGGGATCCTGTCAACCCATCAGCTGCTATCAAGAGAGCACTCTTATTTTTTCCACTTGTAAAGGAGGTGTACATAAAATGTGCCACTCCCTGTCACAGGACCTTGTGGATACTAAAAACTGATGTGAGTTCAAAAAGGGACCAGATATATTCACAGAATCAAAAATGCCACTGTTGCCTGCAAAGACACTCCCGCCTTTTCAGGAAATCCTTGATCTGCAAATCAGCCTGGCTGGGAAAGTAATCAGAAGAGAAATCACTATAGGCTTGGCCAGCATTTATTTTCCTTAGGTATCTGCCATAGCTCTCTCCCAAACAGGGTGAGGGGAGAGATGGACAACACTTGAGCTTAAGGTTTCACAAAAAAGCTTACTCAGTGTCACAGGTATATTGGAATTTCTCCTAGAAATCTTCACAGAAGGCAAAATTCTATGGGAGAGAGGGTCAGATGCAGAGCAAAAAGCAAGACAGCCCAACTCCTCCCTACCTGAGGGCTCCTGCGTAGAATTACAGAATTTTTGAGGTTGGAAAAGATCTTTAAGATTGTCAAGTCCAACCCTTAAGCCAGCAGTGTCAAATCCAGCACTACACCATGTCCCTAAGCACCACATCTACAGGTCTTTTAATATCCTCTAGATGTTACACTCAGCAGGTGAAAACCATATTCTGTGATTTTGGTGGTCAGACAATCACAAACAAGACAATTTGGTGTTAAAAGTACCAAGGCTGCTAGGAAGCCAATAAATTAACAGCACCATTCTGGTAAGTCTGGCCATAAGCTGAACTGGCAGTTTTTCATTGAATCCTTGGGGTTTCCAAATAGCTTGAAATCACCTGTGGAGACAAGTAGTGACAGCCATCATGATGCTTCCCCACCTACATGCTTCAGTTGGGGAACCCAGGAAGCTCTAGTAACTCCAACCATCCTGTACTGGGAGAGCTGAGACTAACAGCAAAGGCACTGGTGAGCAGCACTGGCATAAAACTCAAAGATGCCTGCCCTGTGGCAGGTGAAATGAGTCTCTGCTTGATAATACACAGGACCATGAGAAGTAACAGCCTAAGAGTCTGTGATTTCTGTGCTTCTCTGAGCAAAAAAACAAATTATCATCCAAAAGCTGCCCTTTTGTCAACACTGGCACCCCAACTTCTGTGCAGCTGGCTCAGTGCCTGGACAGGGAAGGGCCCAGATGTGGGCTAGTGGCATTTGAGCTTGAGGGCTCACGTGTCTAGGAAAAGCCTGATAAGAGCCAGGAATGCAAGTGGTCCTGAAATAGGAATAAGGGCAGCTGGGGAAAGCCTCATATGGATACATGGGCTGGGGCAGTGGGGCTTGGTATGCAAGGAGATGACACCTGCCCCACACACTCAGTGTCACATTTCACTCCCAAGGAGACTCACATGGGGCGAGTGACATATGCTGTGTCTCAAAGGCACTGTGGACACTGCCCTTGGCCTGCCCTACACAGAGCTGCAGGAGCAGGGGGGTCATTTTCCCCAGCAGTTCCCAGAGCTTGAGCAGGCCTCCATGGAACTTTGAGTGATGAAGAGTGGCCCTGCCTGCCCAGCCATGCACACCACACAGCCCTTTGAATTCTGTGGCATATGCCCCATGTGTCAAATGCAAAACCATTGCTGTCACTGTCATCTAAGAGGTCCCCAAGCCTGGCCACCATGGTAGGGCTCCAGAAGGTGCACAGCCCTCCCTGGCCTCCCTCTGGGATGTCCCAGGACTGTGATGAGGCACAGCCCACCCTGCTGCTCTTCCAAGTTCCCCAGCCTCAGTCTTTGCCTCCTTGCGGGAGGTTTTGGAGATACAGCCAGCCATAGCATTCTCATAATGAGTTGCTATTCTGTTGGCCTAGTTTGGGGAGCATCACAGGGAGAGGGAAAAGATGTTTTTTCTACATTTCCGTGTCTCACGGGTCTCTGCAGTGTTGTTTATAATCGTCCCGTCCACAGGCCATCTGGAATTTGGGCTGAAGCGTCTGACCCAAAGCTAGTCCAGACATTGCCATCAGAGCAAGGTGTAAATTCAGGGGAAGATCAAAGTCAGATTTTAGTTCCAAAGCATGGAGCAGTGCCTAGAGGTTCCCTCATGGTTTGTCTTTCCTATGCTGGATGGGTTTTGCTTTTACCAGAGGTTGTGACCCAGTTTCTGTTTCAGTGATCAGGTCTGACAGTGACCAAAGATCATCCAAAAGAAGCTCCTGAGCTTTCCTGAGTTCTTTTACTTGGTTGTCTGAGATATCCCTGCACAAGGTAAGGAAAACTCCTTTCTCGAGCAAGCTAGACACTGCAAGAGACAGGCATGGGCTGGCATCCGGGAGCAGTGTGCTAGATAAGCCCAGCACCAAGCAACGTGACAGCCAGCCACTGTGTGCCATGTGAGTATTGGAGACTATTATATAACCTATAAGTAAACATTGTCCTTATCTTGCTCTTCCTTTCATCTTATGAAAAAGGATTCTCAGACTCTCTCTAATTTTTTTTTTTTTTTTAGTTGTATAATGCTTTTCAGTCTCAGCCTGGACTTGGCTTGGAGGAAAAAGCAAGTGAGTGCTCACACTGGGCGGTTGTAGCCAACAAAGACGTGCTCCATTGCATTGTTGCCAAGTCCCCTGTGCTGGTGGTGGGTGCTCTTTGGGGTGCACAGGGCTCATGTCTGATTAGTTCAGTCTTAGCTCCAGGCTTCAAACAAACATGGTGAGCAAATGCCTTCCAGAAGGCACCTCCAGCAAGCAGCACTGTGGCTTCCCTGTCATCCCTCTGGGGACTGCAAGATTTCCTTTTCCTTGGCTGTCTGGACTTCCTGGGAGGTCTCTGCTGATCCACCTCAGGCACAAGCAGCTGTACCTTAAGCAAGTGCCTCTGTGCAGCCCTTTCCTCAGGCTCTCTGTCACTGCAGAGTTTAATCTAACCCAGACTTTTCCTCTAGGCAGGCCTGGAGGATGGCAGCAGAAACCCGAATTTTCCTTCTTGCAAATGCAAGAGGAACGTGGGAGCCCCAGCTCAGCAGAGGCTGAAAGGCTGGCAGAGTCCAATTGAGTGAAGTGCCTGTTTCATATCCAGTGGAGATGCAATGTAAACGTGCCAAAAATTCTCTGCCATCAATCCTATCCACAAACTCAAATTTTTGGGAAACCAACTGCAAACAGTATCCCAGCATATATATATCTGCTCCTGGCCTGCTTTGCTTCCATTCTCTCTTCCCCATGTAGTGGTGTTCAAGAGCAAAGTGAAACAAGGGCTGAATGAAGCAGTAGAAAGCTTCACTACCTCCACAGAAGTGCAGGAAACTGAGTGTGGCCAAAAGCCAGAAATGAAGCATCAAGGAATTTCAGACTAAATCACCTTAACTCTGCCCAGTGCTGAGCTGATGGGAGAAGTCCCTCTGCTTTGCCCAGTGGTAGGATTGAGATGGTGAAACAGGGGAACTGCAGAAGGGTCTTGAGGCTCCCCTGTGGTAGGTGGTACAGGACCCAGTGGGGCCTTTCCCTGCCTGGTTTGGAGCATCCCCTTCCCTCATTGCATGGGGAGTAGGAAGTCTTTGCTGGCTGCTGATCTCACAGAGATGGTGAGCCTATAACTGTGCTCTTTAGCAGCTCTGACCCTATGTGACTGGTATTTCTTTCCAGAACTTACCATTCTCTTGTATTCTATAATGTTCAATGATAATTTTCACTTGATTTTAAAGTATTGAATTGTTAGGCAGTACATTAAACTTTCAATAAATGCCACTAATTCCAGCACCCACAGAAATACCATATATTACAATGTTTTAATCCAGTCCATACTGCACTAATGAGGTAAGTTATTTGCCAATGTTTTGAAGTCAGGCAGAGTGATTGGGAAGAGCCTCTACAATTTCCAAGTTTATATCTAGGCCTCAGATGGAAACAAGTACCAGATTTATGCTGAGCAGGGCTGCTGAAGACTGTGGTGAGCTCTGTACCTGTGCAGCCCTGGAGCACAAAGTAAGCACAGACCCCAACCAGACCTTCAGCTTCAGCTGGAGAGAGGAGCCACCAGGATCCCATGTCCCTCTTGGGTGGCTGGGGTCAGATTCTCCTCTGTGAACAAGATTTTCCCTAGCATCCTGTTGGGATGGGGCCAGGCCTTGGCAGGTGCTTGATTGTCTCTCAGGTACTATCAGGACAAAATGTTTGTGCCCTGCTGGGCTGGTATGGCTCAGCAGCAGCTACATAACACTAAACCCCGAGTGTCTGCACTGAGACTGAGACTGTTCTTCATCCCTTCCTCCAGAGGTAGGCAGATACACTCGAGGAAACATTTGGCAGCTGGTTTCATGGTAGTCCTGCAAGACCAAAGTCTCACTCCTGCTCTTTTGCTTTTTGCTGCCAGGCTGGGGCTGTTTTAATAAGCCACAGTTATTTACCACGGCCTCTGGAATGCCTGCTGGGCTGTGCTGCGCTCTGCCCTGGAGGCTGCCTGGGTTTGGGGCTCTCACTGGGGCTGGGAGGTGCTGGCAGGCTCAGACAGACTGAGCTCCTGAGTGTGTGACCCCAGGGTTATCTCTGAAAGACCAAAGAGCCTGGCAGGTTGTATGCAAGTGCAGCTAAGAGGAGGGAAGGTTTCACAGCCCTTGAGCTTTTCCCAATTACTTTCTGTCTCCTTTATTGCTTTTATCATCTCCCCAAAGGTCTGGGAATGCCTTAATTGGAAATGGGGGCTCTGATGGTGGGTGCAAGGTTAAATATGTGCTTTTTCTTCATGAATAAGGCAATTTATATCCTGGCGTAGAATCACAAAATCATAGAATATACTGAGCTGGGAGGCAATGACAAAGGATTATCCAGTCCATCTCCTTGCCCTGCACAGGACAGCCCCAAGAATCACACCCTGTGCCTGAGAATGTTGTTCAAATGCTTCCTGAACTCCATCAGGCTTGGTGCTGTGACCACTTCCCTGGGGAGCCTTTTTCAGTGCCCAGCCACCCTGTGGTGAAGAACGTTTTCCTGATATCCAACCTAAATCTCCCCTCAGATGCTGTTCCCTCAGATTCTGTCCACTGGTCACCACAGAGAAGAGACCAGTGCCAGCTCCTCCTCTTCCCCATGTGAGGAAGCTGTAAACTGTGGTGAAGCATACATTAGATGAGTAGACAGCTCACACATTCTGAAATTTTGGGCTGCCCTCTCTTTATCCTGGTATATCCATACCACACAGCCTGCTCAGGACAGATTCTCACCCCAGCCACAAGGGATGCAATGGCAATCACACCCAGCATCTCCTGTATGACAGCATCCCATGTGCCATCTCCATCTCCCTCCCAACCAGCTCAGGCAGTGCTGTTTGCTCGTGGTGGTGTCATCTGCCCCTTGGTACTTCCCAAAAAGCCACAAGGCCACAGGGAACATATTTGGCTGGATTAGCACAGCTACACCCCTATGAAGCTAGAGCCCGATAGTCATAGTCCTAAGGCTCACATATTTTCGTTTCCCAGGAAAAGAATGTAGCTGGGCCATGTATTTGTGCTAGGTGCTGCAATCTGTGGCTGCCCAGAGCTCTAGTTTGCAGTAGATATATTGCTAGAGCCAGCCCCAGGGCTTTCCAAAGGGACTGGCAGCATCCACTCACTGCAGGAGAGGCGTGCTGAAGGTCTCAAGCCTACTGTTCCCTGCAAAGCTCTTCCTTTGCTATGGCAAGAGCGCATCCCAAGGGTACGCAGGGCAAGAGGAAAGCAAGTGGTCCCCTGGAAAGCAGAGCCAGCAACTCATTGCTTTGATGCTCCATGTCCTTGTTTGATAGCACTGCAGAGATGAGGTGAGGTCCTGCCAGGAGGTCTGCTGCCTCTGCTGGACTTGATCTTTCTGGAACCAGGATATTTTGGAGACCCTGTGCTTGGGTCTAATTCTGGCTTATGACTGACTGTTGACCTGTGGGCTTAAAAGGTTTTGAGAAAGGGACCCAGACTGACTGGCCAGTATCAAACAACCCCTGCTCGTAGGAAAAGGGGTTAAACCAGAGTGAGCTGGGCAAAACAGAAGATGGTGCCACCCTGAAAAGAGAAAATGAGTGCAGTGCTTTAAGTCCCAGGATTTAGCGGCACAGTCCCTGCAAGGAAAAGCCAAATGTTCGATGCTGACACTCCTACATTGCTCTGAAGGAAAAATGCAGAGCCAGACTGCTTCCAGAAAAGTGGCTGTGCCCTGGAGGGTGGATGTCAGCACTTCCCCATGCATTTGGGCACCTCCTGGGAGACTGCCAGTCTCTGAGAAAAGCCTTGCACACTTTAAAAATCAGGACCTTGGTAGCTTTTGGGCATCCCACTGGAAAAGACAGGCCAAATTACAGGAGATTTAAAAATCTTCCCTCAGGTTTTCCAGGGAGAGCTGGTGGGGCATCTTACCAACAGCCATCTGAGACAAGGTAAAGTTACAGTGAGCAGTAGTGTAGGCAAAATCTTTTGCATTTATTCATTAAAAGTTGATTAAATTAGAATTCTGGCAGTTAAATGAAAGAAAGACTACATCTTGGAAATGAAAACCCTGCCCTCGGATGGGGAATTAGCCTCTAAGCAGAAAGCCCATTTGAATACCTCTTATGAGAAATTGAGGCAGTGTCAGAGTCATGGCTACAGGGCTCTCTCCTCCACTTGTTTTCCAGTCTCATCCCACTGAGTTTGACATGGCAGCAGCAGAGTTGTCCCAGATGTTAAGCTCTGGAGACTTTAGGATTGTTTTAAATAATGTGGGCTGCTTGCTTAGCACCAGCCATTCCATTGCTTAGAACCAGCCTTTCTGCCAACACGCTTGCTATGTATAGCAAACACACTCCATTTTTGGCTTCAAGCACACTTTCCATGTAATCAATGCAAAAAATTAAGTGGGCACAGTATGTCATAAAGGTAAGAAGATAATCCAAACCTCCTACCTCACCAAAACACAAAAGAAGTCCCTTATTTATTTAACATTACAGGAAAGAAACAATTTAGTCTACCAGCCACAAAGATAACACTAATTTAACTTGGTTGCTGCGAGCACTAGGAACTTGATACAGCAGGCTCCTCTGTGAAAAGGCAATTGTTTCTATTTTTGTAGGGACTGGTATTCATGAGATTAAGCAAGATGCTCTGGATGCAGCCCCAGCTCCCTGGGTGCCTGTTTTTGGCCAGTACTGCAGTGGCAGTGTTTTTCATGGGGCTAAAAGCCGAGTCAGTGTGAAGCTCTGTGTGGTGTGGTGCAGTTTGATCTGGCAAAGAGCAAAGCTGCTGTGAATCAGGAAATAAAGCCAAAATGCCTGTCCTGCATGAGACTTTTGGAATCTTGTTAGAAGGATTTATGCAGTGTTTTTCCAGGGAAGAATACAAACCCCGTCTCTCGCTCCCATCAAATTTTCATGGAGCGCTCCTCCCCTTTGCTTGAACATTTGGATTTCTCTGCTGGTTCCAGGCTCAAGGCAAATAGACACTCAACAAAGCCCATCACAAAATGTCGACCCTACAGTAGCAAATAGCTGCAGTTGCCTGAGCTGGTGCCCTTCTTGCTCCAACTGCCCACCTCCCTGACATCTGCTAGGCAAGGAACACACAGGTAGGGATGTAAAGAGTACTCCTACACACAAAATCCTACATCTGGGATTTGCACTGGGCTTGGGCTCAGACCCAGACTGATGGTGTAAGGTGAGAAGCATAGCTTCTGGCTCAAGAGTGAGGGTTGGCCACACCATGTCCCAGCAGGACGTCCACAGAAAGCTGTGCAAGTATGTGCCAGTTGCAGCAGGGATGCCCTATTTCACAGGCACCTGGCTGCTAGCTGCAGCTCTTGGGATGTCAAAGCATGGAATAACCCCTGTCCTGTCTGAGACAGGCCTTTGGAATGTCTAGGAAAGGGGCAAAATGGAAATGCTGCAGTTTATCTGCAGTCAGGGCGTGCCCATGTCTCCGATGCTCTGCACAACCATGGCCTCCCCAGAGCCAAAGAGCACCAAGGATTTTTAAAGGTGTGGGATGGTTTCTACACCGTGAACAGAGTAGGTATATTCAGCCTCGAGAGGGCAGATGTGAGTGGGCAAGGAGGAACTGTCTTTCACCCAATTAAGCTCTTGGGTGTCTTGTTATAAGGAAGCAAGGGGAGCTGGTTTCTTTCCACAGTGCAGAACTGAAAAGAGGAAGTCTCCACTGCGGGATATTGAGGTTTGCAAGAGTTCAAAAAGGAATACCTTGAAGAAAAAGCCATCAAGGGCTATTAGATGGAGACACCATGTCTGGCTCAAGAAATGCTGATCACTGAAACTTGGGTGAGGTTTCAGAGAGAACTGCATCTTTTCCCAGTTTTCTCTTCCTTAAACATAATTTCTTCTTCATTGTGGCTTTTTTCCCCTTAATTTTGTTCAAAGCTCCTCAGGAAACAAGAAAGGGGATAATATGTGGAGCACAGGCTGTCCCAGGGTTATAATGCTTTACTGCTCGCTGGCAGTAAAGTAAGATCACCAGTGATAGCCTGAGAGGAGGGCAGATTGGCCTGTTTTATAGCCTCCTTTGTCTCCCTGCAGCTCTCAGTACTGCTCAGTCATTAAAGAAGTGACCCTGAAAAGTGAGGATGAGGTTTGCTGTTGCTTCCTTCAAGAGTGGCTTCAGCATGTGCTTCACATCACAGTGGGCTGCACTGTCACCCCAGGCCTCGAGCAATCAAAGTAGGTGAGGCTTTAATGCAAACACTGAGAGCAGGAATCAGTGGCTCCAGGGCAACATCGTGAGACAAGGGGGACATCCTGGTCCAGGACACCAACTGTGCTCCTGGGAGTGAGAACCAAGTGCACCTAGATCCCAACGTGCATCATGATGTTCATGGAGGGAACACGCATGGGTGGGTTGAAGAAGCCATGATGTACCTGCTACCTGCTCCAGCTGAGCCTCGCGTTAGTGGCCAAGTGCAGATGCAGCCTTCATTATACAGAGAATGAGGAAAAATCTGCAAGCAGGTGGAAATCAGAAAGCCAAACTCCCTTCTAAAAAAAGTGAAAATATCTGATCAAAGTTGGGTGGGAAGGAACTGTTCTGGGGGCGTGTTAAAGTCAGGCTAGTTTTCCAAGCAATGATGAATCAGTTTTCTTGTGAAGTTATATTCTTGTAGAGAGAGATGACAAAGACAATTCTTGGTATGCCTTACTAAGCAGCTAAAAACAGTGGTGTGATGCTAATGGGGATCTGTGATGACAAAGCAATTTTGGGTTGGCTGCTTCTGGAAGAGGAAGGCCTTTTCTCATTATTTGAGTTTTTACTCTGATAGACAATGAGGTCAGCCAGGGGATACAGTGAGAAAGCATCTTTACCTAGGCTGTTCACTCTTGTGTTGAAGGGATGTGTGCAGAACCAGAGACAGGATATGGACAAGGAAGAACTTGGACTTACTAAATACACTTGGAAAACAGAACAGGAAGGGAAAGTGCTGGTTGTTTTTTTTTTTCCTTTTGTTTCTGATGAGTTTTACTTTCTTTGGAATAGAGCAAGAGTGTGTTCAGCTGCTTGTTTCCTTGGAAAAAGGAAAAAACTGCCAGACCCTGGTCACAAAAGTTAGAAACACATTGGTCCAAGGTGGCATCTTGCCTGAAAGCAGGACTGGCTGGAGGGGTGAGCAAGAAGTGTCTGTGACAGTGTGGCTGCTTTAAAGAGTGGAGGCACTGCCGGAAAGCAGGGTGGGACAGAGAGATGAGCCCAGAGGAGACAGTGAAGGGTCAGCCATTGCTCACAACAGCTGACAAGGCTTCCATAATGATGAATTCAATCCCTGTCACTATAAGCAGCAGTGAATGCTGCCCTTTTCCCAGCCACAGGCTCAATCTGCGCAGGCAATCTCCCCCATCTGTGCAGGGGACACTCAGCTGCTCAGGGATGGGTTGCTCACCTTCCCACTCTCTTGGCCATGCCCTGCAGCAGTGGGGAAGAGCAGCACTTCACACTGCTCTAAATATCGTGTCCAGGATACACTGACCTCATGGACCTGCCTGGCAGGAGACACCTCAGTGAAGCACGGTATCAAAGGACTGGAAACAGTCCTTCAACATCCATGTAGGTGTGTGTGAATCTGTATAGGCACCTGCCTAAATAGGTATGTGTGTATACACAGAGATGAATGTGTGTGTCACCAAGTGGCAGAGCCCTCATGTCCTCTTAGCACAGCTATCTCACAGAGCCCTGGATGCCTGCAGTCCTGGGGAGATGCTTCTGCCTTGTTGGTGCAGGCTGGCAGTGATTTTTTCCTTCCTGCTCCCAGTGTGGAAGGATCAGAACCCCAGAGCCAGGAAAGGAGACTCACCATCCTGTCCTCAGCTAAACCTAGGCTTGGCCTTCTTGCAGCAACCTTGTCCCAGCTCTCCAGCAAGGGTGTAAGGAAGCTTTGAGCAGGGTTTGGTGACAAGCTGTGAGGCTGAAAGTTGGGACGTGCGACAGGGCTGCTGTTAGGCTGAGCATGGGCTACGGCACCTGCAGGTGGGGAGGTCCTGAATTCCTTCTCCCTTGCCTCCAGGACTCACGGTTAACCCGCAGAGCCTGGGAGAGCAGAACGAGGCAGGATCTTCCTGCAGCCTTCTGCTGCTCCCCAGTGGCGGCGTGGAGAGGCACCACAGGCGGATCCTGAAGGGTGAAGCCCGGACGGGAGACGGTGAGGGAGCTGTGGCATCTCGAAGTGGAGGTCGTGATTTCTTTCTCCATCTTCCCCAGATCTCACAGTTAATTCTCAGCGGGCGGGGGAACAGTAGGGTGACAAGGATGTGGGGGAGATATAATCACAAGCCTAGAGTTTTTTGAAAAGAAGCAAAAATTTTTGGAACCTTTCGGGGCAGTAGACAGTACCTTGTGGGTTTATTTCCCCAAATCAATGAAAGCTCAAAACTGTCTCAATTTCCTTATCCTGATAATTCACTTGCTTCTTAAAAAGATCTTCCTACCCGGTTGTGTTCTGAAATAAAAAGCATGAAGGCAAACACATCAAATTTCCAACCTGCCTAGGATGTTGAAAGCAGTGTAGCTCTTGTTACTGCAGAGAACAAGAAACTGTTTCCTTAGTGTATTCATAAAATTAGTCCTCCAAATTGCCTGAATGTTGTTCCTTTCAAACCTCTTGTAATTAAGGGAAATAATACTGTGGTAAACAATGCTGTTTCTTTAAGCATCTTGCCAGGCTGTATCACAGCAGGTGCTAATATTTGCCAGTTCTTCCCAGTGGTGCCTTAAGTTTGTAAACTTGAATTTTTCAAGGCTGTTTGGCTTTGGGACGTGGGAGGACTTACCCACACACAGATCTCAGTGTTGGTGCCCCTCCTGCCTATGCTGAGGCTCTTGGAGGCTGGAGGTGCCACTCATGAGACCACTCTGTTCTCATTAAATGCCCCCCGAGGCAGGTGCTGCCACCACCCCTGTTTGCTTTTGCTGGACACTGAGCTGGCGTGAGGGTGTAGGTTGGAGGGACATTTAAGCAAAAGAAAGACAATGCTGCTAAGAGAGCAAAGTAGAAAAACGGCAAATGAAAGACAAAGTCTCAGCCATTTCCTATCCCTCTAGCAGAGCATCTGTCACCCACTTCACAAGGCTGCCCTGGGACAGAGTGACTGAGATTACTGGATATGTCAGGGAGTCTGGCCACCAGACCAGGGCACCACTCTGCAAGTCTCATGGAAGTGTTGCTATCAGTGTGGCTGTGGGCCAGACCCTGAAATTGGAGTTGTAGTTCTTGGGGACACAGGATTGAAAAATGTTTTTTTTTAACCTGGAAAACGCTTCAGTTTTTGAAAAAATAGTTTGTAATGCTCTCAAATTTTTTTTTTTTTTTTAATTTAAGCACTTAATGAGATGATTTCCTAGGAAGAAATAGATATTTCATGAAATCCAGTTTTCCCACTGGTATAAATTTTAGTCAACAGATTGCAGGCAGTTTAATTTTGAGCAGAGTCCGGCCACACAGCACAGAGGCAAGTAGAGCTGTCCTTTCTTTATGGAAACAAGATTGCAGAAGCTTGATAGCTGATATGAGGCAGAGTGTCCCACAGAATTTTCATTGTCTATTTTTTTAACGGCATTATGTCCCTTATCTTTAGGCAAAGAGTGCAAAGTGACTGGAAAGGAACAGCAATACACCAATAACAGAAGAGAATATGATCAATCATACAGCAGAAAAAATACATGTAATTCTCTATGAACAATATAAAAACAATCATACTATTTAATGTGAAACTGCCTTTGAATGTTCAAAAAAATTTTTGTTGTACTTGGAATAGTTAAAGGTGTTATTGGGACATGGTGCTGGACTTTTTAATAGCATATTTCATGCTGCTATTCACGTGAGCACAGACTTGCTCCCTCTCATTTTGGTGCCAGCCTTCTCCAATCATCAAGCCCCCTTAGATTTTGGAGGCAGAGAAGGGAGAATCTAAATGCCAGTGAAAAAAGAAGACTTCCCTACTAATGCAACTGTAAAGAAAAAACCAGAAAATATCAAAAAAATTTCTCCAGAAGTCCAGGAAAAAAATAACCAGTACATCATAGAGAAGAAGTCACTGTAGGTGCATATAAATAAAACTATGTACAGTGGGCTATTGTCTATACATACATATAACGTGTATGTTCTTTTGTCTATACACGTTTGAAATACTTTGAGTTTAAATCATGCTTCTAAAAAAATCTCCTGCATTTCAAGAGGCTGGCCACACCACATGTCCTTTCCCTCATTGCTGCCCCAGCTCCCCAAGCTAATGTTCAGGTGCACTGGGCATTCCTACTGTACCCACTAACTTCTGGACCCTTTTTCACAGTCCCTCTGCTGCCACTTGCCCTTCCCAGCCAGCCAGTGTGAGGAGTTACTGCTCTGGTGGTGTGGGTACACTGTGGGGTGGCAGAGCTGGGGTACAGGGCAGATCCCCAGGGTCCTAACACAAATCTCAGCATTGTCCTACAGGTGTGAGGAGGGCATGGGAGCTTTCTGGATAGCCTTGGGGCTACCTGGATACTGCTCTGTCCTTTCTACTCTCTCCCCTGACCACTAGGAACCACTTTGCCTGGTGTTCCTGACACAAGGATGCTTATGATCCCTGGGATTTGCACACTTGTGTTTCCTGGGGAGTGCCTGAGGAAGTCAGTTGCCCAGAGCTACTGGGATGCTGCCCAGAGAGAGTGGACAGCTGGGTGTGGGCACCACACCTCGGGACAAACGTCATGCCACTGGCCTGGGATATCTCCCTTGTGCCAGTGTGCTGGGCCTCCCGACCCAGAGCTGTGCAACACCCTGATCTTTCCATCTGCCTGAGGATGTCTCTGCCCTGAGCTTCCAGCTGACTTGGCTATGTCAGAGCCCTTCCTGAGCCAGCCCTGTGGCTGGTACCACCTCTTCCCCAGCACACAGGAGATCATCCTGGAGCTTTCCCTTTGTGAGCAAGCCAAAAAATGTGTACATGCCAGAAGGTCTCACAGAAAGACAGTGGTGTCAGTAAGTGTGCACCCACTGCAGCAGCTTTCCAGACTCAGCTCTCATGCAGGGAGGTTTGATGGGGAGGCTGGAGAGGATGAGTGCACAGCACCCACAGGCCATGGATGTGTTTCGAGTACAGACCAGTCTTGGGGGTGGACAGACACTCATGCCACCACACGCAGCTGGCCGGGAGACAAGCCAACAGGGCAGCACCCCGGCAGTTTCCCCTCGGTGTGCAGCGAGGGGTCCTCAAACTCCCGTGCCCCGGGGCCATCTCCGCGGCTTGGGCGATATCCCCGCTTTGCCTGGTGGATGGGACTCCTTTCCCAGACAGCGGCAGGTGCCTTATCCTCTCGCCGGGCTGTTTTCCTCCCCCGGCCGCTGCTCTCGCTCTCTTTGTTGTACTCCAGCGGCTCTTTCACAGCGCTCAAGGTCGAGGCCGGCCGGCTGGGGGGTGGGCGCAGCCCCCTGTTTTCGGGGGGTGCCCGGCGTTCAAGGCTGCAGCGGCCTTCCCNCGGGTACTCGTCTTCCTCAGCATCCTCCTGCCGCCGCTGCTGCCGCTGGCCGGGAGCGCCGCTGGCGCCGGGACACGCCGCGCCCGTGAGCCAGGACCGAGGGGGGCGGGCCGGGGGGGGGGAACTCCCTGCCTCATCCCGAGGGGCTGC
>VXBC01008661.1:3757854-3826779 GCA_013399945.1 Ploceus nigricollis | reverse complement strand
GATGGGCAGTGGGGGGGGGGTCCCCTGCCACTGAGGATGTCCCCGTTCTACTCATCTCCTGCTGGTGTGTCCTTGACGCCTGTGGCATACTTGTCACCCTGACAGCATGGGGACCCCTGCATCCCGAGGGGCCCTGTACCGCTGTCTAAAAGGCTTGGGGGTCCCTGCCTTCCCTGAGCGGGGACGAGAGGTGCAGTTCTCCTTCTAGCCCCAGAGGAGATCCAGAGGTGCCCCTGGATGGGACAGGTCCCTCCCCGTACTGAGCTATGCCGGGACCCCCAGGCGGCGAGCTGTAGGGGGGCTGTGCAGGTGGATGACCGCTGCGGCCGCCCCGCCTGATCCCGGGCCCGGCTCCCTCTTGCCCGCAGCGGCTGCCAGCCTCACGTGTGCAGCCTCACGCCAGGCCGCTTGCGTTTCCGGCTGCATCCCCGTTCCCTGGCTCTGCGATGGCGAGCAGCAGTGTCCTGACGGCACAGACGAGCAGTGCGGTGAGTGGCACCATCCGGTGTCATGGGGTGGCCTGGGGAGCTGTGCTGCACAGGCATCAAGGGGCCCTGGTGCTCTGGGGAGTGGTGGGGCAGAACAGGACAGAGGCACCTGTCTTTGCTGGCTCTGCCTGTGTAGCATCCTGCAAGGACATATGTGCTCCAGAGATCCTTGAGAATATCTGTGGCATGAGTACATATCCTGGAACCTATGCTCCTTGGGCACTGCTAGCACCTGTCCCGTGCCAGGATGAAGTGGACCCTTGTTGTTCTGCCATAGCAGTAGGTCCCAGTGACTGTGTGTTGTCCCTGCAGATGTTGCCTGTGGCGGGGACCCCCATGTCTGGCAGTGTGACGATGGCCGGTGTGTTTCTAGCAGCTGGCGCTGCGATGGTGCTGCTGACTGCCTGGATGGCTCTGATGAGCAGGACTGTGGTATGTACTCTCTGCTGGGGGGGCTGAGTGCGGGTGGCTGGGGATGCAGGGCAGGCTGGTGAGTGCTGTGCTGTTTCCTCAGTGTGCGGGACAAAGAAGGTGCAGTGTCCCGGCACCCACCACTGCATCCCGCACTGGGAGCTGTGCGATCGGCACCAAGACTGTGAGGATGGCTGGGACGAGGAGGGGTGTCCCCAGCAGCCCTGTCTGCCTGGGCAGTGGCAGTGCAGGAACAGGGTGTGCATCATGGCTGAGTGGAAGTGCAATGGGATCGACGACTGTGGTGATTCCTCAGATGAAGATGTCTGCGGTAAGCAAGAACACTGGATGCTCCTCAGTAGGGTGAGACCTGTCTGGGCCATGTCTGAATTAGGGAGTGCTTTGTTCTCCGGGGCCCCAGCTTCCCTTGGGATGGTGGCAAGCTTCCCAGAAAGCTGTTGATGCTTTGAGGGGCCTCCCCATGAGTCTGGGACCCACGGTTTGCCCTGTGCCCAGGGTATTGGTCCACCCTGCTGACCTGAGCTGTGTGTGCCATAGCCCCCTGTACGCCTGGCATGGTGCGGTGTGATGAGGGCAAGTGTATCCTGGAGTCCTTGATGTGCGATGACAAGGATGACTGCCTGGATGGCACGGATGAGCCCAGCACATGTGGTAAGTTACATGCAGCTGCTGGCTGCTGCCTATCTGGGTGGGGACAGGGGGAGGGGAGCCACAGAGCTGTCCTGCCTCATGTCACCCTTTGCTGTATCCCCACAGGTCGGAGCTGCTTTGTACGCAACGGGGGCTGTGCAGAGACATGTACTGACACACACTGGGGAGTGCAGTGCTCCTGCGGGGCTGGCTGGGTGCTGCAGGCAGATGGGCAAAGCTGTGCTGGTAAGGGGAGGTCAGGGTGCATGTGCTTCCGTGATGTGTGGCCTTAGCCACTGAAAGCAGTGTCTCCACAGAGCCTGTGCTTCTGGGGAAGCACCTGCCTCTGCCCTGCTCCTGCCTGTGTATCACACCTAGTCCCATAAAAATTGTGTCTAGATAATGTCTCAGCAGCAGCTGGTGTATTTTGGGGCTGAGGCCCATGTTCTGGTATCTAGACAGCTTGCCTCTAGTCCCAGGGCAGCAGTGGCAATGCTGTCTGGGGCAGCTCTGTGGCAGGCTGCTGACCTCACCTATCTCTGCAGACGTGGACGAGTGCTCCCTGGAGTACAGCCCCTGCAGCCAGCTGTGCACCAACACCCCAGGCACTTTCAGCTGCGCCTGTCTCCAGGGCTACACCCTGCGGCATGGCACCGCCTGCGAAGTGGCAGGTAGGGAGAGGAGGGGAGCTCAGGCTGGACAAGGGCTGGGCAGTGCCCCCGCTAGCCATGTCCCTGGTCAGTGAGTGACTTTCCTCTCACCCTGGCAGACAATTCAACACAGATCCTGGTGGCCGTGGGGCAGGACCTGGCCCTTCTGGATGTACGGACCCAAGCCTACCGGCCCCTGCTCTCCACTGAGACCGAACCCCGCGCCCTGGTGTATGACCTGCTCCGAGAAACCTACTACTGGCTGACAGAGGATGGAGAGCTCCGTGTTCACCACCCAGGGGAAGGCACACAGCCTCTCTATGCAGGTGAGGAGGACCAAGCATGCTGGGTGCTGTAGCAGGGCTGAGATGGGTGCTGAGAGCTGGCCTGCCACCCCAGTACTGCTTTTCCTGTATAGAGGAAGGGGCAGCCTGAGTTTGCCACACAGCCTGGAGCAGGTGTGCCTTAAAACTACTCTGTCTCTACAGATGCCGGAGAGGTGAACAGCATCTCTGTGGACTGGTTCACAGGGCAACTGTACTGGGCCAGCAGCCATCCTCCAGCCATCTGTGCAGGGCTGGGTGATGGCCGTGGTTATGTGACAGTGCTGGGGAAGGACATTGCACCAGAGCAGCTGACAGTACATCCAGCTGCAAGGTGAGCAGTGAATGAGCCAGGGTTGGCCCAGGCTTCTGGGACTGCAGTGCTGGTGCTGACCATGCGGTGCCTGCTGTGGGGCTATGGCAGCACTGGTATTATCCTGTGAAGTGGGTGCTGAGTGCCTGCCCCCAGGTCCCTGTACTGGGTCAACCGTGGACAGAGGGGCCGGACAGTCATTGCTGCAGCCGGCATGGATGGCTCAAACCGGCGGGAGCTCACAGTTGTGTCCATGGAGGAGCCTGTGGGGCTGAGCCTGGACCACGTGGCTGGCAGGCTGTACTGGATCAGCGAGTACAAGGAGGTAGGGATGAGGGGCAGCAGGGCTCTCTCCCACCCAGGGAGATGATGAGGTGGGAGTTGGGAGGGTGGCCCTGGTTTCACTGTGTCCATGGCCAAAGCATGGGAGGGAGCAGGGCGTGATGCCTAGGTCTGGCATGCATCCCTGGGCTGGGTGGAGATGGACCAAGGTGTGGGGATGCCACATGGCCATTGTGCCTTGCCTTGTCCCCAGTCCATCGAGACACTGCGGGTGGATGGCAGCGGGCGCCACTCCTTCCACACTGTTTTGCGGAGCCACACGGAGCCGCTGGGCCTGGCCGTGTTTGAGAGCCGGTTCTTCTGGACCGATGGCACAGAGCTGGTGTCAGCCACCTGGGCCTCTCCCCAGGAGCACGCAGTGCTGCTCCGTGCCTCTATCTCAGCTTTCACTGTGCTGCACACACTGCAGCAGCCTCCCAGTGAGTACCTGCAGGTGCTGCACTGCTGCAGGGCTGGCAGCATGGCAGCCACCCCCACTACATCCCTGGGTGCTAGGGAAGGCTCACTGAGTCCTGGAGCTCACCAGGTCCTGCCCAATGGTTTGCCTGGTCCTGTGATGAGGGGTTGTGGGGTTGGTACAGAGGGGACCTATAAAACTGTAGGAAAGGCCCATGGCTTTGGGTAGGCCTGAGCCCCCTTAACTCATGCAACATCGCTACCCTGCCTCCAGCCCTTATCCAGCCCCAGGACAGTCTGTGGGTTTTGGGGATTGGAAGAGATATTGGGGTCATGACTGCCTGAGCTTTTAACATCCTCTTGCTCCCAGGGGACACTGCTGCATGTGCTCTGGGCCTGTGCAGTCACCTTTGCCTCCTGTCCCCTGTGCACCCTCGGGGCTACAAGTGTGCATGTCCAGAGGGCCTCTTCCTCCTGCCCTCGGGGAAGTGCTCAGGTGAGCAGGGTCTGGCTCTCTGGGGTGGTATACATCTCTGTGGGAGCTGGAGGAGGGCCATAAGGGGCTGTGGCTTTGGTGGGATGAGGTTCGCAGCACATACCAGTGCTGTGACATTTCTGTCTTGGTTCATTCTGGTGACCCCATCCAGTGTCCCTGGGGCTGTGCTCAAACACTGCCCTTATGCCCTACAGAGCTGTCCATCGTGTATGCATCAGGAAAGGCCATCTCCCTGGTGCATATGGGCCCTGGAGCACACACCAAACAGGTGCAGGAGTGGCAGGAGCCCCTCCACCTGCAAGATGTGGACTGGCAGAGGTCAGTGCTCTATGGGACAGATGACCGTGGGACTCTGCTGCGTGTTGTGGGCCACCCTGGCAGGAGAGAGGCCATTGTGACTGGATTGCCAGGTGAGACCCTATGGGGTGATAGAGGGCACACTCCCTTTCCTGGTACTCCCTGAAGCCTGAGGATCTCCTGGGTGCAGAGCACAGTGAGGTCATGTCAAGGCAGTGGGCAGCTGTGCCCTGGGTTTAGGGTCTAGGGGCACCCAGGCAGAGGTGCAGGGTCATGGGACAGCCTCATAACAGCTTGCCTGCCTGCTCTTGCCAAGTCTGCTCTGCCCGTGTGGACATCCGCTCGGGGGACCTGTACTGGCTCGCATGTAACCGGAGGGACATCGGGGTGATCCGGACATCTGACAAGTCCCCGCGCATCCTGCACCGCGCTCGCAGCAGCATCCAGCACCTCTTCTTGGACTGGCAGCGTGGTGCTCTGTACTGGCTGGCCCGCGGGCAACCCCTGCAGGCGCTGAGCCTGGCAGGGGGTGCTCCGTGGGATGCCTGGAATGAGACATGGCCTGGAGACCTGCCTGCAGCCATGGACAGCAGAGCCTTCAGCGTGCTCTGGAGCTCAGCCCTGGGTGAGCCCTGGTGGTATCTGAAGCAGGGAGTGGAGGTGGTGGATGTAGGCAGGGATGATCAGCCATGCCCCACATGCAGCTGGGTGCTCATGGGGCAGACTCAGGACCCTGGCCTCAGCCATGAGGTCCCTGCCATAGCTGTGGGTTGTGGGGCGCAGGGTGAGCCATGAGGGGTGCGGGCAGGCTCCAGGTCCTACCATGCCTCTACCTCACAGGCCTGCAGGCGCTGAGTCTGACCAAGCGGCAAGCAGTCACCCTGGCACCCAGCTGGTCCCATGGCCTCGTGGCCGCCTTTGAGCCATACCTGGTGTCAGCAAATGGGACAGCTCTGCTGCTGTGGGACCGGAGGACGCTGGCCCTCGTGCTGTCCCTGCCAGCAGCGGGTGTGGAGGGAGTGGTGGTCTTCGTGGGCTCAGAGCTGCAGGCTGGTAAGAATTGCCATGGCGTTGTGCCTGGTGCTGCTGCTGTACCTGATGGGGCTGGGTGGCCCGTGCTACTCTGAGCTGTGGCAGGGTGCCTGGCTACTGCTGGTCATGTGGGGTGCTCTGGGAAGTGCCTGGAGTGTGTGGAGGGTATGGTCCCAACAAATCCCAAATCCTCTGCCAGTGCCACCAAGCAAAGGGTCTGCTGTGCCACTTCTTCCACCATTTTCCACCACTATGAGGACAACCACAAGCACCACTGCTGCTCAGCCTACCACCTCCACCACAACACCACCGCCAAGCCAGACCACCACTGCACTCAGCACTACTCCTGTACCAACCAGCAAGGCTATCACATCACAAACCACCACCAGACAGTCCACATCAAAGAAAACCACCCCTGCACCAACCACTGCTCGGACCACACTGACCAAGACTACCACTGTGCAGCCAGCCACCAGCACCACTGCATCTTTTACATCTAAGATCACTGCCCCACAGCCAACCACAACCACCCCACGCTCAAACAGTTCTGCAGGGGCAGTGACACCTACCCCACCCCTCCAGTCCAGCACTGCACACCCCCTGACCCCAGTTCTCCATCTGTCCTGTTCTCGCACGCATGTGCCCTGCCGTGATGGCACTGGGTGTGTGGCCCAGGAGTACCTGTGTGATGGGGAGGAGGACTGTGCAGATGGCTCTGATGAGGATGGGTGCGCCCAGCTCTGCAACACCCCAGGTAGGAGCCATTCTTCTGTCCCCTGTGCAGCTGGGCCACCCAGAGCTTCTGGCTGCTTCCTAGTGGGGTTTTTGGGACAGGGTCCTGGTAAAGTCTGTGTCCTGGGCTCTGATGCTTGTGATGTGACATACTGGTTTCTTCTGAGCTTGGCACTGTGCTTGAAGTGCTGTTGGAAAAGGATAGAGTTGATCTCACTGCTCATAGTGGCCTAGATGTGGCTGAGTTGAGACTGCTGCAATCGCCTTGCTCAGGACCTAGGCTGCTGGAGATGCACTGTCTAGGCAGGACCAAGCCTTGTCACTTGGGGGCCTTTCTAGGTCACTGGAGGGCTAGCAGAGGGTCTGGGCACCCTGGCTGCCTTCTGCAGGCAGTGCAAAGCCCCTTGTCTCCCCAGGGGCCTTCCACTGTGCAAGTGGAGCCGTGTGCGTCGGGGCAGGAGAGCGCTGCGACGGGGTGCCACAGTGTCCCGACGGCTCGGATGAGACGGGCTGCTGGACCCCCACGCAGGAGTGTGCCCTGCGCTGCGATGCTGCCACCCGCTGCATCCCCAGGAGCTGGCTGTGTGATGGCCATGCCGACTGCCTGGACCACACGGATGAGCAGGACTGTGGTAAGACCCTGGGGCTGAACGGGATGGACTGTTGGGGTTGCCTGCCCCACAGGTGGATGCACCAGGTTTCTTGTGGGTCCAGGAGCAGGCACTGCCCAGGGCAACCTGCTGAGAGGATGGGGACAGTGCCCCTGCTCAGCCCTGGCCTTTGCCCACAGTGCTGAAGGAGTGTGGTCCAGCTGAGTTTTCCTGTCGGAGTGGGCAGTGCGTGGCCCTGGCCCTGCACTGCGATGGTGACCACGACTGCCAGGATGGCTCGGATGAGGAGGGCTGTGCTGTGCCCCGGCCGCTGCTCTGCCGTGAGGGTGAGGTGACATGTTCCCACAGTGGGGAGTGTGTGCCAGAGGCCTGGCGCTGTGATGGTGCTGCTGACTGTGGGGATGGCTCAGACGAGCAGGTGAGTGGAGCAGTGGGGACACAGCCTGTCCCCACTCATGCCCAGGAGGGTGGGTAGCCTTTTTCACCCTCTGCCTTGCAGGGCTGCCCTTGGGAGGAAGAGCTGTGTGAGGACCAGCAGTGGGGCTGCTCCCATGGCCATGGGTGCATCCCTGATGTCTGGCGCTGTGATGGAGAGACTGACTGCACTGATGGCAGTGACGAGGCTGGCTGTGAGCAACACCCTTATTTTATTCCCTGTCTCACCCAGGGGTGGCTGGTGGGTGCCCAGCACGGAGGGAGATGGGTATGTGTCTGTGCTGAGGTGAAGGACCCCATATGCTAGCTGCCTATTCCCAGCAGCTGTGGTGGCTCCAGGTCTTGAGTAGCTGTCCTCCCTGCAGGGGCCAGTGGCCTTTGGATTAATATAGCCTGAAGCCAGGCTACTGGCACAGCTCTGGGTGTGGCTGCAGTGAGCTCTGGGCAGCCTCTGGGAGCAGCTAAACCTGCCCCAAATGAGCAAAAGGAGCTGGTGGATGAGGCTCAGGGCAGCCTTCCCCACATGTCCCTGCAGGCCACCCTGCTCCTTGCCAGAGTAATGAGTACCCCTGTGGGCTGGGGTCCTGCCTGAATGCATCCCTGGTGTGCAACGGCCAGCAGGACTGCGCGGATGGCTCAGACGAGGGGGGGAACTGCTCTGTGCCCTGCCAGCGGTCCTGCACTCATCTCTGCTACCCCTCGCCCCAGGGCCCTGTGAGTGCCGGCAGCCCTGGGGCAGGGGCTTGTCATGCCATGATGCCCTGCTCCAGCTGCAGAAGGGAGCCTCGTGTCCCCAGGGTAGGCAGCTGATGGTTCCTTTCCCCCCAGCGGTGCTGGTGTGGCCCAGGCTATCGGCTTGCTGCGGATGGTCTGTCCTGCGTGGACATAGACGAGTGCACGGAGTGGGGCAAGGGAGCCTGCAGCCAGACATGCCTCAATGCCCCAGGGTCCTACAGCTGTGGCTGTCTCCCTGGCTACCTGCTGGAGCCCGATGGCCATGTCTGCAAACTCACTGGTAAGTCCTGGGGTGGCCAAGCAGCGCTGAGGCTGGCCCTGGCCCTCTAAGATACACCAGGGGCTGGTGGATACTTATCCCCCTTTGTCTGCTGCCCATGGGAAACCTCACAGTCCTGTGAATGGGCTGAGTCCCAGCAAGCTGCAATGCCTGTGAGTGCTGTGTCCCTTGCCTGCATGTGCTGGGACCATGGGACCATTAGTGCTGAGCAGGGTCCATGTGGCTCTGTGTTACCCCAGGACCAGAGCCCAAGCTGCTGGTGGCTGTGCAGTCCGAGGTGTTGTCCTATGGCCTGCGGAGTGGCCATGAGGAGGTGGTGCTGGCCACTGACAAAGATCGTGTTGTCTTCTCACTTGACTATGACTTGGTGGAGAGGAAAGTCTTCTGGATGGACCTGGCCACAGAGAGCATCCGCTGGCAGGACCTCAACTCGGGAAAGAAAGGCACACTGGTGAAAGGTGGGTTGTGACAACATGGGGTTAGCAGGGCTGGCCTGCCCCACTGTGCAGGTTGCAGTGGGGCATCAAGCTGTGATCCCTTATGTGGAGAAGTGCTAGTAAGAGCAAGATTGGGAAGAGCCAGAGCTCCTGGGATGGAGGGACCTGGGCTGGGAGCATTATGCCGAAGGGCCATGTAGCTGTCACCCCACACAGGTGCTGCCTCTTGGATGCATTTCAGGTGTGAGATCAGACTGTATAGCAGTGGACTGGCTTGGGAGGAACCTGTACTGGACAGATGGGGTAGCAGGGCAGGTGCTGGCCACTCGCTTGGGGGCTGCCTGGCAAGGGATACCAGAGTACACTGTGGTGATGGATGGAGACCTGGACCAGCCCCACTCTCTGGTGCTCCAGCCTCTGGCAGGGTAAGTCTGGGACAACAGGACATGGGGACCTCCTTGCCATCCCTGCCCTGCCCCTTTTCCTCTGTGGAGGCAGATGAGAGGCTGGGAAAGAGAAGGGATGGCCTCACCTTGGTGCTATGGGGACTGCGTGACAGGAGAAGAAAGAGCCCAGACACCTGCTCCTGCCCTGCATGGAACTCTCAATACACCCATGATGAGATGGGAAGCTCCAGGCTGCTTTTCTGGGCTGCCTTGGTGCTGGGTCCATGCTGTGTCAGGTCCATAGGCTCGTACCTGTCTTCCCACTAGGCTGATGTACTGGTCAGAGGTGGGGAGCCACTCACGGCTGATGGAGGCCAGTATGGATGGGAGTTGGCGGCATGTGCTGCTGGCCCAGGGACTGGGCTGGCCCACAGCACTGGCCCTCGACCTCCCCACCCAGAGGATCTTCTGGCTGGATGAGAAGCTGGGCAGTGTTGGTTCTGCACGTCTGGATGGCAGCAGTGTGAAGGTGTGGTGGGGCACTGGTGATGGGGCTCTGATGGGCACCAGGGTGGGCACTGACAGCCTCTCTGACAGGTCCTGAAGCTGCACTGGGTCCGGAGCCCCTTTGCAGCAGCTGTGTGCGAGGGGCAGCTCTACTGGTCGGAGAGGAAGACGTGGTCCGTGCAGCAGGTGGACAAGGCCAGCGGCAAGAACAGGACTGTGCTGCTCAAACGGCACGGGCAGCCCCATGGCCTCCAGGTACCTTCTTGGGAAGCCCCAAGCCCTGCTGTGCCAGGTCTGCTGATCTTCCATCCTGCACAGCACTGTCATCCTCTGAATGAGGAGGCACTGGGAGCTGTACCCCCATCCCAGTGGTCCTTGAGCAGCAGTCTCTGTGGCCAAGTGTCTCTGGTCCTCTGGGAGTATCTCTGCCTCACCATCCTGCCCCAAGCTGGGCTGTGTGTGGGCATTGGTAGCATGGTGTGGCGTCAGTCATGCTGGCAGGTGCTGACCGAGCTGAGGCTGAGCCTGCTGTCCCACAGGTGATGCACCCAGCCCTGCGCCCCGCGGCCCCCAACCCGTGTGAGACGCGCGGCTGCTCCCACCTGTGCCTGCTGAGCGCCAGGCACACTGGGCAGTGCCGCTGCCCCGCCGGGCTGATGCTGGCCGCCAGTGAGACCACCTGTCTGCCCATCCGTGATTCGGCCTTTGCCCTCCTGGTCTCACCGGCAGCTGTGGCACAGGTACCATCCTCTGGAGCCAGCCCTGGGGGCTGCTGTTCTCACCACTGTCAGGGAAGACGGGTCCCCATCCTAGTGCTGCCTCCTTCCTCCAGGTCTATCTGAAGGACCTGCCCGCATCAGCTGGATCCCAAGGGCTTCCCCCGCACCGGGCCCTGCCTTTGGCCAAGGTGAGCCACCTGACAGCTGTTGACTATGCAGTGAAAGACAAGAGTTTGTACTTTGCAGAAGTGGGAGGCAATTCCATCGGACTGCTGCGCATGAAGGACTGGGGACGGCTGTCCTGGAAGAAGGCAGTAGCTGTGGAGGGCACGGTGACATCCCTGGCCTTGGACTGGCTGAGTGGGAACCTGTACTGGATTGGGGGACAGCCACCCACTATCCATGTGGCAGCTCCCAGGGGGCGGTGGGCCCTGGCACTACTCAGCGAGGGGCTGCAGGGTGCTGCCTGGCTGGCACTGTGTCCTCGTGCTTCCACCATGTGCTTTGTCACAGCGGCTGGCAGCCATGGGCGTGGCGCCATGGTGGAGTGTGCGGCCATGGATGGCACTGGCCGCAGAGTGGTCTGGAAGAGAGCCCGGGCTCCCGCTGGCCTTGCCTTTGGGGGTGCTGGCACAAGGCCAAGGCTGTACTGGGCAGACCACGGTGAGTGAGGACTGAGCCAGGGCACTGCAGGGGGGTAGCAGTGGTGCAGGCGCTCAGTCTGCAAAGCACAGCCTGGCACAGCCCTGAGGGGTGGCCCGGAGCCCTCTCTGTCACCACCCTGAAGCCTCTCCACCTGTGCCTTGCAGAGAGAGGTACCATCAGCAGTGTTGAGTTGGATGGATCCCGCTTCCAGCTGGTGCGGGAAGGGCTGCATGGTCTCTCACTCTTTGCTATAGGAGAAGGCTTTCTGCTGTGGAGCACAACCTCTGCCAATGGTAGGTCTGTCTGCTGTGCTTTGCCCAGCTCCTCCTACTGCACTAGGACACGGAGTTCTGCCAGTCCCTGTGGGGGTGCAGGCTTGCCCCTCTGTGGGGTGAAGGGCAAGCTAGGGGACCTCCCAGCTCAGGCACCCTTGTGGGAGGAGGTGGAGCGGTGCTGACCCCATGTGTCTCCAGGCTCCAGCAAGATCTGGCACAGCCGGCTGGAGCAGGCTGAGAACTGGTGGTTCCCGATGGAGCAGGAGTTGGTAGCCATGAGGATTTACAGCCAGTTCTCACAGGAAGGTGGGTCAGGGACTGCCCCAGCCCAGGGTATCTGTGGGGTTCAGCTGTGCCTCGCGGTGGCCATGCTAACCAGTGCTGTTTTGGCAGGCACCAATGGCTGTGCAAAGAGCAATGGGGGCTGTGCCCAGCTCTGCCTGCCCAACCCTGCAGGGCGGCAGTGCCGCTGCTCTCCCGGATACCACCTGGTGCATGGGGCAGCATGTGCACTGGCACCGCCTTGCCCTGCCCCGCTGCAGGCATGCCCCGACCTCCAGAGCTGCATCTCCAGAGAGCAGGTCTGTGATGGGCGCCCCGACTGTGTCGACGGCTCCGATGAGTCTGACTGTGAGTGCCTGCCCACAGCCGGGGCATGCTGTGGTCCTGGGCACGGGACAGCCTGCCCAGTCTCCCCCAGTTTGGGACAGGGGTCTTACCTGAGTCTCTGCTGATCCATGCCCATCCCTCCAGGCGCCTCAGTGAAGGTAGGGATGCAGGTCCCTGCAGTGGCACCATCAGGAATGTCCCACGAAGAACAGAAACCAGTCTCATCCACAGCTGCACCCCAGCCTTGGCAGCCCCGCCCCAGCCTATCTGCAGCCCCTGGCCCCCAGGAGCATGGAGAGCCCTTCGTGGTACCCCCCAGCACGGAGGAGGTGCTGGGGGCTGTGCCCTGCAGCAGCGAGACATGCAACCTGCGCGGGGACTGTGCCATCGAGGCTGGCCGAGTGACGTGCCACTGCGCCCTGGGCTACCGTGGTGACTACTGCGAGGAGGCCGAGGTGCAGCCCCTGGCAGGACCCATTGCCCTGGGGGTGGCCGTGCTCTTGCTGCTTGCTGCTGCTGCTGTGGGGGCCCTGGCCTACATGCGGCAGCGGGACAGGCGGAGGAGGTGAGCTCTGGGGCTGGACTGGGCCAGGTACAACTGGGAGTAGAGAGGGACAGGGTCTCCTTGCTCCTGGGTTATATGGAAAGCTCCAGTCACCCCAGCAGGCTGTTACCAGGGGTTGTGGCAGGACTTTGGGATCTGCCCCATGTCTAGGAGTTGGCCATGCCATTCTCAGTGTACATTTTTCCCTCTCCAGGACCTCAAGCACTGCTTCCACTCGGGTGCTGACCCTGTACCACCGTGAAAGTGATCCAGAGGAAGAGGATGAGGAGGAGGAAGAGCTTCCTCCCAAGAGTGATACATTTGTGAATGAAGCTTACGAAGGAAAAGAGGTGAGTAGCATCTGGAGCAGGCCCTGCTAGGGACCCCTCTGCCAACCTGCAGTGCCCCAGGGCCCAGTGCTGGCATGGTGCCCACTCCTGAAGCAAGATCTGCCCTCCTGCTGAAGGAGAGGGGCAAGGCCAGGGGTGCCTAGAGTCTGACAGGGCTGTCCCACTCTGCCTGTGGCTGGACCCCCTGTGCTAAGGTGTGGGGTGGGCTTAGAGAGGTTGGGTCAGACTCACCCCGATGCACCCATCTGTGATTTCTGCAGGAGCTGCCAGCCCTGCTGAGGAAAGGACCATCTCACATCAACACCGTAATTTCATAAAGGAACGTTGTGCAGCATCTCTTGTGCCATTGTGGTTTGTGTGTGGGCCGGGGAGGGGAGGTTGATTTGCTCTTTCTAGATGTCTAAGACCTGGGGAACGTAAGAATGCAGGCAAAAAATTTTTGGGAGGTTTATCAGGAAATCTCCAAGTCCAACACTGAGACTGTCCCTTGAGTACTGTCCCTCTGCAGCAAGGCTTAGCTTGCTGACCAGGGTTCTTTGGGCTCACCTGGTATAAGAACCTGGCCAAATAACTCTGCAAAGAAGCTGGCTTGGCTCTTACCTTGTTATGCAGGGGGCTGAGAAGGATTTTATAGTGGAGTTCTGACCTCCTGAGTGTCCCTTACAAACCAGTGAGACCAGTTTTACCACCTCACACCAAGCTAATTTTGAAAGGGGAAATAAATGCTATTTCTTTCTCTGTGATCCTCCCCCCACCCTCCCCACTCTGCCCTGAAGTGGCTGTGCTCCAGGAAGGAGAAATCTCTTCTTGAGCTGGTTTTGACTATGGGGGAAAAGTCCTTTGGGAAAGTGCTATAAAAACTAGCTGTGCCCTTTTACAGACCTTTCCTCCCTGCTTCAGGCAAAACACAGAGAAGTTGGGTGAGCCGTGCCCACTGGCTCTCAGCCCAACCTGCCTGGCAGAAAGCCCATAACCAGCCCACAGCAGAAACCCATTGCTTTGAATTTATTTTGCTCTTCACACAGTCCTGAGCTGGGCAGAGATGTGAGACAGGTGCTCCCCTCCCCTACTGCTAGCTCTGAAGGTTACACACTTCTGACCTGTATGTTGCTTACATGGTAACTTAACTAAAGCTGTCTCCACCCAAGCTGCTGTTCATGGTACAGGAAGATGAGGTAAAAGCAGCACGGAGGGACTGGAGCCACCTCTGGTCCTCAATCCAGCATGGCTTTGGCACAATTGTAGCTCCTGGAGCACAGCAGCCTTTTGAGGAAGTTGCAAATATTCAAAGCAGGTCCTTGGTCTTGTTTCCAGCCTGTTCAGAGGGGCCCCAGGAGAAGGGCATGGCTTGTAGGGGCAGGGGCCAGCACTGCTCTTGATCCCAGGGAGGTGACTGCTGTCCCAGTGCTGGGGCTACAAGTCAGAGTCACAAGGTGGGCTTCTCCTCCAGTGCTGTCCATCTTGCTCATCCTCCAGCATGTCCCAGGGATTGTTGTAAGCTCTACTGGAGCCCGACCCAGCCTCTGTCACAGGGGTGGGGGGCAATTTGGGAGCCCTGCACTCCTTGCAGCAGTGATGGAAGCTGAGGGCGAGGGCCAGCCCCCCCAGGATCTCCAGACAGCTTCCCAAATAGCTCAGTACCAAGCTGTAGCCGACGGTCAGCGTGCTGCCAGGCGGTGCAGGCAGTGCCCACAGCTCCTGGGTGTACCAGGAGCTGGGCACGAGGCTCATCAGCCCAGAGAGGAGCAGCACCAGCCCTGCCACGCCGGCCACCAGGTGCCGGGGCTCCGGCTGCCAGCAGCGAACACCCAGCGCAGCCACCACCAAGCCCACCAGGGTGACCACCAGCGAGGAGGGCATCAGCCCTTGGGCAACCCGCACGGGCACCTGCTCAAAGTAGCCCAGCTCGTCAGCCTGCCCGCAGAGGCGGTCATGGGTGCTCTGCCGTTCCCTGCATATGTCCCAGATGCCCTGCTCCCAGACGACGTCCATGGGCTGGTCAGGTATGAGGCTCACCTGCCTCCAGCTGGGTGCCAGCGTGCCCGTGAGTGTCAGCAGGAGCCCGCAGGGGCACAGCACCAGCCCCACGATCATCTCCGTCGGCGTCCGCATGCTGGGGAGGTGGGTGAAGCGGGCTCCAGAGGGCTCCCGCTCGCCCGAGGTCCGCGGGAGCTCCGGAGCTCGCTGGAGAGGAGCTGCGGCACCGGTGCAGGCAGGGCGGGGGTGCCGCGGCGGTCCCGGAGCCCCTCAGGCGGGCAGNCAGGGGAGCGGGAGCCCGCGGGGAGCGCCGGCGCTCCGGCTCCCGCTGTGCCCTCGCAGGTGGCTGGATGGGGGCCGTGCCCGGGCTGCTGGGGCCTGTTACAGGTCCCTTCATAGTCCTGCATAAGACCCTGTTACAGGTCCCTTCATTAACTGCATGCCAGCTTATTTTGCTATCAAATTAATTAACTAATTAATGAAAATAATTAAGATGAAATGCTGGCAGATCTCACATTTGGTAACTGGCCCAAGAGACCTCCCCATCTCCCTGTCCTTCAGGGAGAGCTCCTGAGCTTGGCCCTGCTCCTGCTGTCCCACGCTGCCCTCAGAGGGCACCTGCAGACGCAGCAGCCTGGCTCTCGGCAGGAGGAGTCCCTGGGATGTCCACTGAGATAGGTACGGGAAATCACCACATTTGAGAACGCCAGTGTGGGATTTTGAGCCCCAAAATCACTCGTCTTGGGCCTTACCAATTTCCCTGAATTTCTGCCAGTCACACCGAGCCCAGGAGAGGGCAGCATCCTCTGTGGATCAATTTGGGATGAGCAACGCCGGCTGAGCTGGAAGGCTGGCTGCCTGTGTGTGCCCCACGGCATCTTTGCACTGCTGGTTCCTGGCCTTGGAGGAAGGAAGCCCTTCCGTCTGGAGGGCTGGGTGGGTCTGTGCTGGACCAGCTGCTCACGGCTCCCTTCCCCACTCCTCCGTCCCACAGCTATTTCCCGAAGTCCTGAAGCCCTTCAGCTCTCTGGTGCCAGATCATTTTGGGGAGGGATTTTGAAGTTGTTGAACCCTGGATCTTAGTCCAGCTGGAAGGCAGGGGTGGGTTGGACTCAGCCAAAGGCTCATGTCCCCAGCCACGTCTGCCGAGCAGCCAGATGAGCATAGCTCCAGAACAGGAACACCTGGCTTTGTTTTACGCAGCCAGTAGCTTGCTAAAACTTGGCACTCCTCATCTGGGAAACTAAGCTAGGGGTAGCTGATTCCTTTCCTGTTCAATTAACTTCTGTAACTTTTACCCTACTCCAGCTACTGACTCTGTGCCAAGACACTCACTGCTGCCCTGGGAGCTGTGGGTCCAACCAACACACCAAATGCTGCCGGTCTGATGTGTTTCCCGAGTCTGCCTTCTGCCATGGGATCCCCACACAGGAACAGGTGCAGCAAGCCTGAAACCTTATAGTCCTGACTCTCTCGTGAGCTGTATCTGGACACCTTTCCATCTGGACACCAAGTGGAGGTTGGCTGTGAGATGTAGTGCTCCTGGAGGAGAGGTGGGCAGAGGGAAAGGGCTGGTAGCAAGCTGGTGGCACAGTGCCATGGATGAGCACCTATCAGTGCCCTTTGCCTCCTCCCAGCTCAGGAGGCTTTTACTAAGCTGACAAAATCACAGCTTGGTGGCAGTGCTGTCAGGTATAGCAGTGGTTGCCCATGGACCATCCAAGCCAAGCTGTGAGCAGGTGATAGCAAGCCCTGAGTCCTGCATAGCTGGCCAGGACTTTTCTCCCCATCCCAGATGTGTGGGTGGGGCATGTGCCAACCCTGACGGAAAGGGAGGAATTCTCCATTTTGTTGGATTTGCCCACATTTTACCCAGAAAGGCTAAGAAACCTAGAGGGTAATGCCCACCCTGGGCTTTGCAGTGCCTGCCCTAGGATCCCTCTCTCTGCAGCACCTTCCTTTTTCTCTCATCTGTTCCTCCCACAGTGCTGTGCCCCTCTTGCCCTTGCCTCATGCAGGCTTGAGTCTCGGAGGTGGCCACTCCTTGGATCTGCAGCTGCAGTAGAAGCTGGATCCCAGGAGTATCATAATTATGCACCAGGGCAGGTTTAAAAACCTGAGCCTTTCCAATTTATTAATAATGCCCAGGAGGATGCATCTGCCCTTTGGGCTGATGCCCAGGCTCCTGACTGTGGGACAATGATAAGCAGATTAGGTGATGTGGCCCTGATGCTGGATGACCTGCCCTGAGTAAGCTTGGGAAGGAAATGGGATTAACAGAGCTGTTTCCCGTTGCCACGAAGTTATAGATTGTTCATTTCTTCTCTTTTACTTTCTAATGAGGTGGTATGAAAAGCAATTCAAAGAAATGCCTGGCCCTTTCCAAGCTCTGGGGAAGCATTTAAAGCCATCTGGCCTCAGAGATAAAATAGTCTGGCTGAAACTGCCTTCCTTCCCACATTGCCCTAGCTACTGAGTGGGAAAAGCCACCTTATTTAGTGTTTCCTACTTCTCCAAGGCTGTGACTTAGTTTTTCCTACATTGTCACAGTCATCTCTTTAAGAACGTGATGGAAACTTTATCCAGGCCTGGTTGAGTTGGCTTGCATTTTATTACTATTTTTTAACACCCCATTGTAAATTGGAGGAGCAGCAGAAGGCCTTGAGCTAATTGGACCTGGAAAAGATTTAGGGCAGGATAGTCAGAAATTGACACTGATTCCAAGGAAGAATTTTTTTTTTTTTTGATACCCTGCATCACTGAAGGCTGGCAATGAAGTCAGGGCAATATTCCTGTGTCCGGCCTGTTCCCTGCCTCTCTAGCTGTCTGCTTACAGCCGCTGGTGGTGATGGCACCCTAGACTGGACAAGTACTAGTGTCTCTTAGGTGACAGTGTGAGGTAAGTGTGGATAGGACCAGTAGCTTTTGGGTTACCCTATTGTCACACCAGCTGAGCAGAATTTGGCAATGGCCAAAGAACACATGCACACAACAATCTCCACAGTTTCCTATGTGATCCACAGTCGGATGAGACTTCTAGGCCCAACTGAGCTTTCAAAATGTGGCTCTGGAGAGAAGAGCTTCCCTGCACAAAGGTAGCTCTGCCCCTCCATTGTTGGCACTGAGACTTGGGGACAGGGGGGTCCTTTCCAAGGAGGTTACTCTGAGTCCCTTCCTCAGCAGCAGCAGGATCTCTCAGCATCCGGTTTGCTGTGTGGGGAACAGTTGGGGCCAGGGCTGTTTAGCAGGAGCCTGCAGCTGGTAATTCCTGTTTACATCCCACTGACCCTGGGGCTTTGCCTGTGTCACATATGGCAAGATGCCCCCAGACCACCACAGTGCCTGCGTGTCCTGCAAGTTACACTGTACCTGATTCCTTCTTGGCTTCAAAGTGGGCTTGGCCCATGCTGGACAGCAAGCCACAAGGCTGCCAGGTCTGTGGACATGTGGTGTGCCACCCTGGGTTGCCCTGTGACTGGCAGGTAGCCAGCAGGCACTATACTTCACCCTGGCTGTATATCATTTATCCTCTCTCTCACCTGAGGAGAATTCACTTTGCAGAGTGTGGCAGTCACCTGTGTCTTGCCTGATGCTGGAGATGGGAACTGGCTGAGAACAGCACCTGTGCAGGCAGGACCTGCACTTAGGGGGCTGCAATTTCCTCTGGTCTAGACACTTATGTAGCTCCACTATCCATCTGTGTTTGCTTTTCAGTTGAAACCCTAAATCCCTGCAGGCTGGGATCAAAGCACGATGGCTCAAACAGCCCATGCTGTGATTTTTAGCATTTGACCTGGTTGTCTAAGCCTCTCCTCAGTCTCCATCCCAAAAGCAAACTTCCTTAGCCAGGTGTCCAGGTTGAATGCTTTTGTTCTATTCCATTTTGCTGCTTTTTCTTCTAGCGTTTCTCATGGGGCAATTTCTAGGAGTACGAACTGAGGGTTCTCCTTGCTCTCTAGGCATGGCCCCTGCAGCATGTGACTGCAACTGGAACACGCTCTGCATTGTGCAAACAGCTGCAGTTGTAATGGGCTTCTCCCAGCCCAGCTCCCAGCCTCCTCCCTGGACACACACACTGCTGTCTTTGTGTCTGCTGGGAGGCCAAGGATGAGCCCCAGGCAGAACAGGGTCTGTGATCCCCCTGGCTGGTTGGATGTGGAAGAGGGATCTGTGTGTGCTCCCCAGAGCACAGACAGCAGTGGTCAGCACCCAGCAGGCAGCTCCATGCCCCAGCTATCCAGCCTTTGTGGTGGCACTTCCATAAGCAGATTTATTAGCCTTCCACTTGCCCGTTGACCCGCCCCCCTTCCAGGCTGACCATAGTGGTAACAGCAGCCCTGAGGATGCACTCCAGAGGGGTTATCAGAGAGCAGGGATGTGTTGGGCATTAAAGAGCTTGCAAGCACCCATACTGGCAGGGCTCACTCCAGGGCTGTGACCCAGCAGTGGCTTCATATATCCAAGCCTGTGGCCATTGCAGTTTTGGCTGTTTCCCCTGCTCAAAATTCAGTGTGAGGGAGCTGCAATTTGGGGTCAGCATCCTGTAACACCTGCAGGGAACAGTAAATCCATCAGTGAGCACTGAGGCCGTTCCTGCTCTCTTTCTGCAGCCCAGCTGTGAGCCTGAACGCTATTCACACTGGATCCTGGGAATGAGTTGTTGAAAGCCTTATTAGATGCCCCCCAGGTATTCACTCATCTGTTAACCTCCCTCACTTTCTAAACTGCTGCACTTGGACTTGTCAGATTGCCCAGTGCTGCTTTCAGTTCCGAGAATGATACAAAAAGCATTTTTGCAGCTATATCTATTTTTGTCTGACTCAGTCCTGAAATGGTTGGGAGTAGTTTAGACATGAAGCTCTTGTGCTGGGTTTTGGAGGTGCAGCCCTTTTCAGACAGGAGTAAGAGAGCAGTTAAAGCTGTGTCTGGCTGTGGAAACTGCATGTCTGTCCAGTTCCTGGGCCACAGATCTTGCAAGCTAAAGGGCAAAGCTAATGCTCGTGGATGCACAGCATGTTGCAACTGGCAAGGCAAAAGCACTACTCCATGATGGAGGTTCATCTCATTACACTGTAAATGTGACTCATCTGCATGGACTTTGATCTCCCATTGGGCTGAAACACCTGAAACCAAAGTGCAGATGGCTTATGCATGTGCCTTTATGTATTTGCTGGGAGTTTGGTCAGCTTTGTGGGCCAAACCACTGGACATATGGCCAAGGCCACAAGTGGAAAAGACCTGCTTAAACCTTTCCCCTTGAGAAAGCCCTGGGTGGGAGACAGCTGTGCCCTGTGCCTGTTGTGGAGGCTGAGAAATTGTGAAACTTCTAGTATATGGGAATTCATTCTAATAGTTGTGGATAGAGAGATAGCTTGCATCTTGTTCCCGTGTTATTTCATTGAGTTATGGAATGTTTTGGGTTGGAAGAAACCTTCAAGATCATCTACTTTCAGCCTCCCCCACCATAGGCAGGGACCTTTTACACTAGACCAGGTTGCCCAAAACCCCATCTAATCTAGCCTTCAACACTTTCAGGGATGAAGCATTCACAAATTCTCTGGGCAAACTGCTCCAGTGACTCACCACCCTCACAGCATAGAATCATAGTATATCCTGAGTTGAAAGGCAACCACAAGGATTATCCAGTTCAGCTACTGCCCCTGCACAAGACAACCCCAAGAACCACATCATGTGCCTGAGAGCATTGTCCAAACACTTCTTGAACTCTGGCAGGCTTGGTGCTGTGACTCCTTCCCTGTAAAGAATTTCTTCCTAATATCTAATCTAAACCCACACTCTTTCAGTGTAAAATCATTAACCCTTGTTCTACCACTACATTCTCTTGTAAAATATTCCTCTCCAGCTCTCTTGTAGGCCCCTTTAGATACTGGAATCTGTTGTAAACTTCTCTAGGCTGAGCAACCCCAGCTCTCTTAACCTGTCTTCATAAGAGAGATGCTCCAGCCCTCCTCTGGACCTTCTCTGGACTTGCTCCAACAGGTCCATGTCCCTCTCATGCTGGAGGTCCCAGATCTGGATGCAGCACTCCAGGTAGGGTTTCATCAAAGTGGAGTAGAAGCACAGAATCCTCTCCCTTGCCCTGCTGCCCACACTGCTTCGAATGCAGCCCAGAACAAGTTGGCTTTCTGGGCCACGAGGGCACATTGAAGATCATGTTCAGCTTTCTGTGCACCAAAATCCCCAAGCTTTTCTCCTCTGTGCTGCTCTCAATCTATTCTCTACCCAGCCTGTATTTGTGGTTGGGATTGCCCCAACCCAACTGCAGGAACTTGCACTTAGCCTTGTTGAACATCTCAAGCCTGCCCAGATCTCTCTGGATGGCACCCCTGCCCTGCAGCATGTTGACCACACCACACAGCTTGTTGTCATCAGCAAACTTGCTGAGAATGCACCTGATCCCACTGTCCCTGTCACTGGCAAAGACATTAAACAGCTCTGGTCCCCGCCAAGACCACATAACACCACTTGTCACTGGTCTCCACTTGGACATTGAACAGAGGACCACAGCTGTTTTAGTGCCACCACCCAGCCAATTCCTTGTCCCCTGAGTTGTCCATTTGCCAAATCCACATCTTTCCAGTTTAGAGACAATTAGGTTTTGTGGGACATTGTCGAATGCTTTGCACAAGTCTGAGTAGACGATGTCAGTTGCTCTTCCCTTAGCTACCAACGCTGTAACCCTGTCATAGAAGGCCACCAAATGTGTCAGGTACAATTTGCCCTTACTGAAGCCATGTTGACTGTCACCAACAACCTTATTATTTTCCATGTGCCTTAGCATAGTTTCCAGGAGGATCTGCTTCATGAGCTTGCTGGGCACGAAGGTGGTACTGAGAGGCTTGTAGTTACCTGTGTCTTTCTTATTTCCTTTTTTAAAAAATGCTTCCCCATTCCCAGTCAGTGGTGCTTCACCAGACTGCCATGACTTCTCAAATATCATGGATAGAGGCTTAGCCACTTCTTCTGCCAATTCCCTCTAGACCCACAGATCTATCTCATCAGGTCCCATGGACTTGTGCAACTTCAGGTTTCTCAGACGGTCTCAAACCGTTTCTCCTACAGCAAATAGTTCCTCATGCTCCCAATCCCTGCCTTTGACTTTTGCAAGTTGGTTGGTGTGGCTGGAGCACTTGGCAGTGAAGACTGAGGCAAAAAAATCATTGAGTACCTCAGACTTCTTTATGTCCTGGGTAATCAAGTCTCCCATTCTCCCTTTTATTACTGATGTACCTATACAAGCTCTTCTTGTTGCCCTTGATGCCCTAGTCAGGTTTAATTCTGTCAGGGTGGGCAGTTCCTAACCTGATCCCTGGCTGCAATTTATCGGTATTCCTCCCAGGTTACTTGGCCTTGCTGCCACCCTCTGTAGCCTCCCTACAGGAGGGTTTGAGTTTGTCCAGGGACTCCTTGTTCATTCATGCGGGCCTACTGGCATTTTTTCCAGTCTTCCTCTTCATTGGGATGCATTGCTCTGGAGCTTGTAGGAGGTTATCCTTAAATACTAACCATCTTTCTGCCCCTCTTCCCTTCAGGCCTCTACTAAGCAGATCCCTGAAGAGGCCAAAATCTGTTGTGGCCAACATGTAGGACCCAGTATTTGGCCTTGTCATACCTTGGCACCTCGATCCAGAGCCTTCCTACCAGCAGATCCCATGTCCCATTCTCTCCTTGGGGTGGATTGATCCAATTTCAAAGTGTTTTATACCTGACTTGAATTGAATATCATCTGGATTATGTCAAATCCTGTCTTTGCCAGGTCTTTAAGGTCATCTGAAGGTTCTACTTTCTGGCATTCCTCTGGCCTTGTTTTCTTTAACATTATCCACAATATTTCTAAGACAGTGTATCGTGACTTCTAACCCACAGTATGGAAGCAGCGAATAGTATGAAAGCCAGGACCGTTTTCCTGTGGTTCCTTTCTGTATATTTCTTTCTAGTCTGACTGTAAGCCAGGAATAGCTCTTGTCAAGGTGCTTTATTTGCTCTAATTTTACATCCATCTTTCATCCAGATGTTATTTCCCTTTCTGACAAGAACTCTGAATGGGATAACACAAAGTCCTTTATGAAGGTCAAAATTTTCACATCTGCTGCTTACCCTTTATCTGGCAGATCTTTGAGAGAGAAAATTTAAATGGTTTGGTATAAAATAGTTCTTAAGGACTTGCAGTTTTTCGCTTCTCAGTCCCCATACTAGCCCCTTGGTGCCTCTGAACTAATCCTTTGTGTAGCTCAATTTTCTAGACACTGAATTATGGATCTATAACTTGACTTCAAGGCTTTTAAACAGGATGCTGTGCTCATTCTGTGCCATCTCCTTGTTTCCACTCCAGCAGGTCTTGGAGAGTATGGCTTGGGAACTGGAGACAGCTCCTCCTTTGATAATGAGTGTTGCTGTAGCTCATACACATTTCACCTGGCTGAAAATTCAGGAACCTCTTCTTTAACAATCTTGGGTCATTTCCTGACCCCTTTCTCTTCATCATTAAGGCTGAATGCTGGGGCAAGAGTTTGGTTGTAGGGTGCCTAAGAGAGAGACTGCAGGCATCATTTTATCTTGGTGGTTTGTGGAGGGTAATGGATCTCTTCACCTCTAGATTCAACTTTTATGTGGAAGCTAAATGCACAAAAGGCAGCAGAGCCATCAGTTTCTTCCATGTGCTTTCCTCAAATGAATAAGAATGATGTTCTTACCCACCTCTTGGTCTTTCCTCTTCACTCTCCCAGTGTTGCTTCTCATGTCCATCACATAAGCTGTCTCCTCACTGGAAGCCAACACTGGGCACAGAGCTAACTGGCTCGGTCTAAGGCCACCTGCAAATGTTTGAGCTTTGCTAATTCTCAGATCTTTCCTCTGCTCTGTTTTCCCCCCTCCCTCCCTTTTATAAAAAGCTGGTTGCAAGGAATTACTACATTAGCACTGGAATTTTAGGGGAAAAAAAATCTCCCCTAAGAGGAGAGGCAGCCCTGGGACAGCTCCTCAGAGCAGAGTTGGCCTGCCACCTTTGGGGGTTTGGTTGTGTTGGTTTGTTTGGTTGGACAAAACCACCTGGCTTGCCCCAGCATTGGGAACAGTCTTGCTCCCAGAGGCAGGCTGAACCAGAGACTGGGGAGAGCTCTTCCCTACAGTGCTGCCATGGGTCTGCAAAAGAAAATATTTAGTCCCTACCAAAGTCAGGTTATTCTCTCACATCAGGAGCACATCTGCACTGCACTTGGACACAGCAGCCCTCTCTTTCTGCAAGGTGGTCCCACATTACTCATAGGTACGATGGCAATGCAGCACATGCAGGAGAGCTGACCTTGCACTCCTCCCTCAGGCCTGTCACTGCATTTCGAATAGCCTTACTGAAATGTCTGAAGTCGCAAGCTTGTTGCTGAGCTTCCTGAGCACCAGAATTTGGGATTTAGTAGTAGGGCTGGGAATGCTTCCATCTTTTCCCATGGCCTGGACTGCCTGGATGCCCCGGGAGCTGGTGCCTGTTCTATTGTTCTACTGTCTTTGCTACTGCAGGAGTAATTAGGATAAGGTATAATTACAAAGTTTGCTCTGGGACGTATGCAAGGCCATTGAGCTGCATTGCAAAGTCCTCTGTGTTTTCTGCTCCTTTTAGTTCTGTGACAAATGCAGATCTTTTGGTTTAAAGGAGGAAGCTAGTGGCGATGTAGGTATGAGCTGGCACTAAGTTCCATGCTCCCTTCTTCATCCTACAGACCCTTCATCTGTCCTCTCCAAAGTAGCCTGCAGGTACTCAAGATGTGAAATATGGCAATTGTGGATGCAAACAAATTATTGTCGTTTAGATGCTTGGTGGAGAAATAATGGCCAAAAAATCTGGAGATGTGTCCTGGAGGTCAGCAAGAGAGGAAAGAAAAGGTACTCCCATCTTTTGGAGACACCCAGGATTATCCAGGCAACACCAGTGCTACCTGGCACAGAGGACTCACTGGGCATGTTTTTCAAGAGTGGGCAGAAGGTATCATGCAAAGATGGCTCAGCTTGGCTCTTCTAGCCTTTCACACCAGTGCCTGCCTTTGGAGGATGGAGTAGTGGGCTTGCTCCCAAGGCACGCCCCAAATCTGACAGCAAAGAAGACCCATTTTTTTCCAGGAAGTTCACTGCAGACCTTGGAAAATATGGCAGTTTACAGCTTGGTCCCTGAATAAACTTGTGCATGTTTTTGCTAACTACCACCAGAACTCTTCCCTCAGCCCTCTGATTCACCCAAGACCTACCTTGTTTTCACATACCAGCAATGCCTCTGGAGCTGGGCAGTTATCAGAAGACAATGAATCACCTGAAACATCTGCTAACTCATTCTGTAGGAGTTCATCTTACTCATAGCACAAATTCCAGCTCTCAGCTGCTCTGAAAATTTTTTACCCACAACATATGCAGCCACTCCCGGCCACATTTTTGCTATCTCAGTGAGGGACACAAGCCCACATAGCTGGAAGACAAGGTCAGCAGCTGCAAATCTCACAGAGGGACCAAGGATTTCCCTTCCACTCAGGAAGAGACTGGTACCCATCCCTCCTGCTTGTTTTTAGAAATATTTTTTTTTCAATGGTAGAGGTTCCCTTCGGTTCTGAGTTCTTTTGCTGTAACACCAGACAGATAATTCCACTTGGTGGCTGGTGCCTCTAGTGCAATAATGTGCCAGCAGGCTTGTCTTAGCAGGGCTGACCCTTCAGAGAGATGTTCAACTTGATGTCATCTACATCTGCAAAGCCAAACAGGATCCAGTTCTGATCCTGCTTTTTTTTCTACCTTGGCTGGATTGGCTCCTAGACTGCTCCATAAATCATTGTCCAGTGATAAAATACCAAGGGGGCCTGGGTGTGTCTGATGCTACTCTTGAGAAGTCAGATTTTATCTCAGTAAACACAGCCCCTGGGACTTGATGATCTTAGGTCTTTTTCAACCTAAACAATTCTATGATTCTATGGCCTTTGTGCACCTTGGGCGTTCTTAGGTAGGAATGTTATTGTGGGCCCTGGATGAGGCACAACAGTACTATCAAATGGTTCTGTTCCAAGAAATAGGAAGATTTCATTTTGGTTTGTAGCACAAACATTTAGGAATCCTGTGTGGGTTTCAGGGGGAAGACCTGTTCAGTATTGCTGTACCTTCTTGTACCTCTGTGTTCCTTTGGACTGTATCCTTAGCCATCGCACTCTCTGTGCCAGAAAGCCTATAAGGTGTTACAGACCTCAGGTCTCAAGTGGCTTTTTTGTAGGTGGGCAACATTCAACCAGTTCACTCTGTCACCTCATGTGGGGTACTGTCCCTCCCCTCTGTGACTGTCCAGCAGCATCAACTGGCTTAGCACAGTCCCGTGGCATAACTGTGCCTTCCTGTGAGGGGTTACTGCTTCACTCCATCACAGAATGGCTGGGGTTGGAAGGGACCTCTGGAGGTCATCTAGTCCAATTGTCTTTGTCAAGCACAGCCACCTAAAGTAGGCTGTCCAGGGCAATGTCCAGTCAGCTTTGGAATACCTTCAAGGATAGAAATTCCACAGCCTCTCTCTGGACAGCTGTGCCAGTGCTCAGTCACCCTTGTAACAAAGCTGCCTTCCAGATGGTCAGCCTCCATCATGTATGAGAATTTAGATGGAGTCTGTGCAACTTCTCTGGGCAATCAGTGCTGGTGATTAGCCATTCTCACAATAAAAAAGTATTTCCTGGTGTTCAGATGGAACCTCCTCAGTTTGTGCCCATTGCCTCCAGTCCTGTCACCAGCAACCACCAGTCCTGTCACCGGGCACCACTGGAAGGAGCCTGGCTTCACCTTCTTTGCCCCCTCCCTTCAGGTATTTATATAGATGAATAAGATCCCGTCTGAGTCTCCTCTTTTCCAGTCTGAACAACCCCGTTTCTCACAGTCTTTCCTCACAGGGAAGATGTTCCAGTCCCTCCATCATCTTCATGGCCATGTCTCTCTTGTACTGCAGAGCCCAGAGAAGAAACAATACACCCAGAGTGGCCTCACCAGTGCTGAGCAGAGGGAAGGATTACCCCCCTCCACCTGCTGGCAGCATTCCCCCCATTGCAGCCCAGGACACTGTTAGCCTTTTCTGCGAGGGTGCACTGCTGGCTCATGTTCAACTTGGTGTCCACCAGGTCCCTGAGGTCCTTTTCTAAGAAGCTGCCTTCCAAATGGGTGGTTCACAGGGTGTACTGATGCCTGGCACTGTTTCATTCCAGATGCATTTACTTTCCACTTCTCTTTGTTGGACTTCATGAAGTCATTGAAGCTCATTTGCTGTCAACCCATTTCCCCAGCCTGTCCCTCTGAACGGCAGCCACTCCTCCCAGTTTTCTGTCAGCAGTAAACTTGCAGAGGACACAGTCTGCCCCATCATCTGTATCATCGATGAAGATATTGGACAGGATCAGACACAGTCTTGACACTAAATGGCATCTAACAAGACTTCCTACCCTTAACTGACACCCTCTGTGTCAGGCCATTCACCCCATTTTCAATCCACCTCACCCTCTGGAGTTAGGAAGGCTAAAGTCCAGCTCATTGAATTTGGACAGGGATGCTCAAACAATATTCCCATATTCCCCCCAGGTTTCCACCCTCCGTGGGCTCCCTTTGTGTATCTGGGTTTGGCCAGGAGCTCCTTATTCATCCACATGGGCCTACCTGGCTATACATTTGTTGGAATGGAGGTCTTATGAACTTGGAATATTAACCAGATTTTTTACCTACCTTTCTCCTCACTTCTTCCGTCCAGGGCCTTATCTCCTGGGACTCTTGCAAGCAGAACTTGGAAGAGGGCAAAATCTACTCTCCTGAAGCTTGCTTCTCACCCTCCTCCCTCCTCTTGGGATCCTTAACTCCACCATCTCATGGTCACTGAAGCAAAGGCTGCTTTTGAACTTCACTTCTGAGACCCTCCGTGTTGATGAGTATGAGATTCAGCACAGCAACTGCCCTTGTTGCCTCCTTTGTCACTTGGAAGAGGAATTTATGACAGGTGCACTCTGGGAACCTCCTGGATTCCTCATGTCCTGCTATGTTGTCCCTCTACCCTATACCAGGGTGGTTAAAGTCCCCCATAAGGACACCAGGACCTGTGAACATGACTGCCATTACTCCATTCTGTAGAGGGCGTCATCCTCTTGTTCCTCGTGGTCAGGTGGCCCCTAGCAGACACCCATTGTGATATCATCACATTTGCCCATTCTTCCCATAGTCCTAGTCCATAAAGTCTTGGCTGGCTCCTTATCCATCCCCAGGCAGAGCTCCATGCATTCCAGGTGCTCACACACATGAAGAGCAGCTCCCCATCCTCATCTGCCCATTCTGTCCTTCCTAAAAGCCTGTATCCCTCTGCTGCCACACTCTAGTAATGGAATTTATCCTATACCACAAGACTGCAGCCCTGCAGCTGCTCACAGATCTCTGATTCCCACATCCTGCATGCATGAGTGTACAGATGTGTTAAAGAGTTCCTGGAGAGGCTTTGGGGGATTTCTCCACAGTGGTGCCACAGTTCCTTGCTTAAGCCTGGTGGGTGATTTTAAGATCCCCTCCTGTCACACCACCCTTTGCTCAGCCACCCCATGTGCCACTCCCTCCCAGGGCTGCTGACTACTTTCTCTCCCTGTCGCTCCTAGTTCAGACGGTGGCTTTGAGCACACAGACGTGCTGACGTTTCCTTGCAGCCGTGCCCATGCTCATGGGTGTGTCAGCCGACACTCAGTGTGTCCATTAGCTAATTGCGCTGAGTTTCGCTGTTTGCTTAAATTGCACCGAAAACAGTTTGCATTCCATTGTCTCCTGTGAGGTACTACTGACTGCAACCTTTTAGGAGCAGCAGACTTCCAGAAAGCAGATCTCTGTCTTGCATCTTCCTGCAGCTGTGAGAGCACAAACTGGGCATAAGAAGATTCATCCTCAGCCCAGGCACTTTGCTCATGTGTTTCTAGGGCTGGCCCAGTCCTGCTGAAGGCCAAGTGGTTGATGATGCATTAATCTCACCTGCTGCAGGTGAGATGGTGCCTCTGTTCGCTCTCAGAGCAAACTCTGGTCAAAGGTTGATGCAATTGATACACATGCCTTAGTCACTTCCCAGTTGACTTGGAGAGCTCCATTTTGAAAATGTCCTAGGAGACATATCTGGCAAATCTCTGGCAAATACAGTTTAGCTCTGAAATCCACTGATTTTCCTCTAAAAAAGTCCCCTTTGAGGATTTCCCAGGCTAGGTACAGCCTAGGGTGGGATATTCTCTGCACTCGCTTCCTGACAGCCAGGCCAAATGCTCCAGCTGCTCTTCTCTCAGTAACCACAAACACTCAGGATGTGTCAGCACAGATGCAGCCCTGGGTGACATGTACTACTGAGGCTAGTTTGTAATGTAAATGGGAATGGATGGTCTGGGAAGGAGCTGTGAGAGTTCTTCAGTACCAACACAGACCCCCCTCTACTTGGGACAAGGTGGTTTTGGTTGATGTTCTGCTTGTGGTGTGGAGGTAAAGACAATTCAAGATCACCAGGAGCTGCCAGCTGGACACCAGCTGGCACGACACCTGGAGATGTGTCAGCCTCCTGCTTTGGCCTTTGTGTCCCCAGGCTGAGTTTGACAGACTCCAGGGCCAGAGCATTTCCTTGCAGGAAAGCAGTACTTTGCAGGTCTGGAGAAGCCCAGGGACCCAAGGAACACTGAACAGCAGCAAAGCTGAGAAATGTTTGCTGGCTCATGGAAGTTTCCAAAGCCTCTCCTGGGAATTACCCTCCTCTGCTGTTGCCTCATGTTCACTCACCTCCTATTCCCGCTTTCTGACACACTGGCTTTGTTTCCCTTTTGTTTACTGGCTGTAGAGAAGTCCTTGGGTATTATCAACATATCTTTCTGTTTGGATTCATCCAAGTGTTTTGCTTTATTTTCATACTTTTCCTATCATCACACGTACTCAGGGGCACGGAGAAATCTCCCCTGCTTTCCAATTCTTGGAGTCACAGCTGGGAGCAGACCATTGGCCCCAGGGCAATTAGCATGCAATAAAACCAATGGTCAGGGAAATGTCTCCCGGCACAGTCTGTGGAGATGGGGACATGCTCACAATACTCAGTGGGTGTCCTATAGGTACACGCAGCTCTGGTCCTCCCAGGTCTTCCCACACGGTCCTGCTGGGCCAACCCCCAGCGGACGGGATGGTGAGAGCCTGCACGTTCTTCTGCTGGTGCTCATCCTTTGAGGGAACTGTGTTAGAAGGCTTCCTGCCTTCTCTGAGTCATGTCAAAATCAGTCCCAAATATTCTCTTTGAAGCTCTTCACACAGCGCTGAAGCGATCTTGCCTTCAAAGCAGTCGCTGGAAATAGGCAGGCTGCTTAAAAGGCATTTGAGCGCTCTCACATCATGTTCAGGCTGTATTAAAATTTTACCGTGCTGTTTCGCACCTCAGATGAATCACAGTGCTCCTGAAAAGCATCGGGGGCTAGAGGGGGAGGGTGGGATGTGTGCAAGGAAGGGGCTTTTGAAAGGGATTATTAATGCACAGAGATGTTTTGGTGTCTGAGAAAGGCCCTGAATGGCAGCTCTGTGCTTTCTTTCTCTGTGCTCATTATCAGTGAAGGGTGTAGCTGCTGAAGAGCTGAACAGAGCGAGGGGAGGACATGGCTGCTGCTCAGGCGGGGATGAGCAGGGGAGAGGACGTGGGAACAGAGGGAGGTGGGTGCTGGCTGTCTCCCTGAGAGGCAGTTTCAGGTTACGAGTTCAATGCCTGCCTCCCTTTGGGAGGCTGCAATACGGCAAGTCGGCAAGTCGTTTCTTGATGTGCAAACAATTAAAAAGAGGGTGTGTGAGTGTGGAAGATGGAGAAAGCAAACACCTCCTCTGGGATCTGGCTGTCTCTGCAGCTGCTCACCTAAGGCACCTCTTGCGGAGGGAGTTTCACACAAGAAAAATAGCTGGGGGCATCAGGTTACTTTCAGGATGGAGTTTGAAAGACTAAGAGGTCTGCCTTGAACCTCAGGGTGTAAAGGGTATTTCTCACTCTTTTACACAGGCATAGAGTGGGTCTCTTGGGTCGTATCAGGGTTTACAGTTGTCCTTTTGGTGTTCTCCAGGGTTGCCCTGTAATAGTGGAGAGAGGGCTGTGTGGGGAGGCAAGAGGTCAGGGTGCCTTTATTCCCCTCCCAGCAGCATCCTTGGGCACAGGGAGCACATTTCCTGCAGTGACAGCCTGCCCTGGGAGTGCAATCAGGACTGCCTGAGGGCTTCGTTTTCTTCAGGTTTGACATGGTCTCCCGAGTTCTGCAGACGCCTGCTGGCTCCTTCAGCCTTGTTTTCTGGAGAAGTGGTGTTCCAGTCCCCAAGGCAAGGAAGTTCATGTCTTTGCCTCTTCCTCTTGCCTGAAAATTCTCTGACTCCCTGCACCGTCCCAGCCTCCTTGCAAATAGGCTGCCCAAAGCCACTTGCCCTCCTGCAGACTCACATAGCCAGGCCTCCTGGGCAGGTGGAGAGGCCAGGAGAGGAGTCAGACATTCGCTGGTGGGGTGGGATGCACCTCCTTCCAGCTCTCTGGAGGCTGGGGTGCTGGCAAGGAGTGGGCAGCTGGACTAGTGTGTTTCCATCCCAGCCCTCTGGAGATTTCAGCACACAGGGCTGACAACACTTGCTGCCTGTGTGTGTCAGGTGCTGGCACAGGGTCTGCCTTGACAGGGCAGATCCATCACATGGCAGCTGGATCAAGGATGGGCGAAATCCTGGTCCTGCTCCTGGCAGGGGAGGATGCTTTTCTATTTCTGCTCACTACCTATTCACTCCAGATCTAGGAAGGAGGGGGAAGCCTCCATTTTATTTTTTTTCAATGCTAAATTTCCATTCTTCTTTGCCTGCCTCAGTGAGCCAAGCATCAAACCAAGGGCTCTATATATCCCCTGGGAGTAAAATGCCCCTTAAAATAAGTCCTATTTCTTTCTGCTGAAGCTGAAATGTGCTGTCTCACTTATCTAAAAGCAGGGGGGGAAGAAGATGCACACAGGCCTAGTTCAGCCTGCTGCCACTCCCTCTGTCCTGCTTGACTTGCCACTGCCCCTCATCATACTGATGCCTGTCACTCTGCTGACAGCATGAGAGACAAACACCAGTTTGCCTTGGCCAGAAAACTTGCCTTGCAAAGAAAAAAAGCCAGCTCAGGGCTTTTCACTTGGAGAGAAAGAGAGTGAGAAGAATAGACTTGAAAGCAAATTCCCATGGTTTTTTTTTTGCTTGGGGTGAGAGCTTTTCCCATGCTCCATTGGAAAGAGTGCAAGGAGCAAACGTTTCCCAGTGCCTGCAAACACCAAACACTGCTGAGGAGCAAGGAAAAAAGCCAGTCTCATTGGAGAGAGGCAGAAATCAGCGGTGTGCGCTCCCACGGTGCCTCGTGCCTGTGTGTCTGCTCCTGCCATGCCAATGGCTTTTCCAGGCCTAGTTATGTTTTCTGGCTGTGGTGGGAGCGTCAAACTCAGGAGTACTCTGACATGAGGACAGGTGGTGTTTGCTGTCTCCCAGAAAGCTGCTCCACGGTGCCAGAGGCTGCTGCTTCTTCTGTGAGAGTCCCAGACACTGAACCACGAAGTGGCCAATGGGTCTGTTTCCCAAGTTGACACCTGGGGAGCTGTTTGACATTTTTTTGTGTTTGCCTGGCACTGGTCAAAGACTATTACCTTACTCTGTGAGACTTTTGCTACTCTATCCAAGGAAGGCAGGGAAAGCAAGCCTGGTTCGCTCCATTTCCTGCATCAGTTGCTTTGCCTGGCTCAAGCCCTGTCCCTCACCACCTTTATTTGGTCTGATTCCTGATTCCTGTCTTCAGAGTCAAGAACTGACTGAAAACTGATCTGAAAAATCAATTAACATCTTGCCAGTCTTCAGGAGCAACCTTTCCCAGAACACCAAGTGCTTTGGGGCTTTCCCCCATCCTTTCCAAGTCCATGTGCTTTCCACAGTGGTCCAGTGTTTAGCAGCCAGTCTCCAGCAGGGCTGTGCAAAACCCATCCATGCATGGGAGAGCATGCCCATGAAACTTGCGCCCTGGGAACCGGTTCACCAGCTCTGCAAGCAGAGGCCTGTCTGGTGAGGGAGTCTGTGTCTCAGCTCTTGAGGAGCCATGTGTCTTTAAAACACCCCAAGGATGAGAGATTTGAGGGCAGCTTTTGGAAATGAGGAACCAGCTGAGGCTGGGGATGCTCAGCAGGCATCCGTGAGGATTTGGTTCAGCTTTTCGAGGAGACTCATGTCAGGGGAAGTCTGGAAGCTGGTGCTCACTAAGCTGTTTAGAGGTGTGGGCCCTGCTTCATCCCAAGGTGCTTAGGGGTGCTTGGAAGTCTGTCCTGATAAATGCCCCAGCAACCTAGTGAGCCTGCTGCTTCTCCCAGCAGGGCAAGTAAAGAGCATTTCTGACAACAAAAGCCCTGCCCAGGGGCAGTTTAAAACACAGCGCTGGCGTCCGATTGCTGGTGCATCTCGGCATCTTCTCATCAACGAGAAACCGTCTCCTTTGCCCCCCTCCCCTTGACTTTGGTCTTGCTTGCAGAAAGCCGTGACTGTATCCTGCAAGCGCTGGTATCTGCTCCTGAGATCTCCCTTTGTTTGGCTGCCAGCTCTCTGCACCTGCGTGCATGCCTGCTCTCCCTCCCCGCTGCGGTTAGTCCTTCCCTCTCCCAGCCCATGGGCAGGAAAGCGGGTTTTAGCCGGGTCCAAGGGCTAAGGGAGTATTTGGCAATGGCAAGCATTCCCACTGCAACGGCAGCCCAGCTGTAAGTGGGATGGCACACGCAGGCAGCTTGGTTATTTGTGAATGAAGCATGAGTTGCTCTGTGATTAACCCTCTGGAGGGATCCTGCCCAGATCTGTCCCGATGGGAGCTGGAATCTCCATGTTTCCTTTGCTAATTGAGCCTGAATTGTATTAGCTAATCCCATCCCCAAATCCCCCAGCTGTCCAAAGTTTACTAAGAGCAACCACACACGCCGGCTGGGAGTTTGTGCTTGTCTCCTGTTGGGACAGGGATTACTGTAACAAAGTGTGTGTAGTTTTGGAGTTTTGGAGNTGGGCTGGGGGAGAAGGGAGTAGTTTTTGCTTGGCAATCTGTAGCTGACTGCCATAATCACTGTCTCTCATTCCACAGAGAATATGCATTGTAAGAAAAAAGACACTGTCATCAAGTGACGACAGGTGATGTTGAACCAGGGATACACAGAGTTAATGTGAGTCAGATGCTATGTGCTCCCCTGGTCCACTCTCTGTCATGGTGCCCACCCCCAGGTTTGTTCCTTTTCTTGCATGGATCACTGGGACAGGCTAATTTGGAGGCAATGACCTGCCCTGCCCTTTTCCAAGAGTGTGCTCCAGATTACCACCAGACTCTACATCAGCATCACCAAGACCCTTCAAGTGATGGCAAGAAGCAGATGAGGCCCCTGGCCAGCATGGGTCCAAGTATTCACCAGCTACATAAGGAAAGGAAACAAGCTGGACGGAACCACTTGAGGGCATTCCCTGTCCGGGAGGACCCGCAGCAGATAGACCACCAGCCCAGAGAAGCCTCTCTAGAAACCTTGCTTGACTGGAAGGAGGAGGAGCTCTGCTACAGTTTCATCTTTTAAAGAGAAGCAGGGACTGAGTCATTAAAATCTTATCTATGTAATCCTGGTTTGCTTGAGCTTCTGTAGCCTCTTCTCCCACCCAAACTACCTCAAGAGAGAGCGGGGACTGGAGCAGCTGTGGGAGTCCCTGGCCACAGCATACAAAGCCCACTTGTTATCAGCACTGTCATATGCCTCTCTGCCCCCTCCCCCTTCCCAGCTCCACCACAATCACTGCATCCCAACAGTGCAAGCCGAGCATCCATCAAAAGGGCTATTATCCCACAATTTCTTAACAGTCACTGTTGCTCTTGGGTATGGAGAACCAAGCTCCCCCTTTGACACAGTGCACCAAGCAAAGGAATAGCGGTGCCTGTCGCTGGTTGGCATTCTGATCTGCAGATTGTCATGGAAGCTGGGGTGGGATGGGGAGCTGCTGCCTGCACACGGGGTTGGGTTAGCAATTTAGGCCTTCCCTCCAGTCCTACAAGGTAGACAGGTCCTACAGAGTTCATACTTTTGGCCTCCAGATGTTAGCAGTGAGGGTAACTCCCATGGAGGGAGACCACATCCTTCATTCTTTATGGCTGATGCTTTTAATCTGCTCTTCCTGGACTGGGGGAGAAAAAAGGCACAGAAACAGCCACCAACCTCTAGAGTAGGCAAAGGGTCTGTAGTGCATGGAGAGGCAGCTTCCAGAGATGTGCACATTGACTCAAGCAACTTCTGACTGGCACCAGGCACTAACATCCCCAGGAGCCTGCTGGAGGGTGCCCCTTTGCCCTTTCACCCCACAGGCAGGACGTGCTGGCACTGGTTGCCCCTGGCTCCATCACAGGTGCCTTTTTCTTGCTGCATATGAACAGGCAAACTGGTGGCAGCACAGACAGTGCCACCTCACTTCCACACACAAGATCTACCAGCTGTGACACCATGGACAAGGCTGGAGTCCTGGCAGGAATAGGCAGACACTCCAGCACATCAGGGACCATGGCCAGGAGGAGATCTGTGCACCACAAATGGAAACTCAGATTTACTCAACCACACAGTGTAGACCATAACTGATAAAAGGTATCACGATTTTCCTGTTGCTGGGTACTTTTAGGTCTCTTGGAGTAAAAAGCACTATTGGCACCAGCAATCTTGGTAACTGGGCAACTTTGCTGGTCATGAGTGATGCTGAACCCATCTCCAGAGAGCTTTGCTTTTATTTGCCTACAGAGACACTCACTGTGGGTTTGTGCCTGTTTGCCTGCCTGCTCCCAAGGGGTTACTCTTACAGATGACTCTTTGAAAGCAAGACTCAGTGATGGCCTCCCTTCTGCCAGTGAGGGATGGCACTTGAAGCTCCAGTCATCCCAAAGTTTCCCTTTGTGCTGTCAGGGTTGCTCTGAGCCATGTGCCTCGTTGTGTGACAGTGTTCTGGAAAACAATACACTGGGAGACATATGGCTGGCTAGGATATGTAGTCATGTCTTAGCAGGCATTGTGTACTGCTTTCCACTTGAGAGGGCTTCTTTTCTGCCAGTTTTCTTGGACATTGAGAAAATACCAAAACTGGACAATGATGAATACTGTACTGGGGAAACCACGTGACTTTACAGACACATAAAATCCATCCTGCTTGGTCTCAGACCTTACAGAATAATTGTTTTATAAAAACTAGAGGTTGTTCAATTTTCTACTGAAATCTCTGGGCATTTACAGGCTGACTTCATTAGAAAAAAGAAACTTTAATTATCCTGTAATCCCAAGGCTTCTGGCATGGGAAAAGTTTTCCTACTTGGGGTAAACATCTCAGGAGAATTCACTCAGTTCAGTGCTGTTCCAGTGTGAACATAGCATGAATTTTAAATCTGGTTTTTCTTCTCAAAGCTGTCCTAGACTCTTCACTAAGAAGGATTGCTGATAAAATTATAATGCTCTTATTGAAAAAAATTGAGGCCCTTTTTAAAGTTTCAGGTATGAAATTCAGATACTTGAATTAGAAGAAGTTTACCACCCTCCAGGATTAGCCAGCCATGCAGCCACAACCTCATCTGTGCTGGTTAGAGCTGGGTTCTTTCCTTCAGACTTTCTAAAATAGAGAAAATGTCAGAAATTTTGGCCATTTGTTTTCTCATCTCATTTTCCCCTCTCACAGATGAGCTGATCTGTGCTAAGAGAGAGGTTTCTGTCATGGTGAAGGCATTTCTGAGAGATAATTTACTCGTAGGACTGGGTGCACTGGCACTGGGATCCCGCATACAGAAAGATGCAGCAAATTGATTGTGAGTGGTTTGCTTGGAAGAAAAAGTAGGAGGTTGTTAAGCAGATGACTTCATGGCAATACAGCAAATTAAGTGGAGGAGTTCTGGGGTCTCTGGACTGCTTTAATAACTGATCAAAAAAGGAGAGAGAACATGAGCAGACAGCCACAACTGCAGAAGACCAGCCAGCCAGGATGTTTGCAAACTGTGCTACTGCCAAAATTCCCTGAAGGGGAAGAATTTACTAGGATGTTTGGTTCCTGAGAAAGATTTTTTTTCTATAAGTGCTGTGCATATCTCCAGTTTCTGTTTTGTTATTTGGGGCTTGGATTCTCCATTATGCAAGCCTATTTGCCTTTTTAATCCACTCTTATGTATGAGACTAGGAATGCTTTGCTGCACTAAAGGAGCGGTGACTTAAGCAAGGAACTGAACTAAGGCCCTATCCAGGGCAGGGGGAGAACTGTTTTGGTTTTCCCTAGTTTCAAAGAATTTAGATGCTCAAAACTACACACCACAGGACAAGTACTAGGGTAAGTGAAGACTGCTCCTTTTCCAGCCTGCCCTAAAGCATAGCTCAGACACTACAGTGAACAAAATCTCATCCTGTTCCCTTTTAATGAAGCCCAGCCTCCCACACCAGCAGAGGTTTGAGATTTTCCTGAGATGCTGTCTGCAGTTTTTGCACAGTGGGGTCAAATCCTGATTTCAGTTGCGGCAAACTTCTCTCCCTTCCACAGCATCCCTTTGAGACAAACTTCACCATGTCGTTGTCTGGAAAGCTGATGAGTGAAGATGAGTGAACCCTCTGAACTCTCTGGCTCCTAGTGCCTTCCAGCTGGATCACTACCGTCTCCAAGGCTGGTGTCGGGGTGCGGGGTGGGTTCGTGCGTAGGACCCTATGGGATCTGTGTGGGGCTGCTGGGTGTGTGGGTGTCTGCATGCCCCGGGGGCTGATGCCCGCCGGGATGTCCCTGAGACAGAGCCTGTCTCCGTGAGCGCTGCTGGGACGGGGGTGCTGTGGGGATGTGGCTGCGAGCCGCGTACGCCTGGCGGGCCGCAGGCAGAGCGCTTTGTGCGGAGCGGGGACGCGCGGGGGGCGCCGCTCCCGCCCGGGCCGTGCCCACGCCGTGCCCGAGGGGCGGGACCGGGGNCACGGTAAACTTTTCCCGGTCCTTTTGGGTGCCCGGCGCCCCAGAGGGTCCGTCTGGCAGCCAGAGCTTCTTGTGCTGGGGGTTTGGGGCTTTTCTTTGCGCCGGAGCATCCTTGCGCCGCAGCCTGGAATCTCTATCCCAGGGAACAGGTAGCCGCTACATCGGGTCCTCGCCGGTGCCCCGGGACGCGCGGGGGCTTCGGGAATGCCTCAGACCCAGGTCCTGGCTTTCGGCTTGCCCGGGGACAGACACAGGTCCTGGCTTTCGGTCCCATATCCCCCGCCGATCCCGGCCTATTTCCCCCGCGGCGCCGCGTGGGTTGGTGCGGGTGGGTCCCTGGTGCCCAGCCGGCGTGCGGACACGGGCCCGCCCCGGGATCTGGGCAGCGAGAAATGACGGCTGGAGACAGGAAAACCCTGGTCTTTAACAGGCATTTGGCAGCGCCGAATATTAAACCAGAAGTGAAGAGGTTTTTTCTGGCTTCGGTGCCTGCTTCCCCTCCCTTTGATTTTTCTTTTTAATTTGCTGGTTGTCATCAGGACTTGTTCAACTTTGGGTGATGCTGGACACTGCGTGCTAGATCTAAAAGGAAACAAAGGAGAAAATATTTTTAAAGCTGTTTTCCCTGCAAATACCATTAGCCTCATTGAAGGTGATGGAATATGCCTGAGAGTGATTTGCTGCCCTTTGGTTAATTCAGACTCTATGAAGTCCGTGAAAAAGCCTGTCTAAAACAGTGTCTTCCCTAAAAAGAGACACACGGCAATCTGATTGGTGAATCCCACCGATATTCCCCTTTTTTCCTGCTTTTCCAAGAAACAGATCCCAATTTATTAGCCTGCCAGACAGGAGTCTGCAGGTGCTAATTGTTTAGCCGATCAAAGACACCTTTCCCATAGGTGGCACTTGAATTTGGTGATGCTTGTGGGTGAGTGGCTCTCTTCCCCTTCACTTTGTCCCACCCAGGCCCTTATTAGTTGTCTTTCTTTATGCCATGTAGTGTGGGTGGCTGTTGGAGGGGTTGGCCAGGGCATCTCTGAGCCCAGAGGCAAGAATCTTTACTGCAGTGCAAGCTGGTTTAGGGGTGCATGCAGTTGCAAAAGTGTCCATAGCTCTGGTGGAGTTCCAGTACACCTGTGTGGAGGAAGTGCTTAAGGGTCAGGCTGGTAAATTTTGCTCATGTGCCTCCAGGATTGGAGTGAAAAGGTGCCTGTTCACTTGGAGACCCTCAGGAAAGGGGCCTCAGTTGGCCAGGGGATGGTGACCTAAACTTGGTTAGATGAGGAAGGACTCTATGGAGCCACATGGGGAAATTGTGCATCCTGACACCCATAGCAGCCAGCTGCATTCTCTGTCTGACCTTCTTTCCTAATCCACTGAGCTTTGCAGGAGTCCTCCTTGGAAGTATCTCCAAAGTTCTTAGTTCCAGGTATCTAGCTACTGGCTAGAGTGCAATCAGACCTGGCCAGGAGGGGGGTGGCGGGGACAGGGACACAGGAATGCAGCAGGAATGTCTTGTTCCTGGGGCATTTCCCTCCTGGGGAAGGAAGATGGGAAGGAATCCTTGTCTGTAAGTAATCCAAGAGCAAAACGCTTCTCCCCTTGCAGACAATGAATCGTTTCACCGAGCTGACACTGTTATTTGTGGCTCTTGGCAAACGAGATAAGAGCATTCTGCCAGACACTTGCTCAAATCAGTGCCAGCCCCAGCCCTGCTGATTGCCTTTCACTGGGTGGGAGAGAAGCCTTTGTGTACCACGGCAGTAATCACAGTGGTGCTTCTGGGTGAAGGAAGGTTGTTGCTGGTCCCCTTGGTTACACAGTCTCTGATTCTGGTCCTTGTGTCTCCAGGCCTTTTTATTTTCCAGAGAGAGGATGCCACTTTAGAGAAGAAATTTTTCCTGCCTGGCTCTGCTTGTGGGGCTGTGAACAGCTATTTCCAAGACCCCTTTTCTTTACCCTTCATCTAAACCTTGCATGAGGCTGGTTATACATGCTGATTAAGCAGGGAATTAAATCACATAGGAATGCTGCTCACTTGATGTCTTCTCTATTACAGAGCTATGCTTAGAAGTTGAGACTTTTCAAGTGATTGTGTGGGCTTTAGCTAAGCTGTGAAAAAAAGCCTTGTAAACAATATGCCTTTGTGATGAAGGCAGAGTAAGTGTAATTATCACCTGTTCTATTAAAAAGCTTCCCATCTGGGGGCATAATCAAGCTAATCAGACAGTGTTGTGCTTTTCCAGATGACTAGGTGATCCCTTCGAGTGGCTGGGAGCAAATGCAAAATGAGCAGTGGAGGGCAGTGCAGAAGACGTGGTGGGCTCTCAGTCTGACCCACGAGGATTTGAAGATGTCTGCGTGCAGTGACTTCGTGGAACACGTTTGGAAGCCCGGCTCCTGCAAAAACTGCTTCAACCCGAAGAGTTCCCATCGGCTGCAAACACCCCCAGACGTGGGAGCTTGTGGCGTGCTCCCGGATGGAGCTAGGACCAAGCCCGAGAGCCTCGTGTTGGAAGACGAAGGTATAACTACTTCCCTCTTCTCAAAGCCAACAATTGCTGTGAAGCCAACAATGATAAACTCGGATGTTTCTGACGCGTGGGCGGATGTGAATATGAATGCAGATCTGTCACAGGTAATGATTAATCCAGTCAAAGCATGACTTCCCGTTACTTACCTGTCCTCAGAGTGCTAGGAATGTTACAAATGCTTCCTTCCCCTTATTTTTCCTTCTGGTCTTGACTCAGGATTTTAAGCCATATATTGGTTTCTCAGTGTATCTTTGGGTGAAGCTGAATGAGCTGTTGCTCACAAGCCACGTGCAGAGGCGCTTAAAAATACATTGTTTGTTTAGGAACTTCCGGTTTTAAAATGAGGATGCGGGTTATTTTTCTGGGAAGTTTACTGAAAAGATGTCTTGTCTGGTTGCAGTCAGTGCTGACTGGATCTGTGGTCTTTGTGGGTGAGGAAGAAAGTGCCCTGCCTTCCTGCTCCTTCCTACCGATCTTTGCCAGAGCAGTAATGCCCTGTGGGTGTAGCTCCTCGCCCTGACCAGTTGATACCAGCAGTGCCTCAGCAGAGTGACGCACAGGCTGCTGCCCCACTGCCTGTGGCATAGGTGTGCTCCTATTTCCCCATGCCCCAGAGCAGAGTCAGGGCTCACCAGCTCTCTTAGCCTCCCACTGCTCTCCCTTTCTTTTCTTCTAAGGGGTGAAGGGCACACGAGTTCGAGCTGCCATTGTTGGTGGTGTTTGATCTGTGTGTGCAGATTTGGCATGCCTGCTCCCCAATCCCTACTTCTGAGCATGGCCAAGCTGCTATCCCAGGATAACCCATGATAGTCTGTGTCTGTGTTCTGGAGTCACACACTCTGGAGCAGTGTGCAATGAAATGAAAATAAGCAGAGAGAGGTGCAAATATTCCTTCACTCTCTGAATCTTTAATTGCACAGTGATTCACAGACAGGATGACAGGTTGGACATGTTTCTGGCAGCAAGCCCATAGGAAGAGAAAGGAGAATGTCTTATTCCAGTGCATTGCCACTGTTGGTAATGCAAGGACTACAAATGGTCCAGGAAATATGACAAGTGTAGTTTTACCTGGAAAGGTTTGTGGAAATTAGTGGTGGGGTAAGCAGAGCAAAATAGATGGTGAATTCCAGAGTGCTGTTCTGCAGAGCTGGGCTTTTGTTTTTGCAGTTTCTGGGTTTGCTTAAATTTTATTTGTCTTTCATTTTGCATATGCATGTTCTGACAGGGAATTTGTCTCTTTGACCCATGCAGGTCAGTTGGGGCGTGATTTCTGGCAAGCAACTCCTCCTGAAATCAGGAGATGCACAGCGCATCTGCCTTGACAATTTTGACAATGGTGGTGTGAGAAAGCCTTTCCTTCACAACCAGCCCAGCGACTGCTTGCCTTGCTGTCCTCCCAGCTACTCCATGGTGGGTCTGCGTGGCCTGGAGAGTCGAGTGGAGAGAAACGTCTCCATCCACAGCCTGGTACTTGTGGGTGAGGTGGGCAAGCAGGAGGACAGAGTTAAAGACAAGTTTGCCCTGCCTCATCAGGTCCCCTGCCCTAATCCATCTGCCTTGGGGAGCAGAAGCACCACTAACTCCAGCAGAAACACTTCTTCCCAAGCCAGAGAAGGAGCAGCACTCCCTTCGGGGCACGACTGTGGTCACATCTCCTCCATCTTGGAAAGTGAAGGGGGTGAGTACTGTTCAATCACAAACTGCCACAAAGAGCACCCTGTCCCATGGGAGCTGTGTTGCTCAGAGGAAAAGGCTGCACAGTGTGAGAGTCACACTCCCAGCGGGTGGAGGCAGCGGGATGCTCCCGAGATTCCAAGGCCAAGTGGCCGGGCAGTCAAGTTCAGCGAAGAGGAGCACAGAGCTGTGAATGTGGCCTTCTGCATCACGAAAGATCAGAGTGGTCCTCTTCCCTATGCCCTGTGTTCAGACAGGAAAAACTTGGCTCTCCACACTGAGCCTGCTACCCTCCCTGAGACCATGGGGAGCTGCAAGGCAGCTGCCCTTGCTTTGTCCCGGGAGGATGAGGAGTTACCTCCCCCTGGGGAGCCCTCTGTCACTGGAGGCCCTTGCACTGAGGGTTCAAGCACCCCTCAGCAGGCTCTGGTGGAGCCACAGCGCCCTCGCCTCACTGAGCCAGCCCATGGTGATCCCATCTATGCCGAGAGCACCAAGAGGAGGAAGGCTCAGCTGAAAGCTATTGGCAGCCAGGCAAAAGCGGAGAAGCTGGCCCACGGCACTGCCAAGGAAAAAGCTGATGGGTTGTGGCGGGATGGTGGCTGGGCTTTGGGAGGTGAGAAGGAACACCAGGACTCCACTGGCCAGGTGGCAGCAAAGATAACTATAATGACAGCACACACTGAGGATGATCACAAGACAATATTCCTCAGCAGCCCTGACTCAGCGGTAGGAGTTCAGTGGCCATGTATCAGCCCCACTTCCCACCCTGATTTTGGGACTTCATCACCTGCTATTGAGTCTGGACAGATTTTTCAAGCATCTGGATGTGAAAACACCACAAGATTTCATCTGGCAGCTCCTGTCAAGACCTCACTTACTGAGAGTCCAGCCATCCCCCCAAAGATGTCCAAGAACAGCCAGCCAGGCAGTGAGGGGAGCCGTGTGCCCCCAGTCAGCTCCCAGGTGGGAAGGTTTGGTGATGACAACAGCCATGACGGAGCTGGCACTCAGCTGCTGCCGAGGAGCTGTACTGATACAGGTGCCTTTGGGGTCACCCCTTCTCCCTGCACTCATGTGAATGGGGTCTCTGTGGAGGAGTCCAGTAGGGGCCTGGCAGGCTCGTCCTATGACAGGAGGCAGAAATACTATAACCCAGCGTGGACCAAGCAGGGCCGAATAGAGGAGGAGGAGGAGCAGCAGGAGGAGGAGCAGGAGGTCTCAAACCACCCATGGACAACAGGAGCTGAGAGTGGAAGAGCTGGTGCCGACTTTGTGGATGATGGCCCAGTACTGGAGAGCCAGACTGGAATGACCAAATCTTCTTCTTTCTCCTTTGATTTCCCTAAAGACAAGAGCAATGGTGTGGAGTTTGCACCGCCGCCGCCGCCGCCGAAAAAACAGTCTAGGTACAGCCCCGTGAGTGTGTGCATGGTGGTCTATTAACCCTTTGTAATTGGGATGGTTGCTGCAGGAGTTCATTGACTAGAAGGTGCTTCCATTCTTTTTTCCTCCTTTTCTGTCCAAAGGTGGGCTTTCAGGGGTATGGGGGGGTGACTGCACAGCTGAAAAGCTATTTGTCTTTTTACTCTGAAAAGCTGTCTGATCTTTGCAAGTCTTGGTTTGAATGTCATGTGCACTTGTAAAAGCCCTTCAGGGCTGCAAGATATGGCCTTAAATCTGAATATTCAAGTGAGAAAAAGGTCCATGCTCAGGATGGCTGGTGTTTCCCAGGTCAGCTTCATTCTGTCTTGGCAGTTCCTTGATGTTGAATAGCATAGAAAACCTGGTTGCAATCTTCTCATAGGTGGGACTGGGCAACTTTTCTTGATGCTAATAACAAGGGCCTCCAAAATCAACATTTTCAGTTTGGCTCTAATGACTTTCTGCTTTCAAGGCGAACTCTCAAAGCTGCACTTTCCCAGGGAGGGCTCCTTGACTGCGAGCAGGTAATTGGAGCTTGCCCAACGTGGGCTTGTTATGTATGGGAGCCACCTGGCTTCAGGCAACCTTCTGCTCTCCACTTTCCTGCAAGTCAGTTTGCAGGCAGGGCAACTGCAGGCCCCAGAAAACAAAAGTGAGGGAGGGAGAGCTGTCCATCTGGGAAGGAAATAGCCCTGCTAAGCAATTAAAAAAACCCCTCAGGCTTACAATACTTAGTGTGCATTTAGTATCTGCAGCTGTGTGCATCACCAAACAAAAAAATAACCCAAAAAAAGGGAAAAAATAAATAAAACAAAGGTCAAATGGGGGAAGAAAATTTGGTTTTCTCTTCATTAATTATGTTGTCTGAATATACTAGGGAAGGATACTTTCACCTTTTGCAGGTGTCCCATATTTGCTTTATTGTGTGTGGCAGTTTTGCTACCTGAAACTGTGCATTGCACAACAGATTTGACTCCAGCTCCTTGATTTAAAAGACAAGAGAAGAAGGGATGGGTGTTTGGAGGAGAACTTGGCCTTGAAGTCCATGGTCAAGCTTATGTGTAGGCACCACTGACCTACCGTGAATTTTCCTACTGAATTTCCTACTGACCTGAATTTTCCATGTGTTTCGGGATTGGCTAACCCAGGGAACTAGTGTTTTAAATTGGCCAAGAGGTGGACAAATGAGGTTTCTCAAGGGAAGGGGAGAGATGAACAAGTGGCTTTAGTTCTCCTTAATGCTGGGCTTCCTGCTGTGATGCCACATGCCTGCTGGAGTCAGAGGAAACAAAAGGTCCACAAGCAAATGAGCACACAGATGTATTTGCTCTTGTCCTCTGTGTGGTGTTATGACACCAGAGGAGCATGGAGCATTTTCTGCCCCTTTGAGGGGCTATTTCGTGCTCCTGGTGCAATTGGGCTGTGCCAGTTCTAACAGTTGCTTTTGAGTCATCCTGATGAAAGCATCTGTGTGCTAGAAAGCCTATGTGAAAGCAGGCAGAGAAGCTGAGGTGAGGGAACACGTGGCATCCATGACTGGGATCTCTGGCAGAGCTGTAAACCCTGCCAGGTGGTTGAGGTAGGTGTTGGTTACCCCCTGTGGCTGCAGGGCAGGTTGTGCTACAGATATTTGTCTCCCAAGGGCCTTGATTCCTGTAGCTGAGCCCTGGGGCACCTTACTCAAAAGAGCTTAGTCCTGCCTCCAGCTACCAACTGCTGGGGAGCAGTAAGGAGTGGTCTGATCAGACTCAGGTTTTGCAAGCCCTGCTTTGTTTCTTTGCTTTGAGGGTGCTTTGTTTTTGTCTCAAGCAAAACTGTGGCTGCTCCGAGAGTGTCAACGCAGGAACCAGAGTGGGGGGAGGGATAGCTGCATGCACAGCTGGTAAAATCACCATGGTGACATTGTCACCCTGGGTAGTTGTTGCAGCTTTGGGCCATGGCCTGGTGCTGGAGGAACATCCCCTCTGTTCGTCCTGGGCTGCAGCCAAATACCTGAAGAAGCAGAATCACAAAGATGACTCTGAGGCACATCCATGCTCTCCTAGTGCCGGGCAGCCTGTGAATGTGTGCTTGTCCCTGATGGAAGAACCACTGATCCTTCAATTAGGCTTACCTACTCCCCACACAGAGAGAGAGCCTCAGCCCAGGACGTTCCCTGGTGGCTCAGCTGCAAAAGCTCCTTTGGAGGATGAAGGTGAAGCCAGCGTAGACCTGGTTGTGGCACAGGCTTGGGGCTGGGGGCTTAGCAGATCAGGGTTCATCTCAGCTGCAGGAAAGGCATGTAACCATCCTTTTTCCTTCTAGATCTCAAGCTGCAGCAAGGCATTTGATTTCATGCTGGAAAATTAAGTTTGCCTGTTTGACTTTCCTAATGAAATTTAATTGCTTATTTTAAGGAAAACTTGCATGTGTGTTTGAATAGTTATAAAGCAAAGAAAGAAAAAGTGAGTCTGTAGATTTTGTTTTGTTCATCTTGGCTTTAACAATTAAAAGGGAAAAAGTTTTTTACAGGGTAAATTCCTTCCAGAGACTGAGGAAGCTCTGGTTTGGAAGTTAAGCTGTCTCTTAGGATGGCAGAAGGAGCTATTTCAGGAGGGTTTAAAAGTTGTCACAAGAAAAGGAAAATAATGAATATGTGCATGTTTTTGATCCTATATAATGCTACTCTGGATCTCTTGCAACTGTTTCTTCATACAATCCTCTTTTTCTGCTTGTTTGAAAGATTATAGATATTTGATGTCTGCTTGGTCTGAAACAGAATGACAAATAAGTATAATTACAAGGGGGAAAAGGCTGGAAGGGGAAGATGGTGGCTGGTCTTCGTCCAAAAGCTGGGAAGGTAGTTGGCTAGGGAAGGAGCTCACCAGAGAAACTAGGATCCCCCGGACACATACGTGCAATGATGATTTAAAGGCTCTTTGGTGTAAAATGCTCTAGTATGGCCTTCAGTTTCTTGGCACAAGGAATGAATTTTTGCTGAAATTTATGTCTGTCTTATGTAGAGTATCAGGCTTAAATGATCCTTGTGGTTTCTTCTAGCCTCCAAAACCTTGATGGCTAATTTATTTTGTGTGCCTCTTAAAGAGAGAAAACAGTGATGCTGTTTTACATCTTGAGCTGCTTTCATCACAATTAGTGCCACCTTCAAAAGGCAGTGGCGAAAAAAGCTTCTGAAATGTGCTGAGTGCGCTGGCATGGGGTAGCAAAGGTGCAGCACAGCACTTCCCCACACCTGTCATTGCTGAGCACAGCCAGGGAGAAAGAGCCTGAGGAGTGCCAAGATTGCCTGTTCTAGTGCTGCTGCCACCGCTTGCTGCCGGAGGGAGCAGAGCACAGGAGTGTTACAGAAAAACTGCAATGCTGGGAATTGGATCACAGGAGAAGAGCCAGGTATTGGGAACTGGATCGCCAGGAAAAGAGCCAGGTTTGTTCCTTGCTGGGGAGATGGTGCTGGCTGGTGGGGCTGTGCTGTGTGTTCTTGCCAGGAGTCAGTCTGTGATGGAGCAGCAACTGTATCTGAGGCAGAATATTCCTCTTTTCTTACCATTCCTGAGGCACCCATTTCTCCTTGGAGCTCAGTGTCAGGGTGTACCCCAGTGACAAAACACACTGGCTTAAAAGATTGTGATCTGTCAGCTTATCTTTTAGGAGAGTTTGTTTCTTTTAGAATTAAAGTCATTCACTCTTCTGTGTGTTTGCTGTCTTACCTCTTAAAAAAGCACAGAGTTGGAAATTGAAATAAGATTCTGTACCTTCTTTACCACATTAGAGTATGCAGTGATTTAATTTTTGACCCACCTACCATCTTAATTCTGTACCCTATCTGAGTTTTCCTGTGCATCTCCCGACTCCAAATCCTTGTTTCAACTTAACCCGTGCTACATAAAACCCCTCTAGTACAGGGAGGACTGACATATCCCTCTGAACAAAGCTAGGAGTTCTTCAAAATCCTTTCTTTTCCTTACCTCAGTTTTGGTTTCTCCACATTTGCCAGCTGATAGCAGAAGGATAAGTACAAATCTAATCTTCAAATGTTGTAAGTTCCTATATGCTGGGTTTTAATTTCCCTCTGCAACCAGGGGAAGATGCTGGAAGAAACAGCAAGTGGCAAGAGGAGGAAGATACAATTATTCATGTTTCATGACAGACAAGCATATGGTACAATGGTGCTTCCTCTTGTGTAATAATTATGCCTAGCCATATGTTGTGTTTGATGCTGTAATGCAGTCTGGCTTTTCTCTCTTCTGTGCATTAGTTCCATTATTTTATACTGGGAGGGGGTGTCTTGTTGACATTATCACCAAACACCTCCTGGAGTGCAGTTTGCTGTATGGTGATCTGTGTGTGTTCTCTGTTCTCCTCTCCTCGTTCCCCTGTCACATGATTTATAAAGCTCAGCATCTCTGTTATCTGTTCAGTCCTGTCATCTGTGCTGAGGAGGAGTGTCCTCCTCCTGCTGGCACAGCAAGGCTGGGAGACTCCCGTGATGGCACTGCAGAGTGGCCATGGCTCTGTGCGGGGCAGAGGTGCCTTGCACATCCTCCAGCACTGCCAACAGGCTGCCCGTGGGATGGCTGTGGGAAAGGAGCGAGGGGAGCCTGGCAGCTTTTCTGTCTGAGGGGCCTCCTCCTCTCAAAACCTGCCCATTGCACTTGTGGAAAGTAACCAGATCTCTGTGTCAAATCTCAGACAGGAAATTCAAGAGGAAGGTATGTCCAAAGTGCAGGGATTCCCGGGGCAATATCCCAAGGCATGTGGGTCTTCTGTGGTTAGGGGAGCCAAGCTTTGGTGCCCATCTCCACTGTCTCTCTGAGAAGTGCAAAGCATGCTGTTGGTGATGCTGGAGTCCCACAGCAGCATTAGGTGGGACCCTGATCTGTGGAGAAATGTGAAATTATACATATGGCTACTGGTCAAATTGAGACACAGGAAAGACGAAGCAGGCTCTGGCCAGAGGTGCAACCTGAGACAAGGGAAATGAGCTGGATCCCTTTTCAATGTTAAGAGGACTTCAAACAATGGGTTTGAGGCGGGGGGATTGTTTTGTTTTGGTATGCTTTTATACAAGACCACTCTTTTCAATTTTGAATTGTTTTAGGCAGGACTGTGAGAATGTCATGTGGAAAGTCAGGTGGATGAAATTGTTTATGATGGGAAAGCTTGGAAATAGGGAACTGGAAGGGTTGCCTGAATATGCCAGCCTGTTGCATGGAGGATGTTGAGTAATTGAAGTGTATTTAAAGCTACCAGAATAGCTGGAGAGCTGAAAATCTGTGAAATCCTGTGGGTTTGGGTTATTAGATTGGGAGAGCTGACTCTGGTGACCTGTTCTTTATGCACAAGCACACAATGATGGTTCTGGTGCTGCTCTTGAAGTTGCTGGTTATGTTTTAGGTGCTGAGCAGGCATTTTTAAATTGATGTAAATTAACTACTTTACATCTTTCTGAAGAGGAGTGTAGCCCACAGATGTTTACAAGTCAGTGGTGCAGGGCACAAACCCAGTGTTTCCTTCAGGTTTAAGATGGGTTGTGCTCTATATTTCCAACACCCTTTGGTGATTTCCGATATTCTTTGGTGAAAAGGGCAAGACAGAAAATAGCCACGTGTGCCCTTGCACTCAGGTGAGGTGGAAGGAATGCTAGCAAAGCAGGGGATGTTTGGGTTAGCTGTAAATCAGGGTCCCACAGGCTGTTGCAGCGATGAGCTGTTCAGCTCTTGGGGTGGAATTTTACTGAAATGGGAGAGTTTGACCCTAGCAAGTTTTCAGTAGTAATTCTTTGGTAGTGTGGGCGGTATTTTGATCTGTACAGGCTGCACCCTGGGCTTCAAGCAGCTCATAGGAAAAGAGGGAGATGTGAGGCAGAGGTAATTCCAGGAGGTATTAGCTGGCCTGGCTGTAACATCTGAAACAAGAGCAGGATGTCGTTTAAGCGGCAAACAATTTCTATTTCGGTGCGCCTGTTCGGGAACTGCGCTTTACATCAGTCACAGCGGTGTGGGGAGGAAGCGGGGCTCTCTCTGCATCTGACTTCACCAAGGCTGAGCGCAGCAAGGGCAGCAGCCAGCACGGCTCTGGCCGGCGCCGCGCTGCGCCCAGGTTGCTCGGAGGAGGAATAGGTGTGGCTTGGACCTTGGACCGCGCCGAGCAAAGTCTCATCTCTCTCTGAGTGCGGGAATGGTAAGGCAGCTCCGTGAGTTTGTGTTTAGTGATGGGAAAGAAACAGAAATGCTCCAAGGTTTCGGGGGGGCTGGGGAAAGGAATGTGTTAGAAAACATCTCATCTGTGGGAATCAAGACCGGATATCTTGCTAAATCTTCTTTTCTGATGGATTCAAATGCTTCTTTGATTCTTGCTGGGTCAGACAGTGTACCGGCATGGGTGTGCACCCTTGCGTTTTTTCCACCCAAATTACTAAATGTTAAGCATCTGAGAAAGTTATAGGATAAAGCTGTATCTTTATAGTAAAAAAAAATATGTATCTTTATAGTAAAAAAAAATATATATCTTTAAGTGCAGTTGGTTGCTTTCAACAGCATTAGTCATAACAGACCTAAACCTCTCAAACTCTCTGTCTGTCTCTCTCTCTTTCTCCCTCTCTCATTTTTTAAACTATGACTTGTGTGGTGCATTGTGAAGTTTTGTAAATCATCCCCAAGAGGCTTGTTGTGATAAATTCATCACTGGTGGAAGACCAGTGTCTCTGCTGAAGTATACCTGAAATGGTTTTTAGAGCCTTATTTTCATCAGCCCTTGAGTATTTTTAGACCAAGGCTGCTCAGGCAAATGAGGAAGTCTGGCAGAAGTTTCTTCCGGGCTTCTCATACACTCTGCTCTCCATGTGGTGGTGTGGACACAAGAGTAAGTGCTTTGTCTGGATTGGGAATGAAGCATTTCTCAACCTTCAAATAAAAATCTGTGTCTGCTCTGCTTGGGAGTTTTGGATGAGGAGGGGTCCCATGCATGTGACCAGGGTGCCACAAGAAAACGGTCGTGCATGTCTTTTGTTTGTCTTTCTCAGCAGCCATTCAGCCGCACGATTAGGAAACACCGGATACCTTCCAGCAAGATAGCTGGTGGAAGTCCTTTTACTTCTGTACAAGTCTGCTCCTAACCTTTTTACATTCTTAATCAATGTGTTGAATTTTATCAGCAGATTGGCAGTTTTACTTAAAAAATGTGGACTGATAACCTTTGTGTTCTGGCTGACAGAGTGGGAACTGTACCAATGCTAGGAGTGTTTATGCTCTTCTGTGCTGCCTGATTTTAACAGTTTCTGTTGTTTTCCAAGGCAGAAACATGAAGAAAATGCAGGGGAAATTCTTTATCTTAGCAAAAAATCCTGCTTGCCTAAACTGGTCACTTAAACCATGACCTAGCAGGTTATAAGCCCAGTTTATGGTTGGTTTATTTATTTTTTTAGGTGGAAGCTGCATGGAAAACTTGCAGGTCTTACATTAAAAACTGTGTGGTAGGTTCTGAGTTTGGCAGACTTGTGTTTTCTGCAGAGATGCTTCTTCTTTTGTAAGGTGTTGGTTGTTAACTGTGATGCACGGTTGGAGATGATGGACTCTTCTGCTACCTATGCCTCTGTCATGCAGGAATGGGGTTCACACACCCAGCCTCGACCTGCCTTCTGTAAAATGGGAGGAGTGATGCTACTTCCTTCCCTTGAGAACTTCATTGAAGGCAAACACTGATGGGTCCCCACTTCTGAGTGGCAATGGCCAAAATGGGATGTGGTCCAGGACCTCACATGTTCTAGGCAAAGGAGGTGCAGACTGGGGCTGAATGCTCTTGGCTCATCGGCTTTCCCTCTCTGCTCAAGCACAGCTAGTGCTGTGCATGGAGACTGCAAGCCTATATCCTGCTCAGAGTCTGGGATGCAGTTCCCCAGGTACTGGAGAAAGAAGAAAAGTGCACAGGAATGAGGTCATTTGGTGTGATAAGAGACTGTGCAGTGTATGGATAGGCAGAGACTAAACTAAGGCTGCTCTCAGCTTGGGTCTCCATGCAAAAGTGCATGTAGGGTATCCTTCTGCTATCTGTCTCCTGACTTCTCTTTTACTCTCTCTAGGCACGCTCTGAAAATGAACCCAAGTAACACTGAGTTGGAGAGAGCCAGCAACAGCTCTGCAGAGAGCCTCAGCCCACCCTTCAGGAGTGCCCACGTCAGCTTCACGGCTGGCTCCAGCGACAGCCTCGACTCGGACACACAGACCGGCAGCGATGGCAGTAAGTGACCACCGCCTATGGGAGAGGTGGCATTGTACCCGAGGCCCACTGCCCACTGGGACAGCATCCTCGGAGCAGGGGTCACGAGGGTCTGGTCCCCAGCTCCCCCAGTGACCCTTCATCTTCCCGCTTCTCCTACCCTTCTGCCTCTTGAGGCACTTTTGATGAATGTGGCAGAGTCAGACCAACATCACAGACTTTTTCCTCTTTCATTCAGCATATGCCAATATCATTCACCCTGTAGATCTTCTCTGGTCTAGTAAAATCTCCATGTAAAAATAATCCTGCTTTTGCTTCATGCATTTCACATGAAATGTCACAAGAAGCCCTGCTATAGAAAGTCCTACATAGATTTGAGGAGTACCAGAAGGAGTTTTGTGCTAGACGTGATCTCTCCCTCTCATTGTGTTCCCAGTTATTTCTTAAGGGGAAAAAATCTGCCTGCACTCGTTTAACTGAGATTAAAAAATACTTACTATGAAGTCACTTTTTTTCATCAGTGCGTAACTTAGGCATGCACTAACGTGTTCAGCAGCTCAGAAGGTATTTCCTTAGCAAGAGCAACCTTCATGTAGTGGAAGTTCTGTCTTTCCAAGAGCAACAATGTGCAGCAATAAAATTAAGAGCCAGAGCTCTGGAAACTCCGTTTTTCCACCACTAACTTGGAGTCTGAGAGTGAGACCTTGCCAGGAAATTGTACAGGGGTAAGAAAAACACACATATGTTGGATCTTTACTTGCTAGGCACAGAAGCATTTTGCTGTCAAAAATGATAGGAACAAGAGGATTTCTCTGCCTTCACTAACAGAAGCAACTGTTTAAACTCATCATAGGAAAGATGAGTTTCTAAATGAACACTTGAATGCAGTTTGTCTTGCTGATGCAAGCAAGAAGCTGTGCAGTCACTGAGTGAGGTGAGCTCAAATTAATTGGCTGTGCTGTCAGATGTTAAAATATGAAGTGGAGGGGAGCTTTTAAGCCCTTGACACGCAGAAAGACTCCATGCTGAAGGTGCAGAGCACTGTTAGGAGAGTTGTGAAAAAGGTTAATTCATTACCCTCTGCTTGGGGCAGAGCCCAGCAGCATACAAAAAAAACTTAAGAGCAGTTTGGCATTTGTGGGCTAGGCATGTGGACTGGTTGCCAAAGATTCCAGTGCTGACGTTTGTTTCCTAAGACTCTCTCAAGTAAATCTTGTCTCTTGAAACAGGGATTCAGCTGCATGTCCTGGCAGAGATGCCTCTGGTGAGGTACTCATGGACTGCACACTGAAGGATTTCTCTTGGCTCTATCCTCTGTCAAAGCCCTGTGGATGGAAGTGGCAAGAGGTGCCATGCTGAATGATCCCTGCCTGTGGCTTTTGATAGGGTTTTAATGGAGAGAATCTTTCCTGTGGACCCATTAGAGTATGATGCAGATGTGTGGGTTTTCACTAAAGCTTGGGGCATGAATCTCAATTGTTAAGGCAGATATTTCTTAGCTGAAGCTGGAGAGCAGTGACTTGCTGGGCATCTGGGTGTACAATGCAGGCACACACCTGGGGCAAGGGTCCAACAGGAGTCAGATAGCTCGGCACCCAAGCACTGGGACAAAAGAGACATGTGCTGATTCACATTTCCTACAGAGCTGTTTCTGAGCATATTGTCAGAAATGGGCTGTTGAAACAGCTTTGCATGGGAGACAAACCTGCAGAAGCTGAAATCAGTGCTGCTCATTCCTGAGGTATCTCTCAGTGATGTTGGTGGGATAGATTACAGGAAGTGCATGCAGAGAGCCTTGGCACTGGAGGGGACAAATGAAAATTGACCAGTGCTGCCACAGTCTGGTGAGGAGGGATCGGGCCAGATGGTGCCAGCATCCACTCTGGAAGTTGAGAACCAGGGCATCTGCCCTCACCACATGTGGTCTCAGGTGATGGAGCAGCTAACAGGGATTGCTGCTCTAGCACAGCTGGTGCAAACCTGCAAGTGACACGCCAGGACAGGCTGGGAGCTCAGGGACCTGAGCCTCTGCACTTGGAGGTTGTACGTGATTGCTGGTGAGTCACTGGGGCTGTGAGGAGACAAGTGCCTTCTGCGGGCTGACACGGAAAGGGCCCCAGGGCATTCCTCTGGAGCAGGCAGAAAGCCACTGTGAGGAAGTGCCTGCTGGTAGCTGAACCCCCAGCAGCAGCTTTGTGAGGAGGAAGGATCGTTTGCTGCCACTCTGCAGCTTTGGAAGATGGATTTAAAGAAAGCAATAGATCCTGCTATCTGCTAAACTATTTGCTATTTGCTTGGAGCAAAACCCCACCTTTCACCCTTCAAGGTTTACACTTGCATCAGTTGTTAGAGTTGTTAGCAGAATCCAGTTTGTCATTCAAGTGGCATAGATAAATTCCCTTGAATTATTGTCTCTCTTCTTTCAATTTCCCTCCACTCCTCACTTGTTCTGTCTCTATGACCTGAAATTATTGCTCTTTATTTCAATGTCAGATCACCTTTTTGTCCTTTTTTAATGTCCCACTTCTTTCACGGCATGTAAGTGTATTACCCATCTCCATTGTGGCTTGGGTAGGAAAGCACCTGCTATGGCTGCCCAAAATGAGCCAGCCATCCCAACTCAATCCATGTGCAGTTGGCTTGTGGAGCTGCTTGGGGTTTAGTGCTATGTAGTGGGGCCAGCCTGCCCTCTGAGCAAAGAATAAGCTGGGAAACAGGCCGTGAGGGGAAGGCCAGATTTTTTTTAGCTAGATGGAAATTGCCAAAATCCCAGGCTTGCTCAGCAACCCTTCCCCAGTGTGAAGCAGAGAGAAAGGTTCGATATACTTGGAGTGCTCCAGTACAGCCAGAGGGCTGGAGCTGTGTGCCATGAGTCACTCTCTCCTTATCATACCCTGCTGCTGAAGCACTGGGTGGCAGCTCCCAGGTGAGAGAGGCTGTCTTTAAAAGATTGTCCTTGTATCAAGTGCTTCATTCTTACCTCCCTGTGGATGACATCACAGCTTAAATATTTACCCTCTACTACCTTTTTACTACTGTATATGCAGTTCATAGGGGAGTGGTTTCAGGGGTGGGGAAGTGCGTTTCTCTGGATGTCTGGTTGCGGCCTGCTTTGCAAACCTGCTCTATTAAACTGGATTAAATCCCTAACCCCTCCAGTAAAACTTTGCAGTTGTGAATAGCTGAAGACTATGAACTGAGTTCAGATGTAACTTGGCTTGCTGCTTTTCTTCCCAGCCAGGGCCCTGGGGGTGGCAGGGATATGGAGAAGGACCTGTGCTCTCAGCCTGCAAGGGCCGCTCATGTCATCTTCTTGTGTGTTGCTGTCTCCTAGGACACTCATCTGAGCCAAACCACTCGCCCCCTCCAGCTGAGAGCCAAGTGTTTCCTCCTGTCCCTTTCCTTCCTGTCTCCACTGAGGATGGTCCCTCCTCTGCCCCCAGCTGCCCGCCCCCTCTGCCCCAGAAGAAGACAGTGATCAGAACTGTGTCTTCTCCAGATGGCTTTTTTGGGGGACAGGCATCTTCAGGCAAAGCAGCTGGTGCTGCCAGCCCCAGGCTGAATGTCAGCCATTCTGAGAGCAATATGTGCCTCCGAGAGGAGCCTCCCTTCATCCACCCAGCCAGCCTGGGGGGCCGCCCTGGTGCCTTCTCCTCCTCTGAGTCCCTGGAGAAAAGCTCCAAAGGAAACAGCTTCTGGGGCTCAAGCACTGGTAAGAGCACAGGGGCTTGCGGCCCCAGCAGGAACCTCCAGTCCCTCTCCTCCTCGCAGCTCAGTGTGTCCAGCCAGGTGTCCTCGGCCTCCAGCCTCCACAACCTCCTGAGCAACATCGACAGCAAGGAGGGGGTGTACAGCAAGCTGGGGGCCCTGTACGCCGAGTCCCTGCGCCGCCTGGTCGCCAAGTGCGAGGACTGCTTCATGCGGGAGCAGAAGAACGAGCTGCACTTCAGCGAGAACAACTGGTCGCTCTTCAAGCTGACGTGCAACAAGCCCTGCTGCGACTCGGGGGACGCGATTTATTACTGTGCCACTTGCTCCAAGGACCCTTCTACTACTTATGCTGTGAAGGTAAGCCCGCAGCCAGGAGGTATCCAGCCTTATCTCCATCTCCTAGGTGGAGATGTGTGCACTAGCAGCACACGGCGTCTCATACAATGTCTTGTTTTCTCTGCTTGTATTTCTCACGGGTGAAGTTAGGCAAGCAAAACCCCTTCCAAAATTGCCACTTTCCCCTTACTGCTTGCGAAGGTTAATTTGGAGAAGGAGTTTTCATTTTAACAAATGCCAGTCAGATTTAGCTTATTGCTAAAGGGGTCTGAAACCCAGCCATTTTCTCTCTGTGAAAACATCTTTGTGCAAATACTCTGTTGTAAACTCAGAGGCATTCGCCTCTGATGACACAAGCTGATGAAAGGCTGCTCAAAAGACAGCATTTTTGCCTCTGCCTGCCTTTTAAGTGGAAGCTCTGACCCAGATACTGAGTGCTTATATGATCTTGAAACTACAGACAATAAGATATTGCAGATCCCAATTAAACAATGTGAGGCTGACCCAGACATGCTGTGTAAGGTCAGGTCTGAAATATTTTCCTGTAACTCCATGGAATACATGTTTTGAAATGGAAACTTGAGGTGCAATAGTTCAGCTCTTTGAAACCTGAATAAGTAAGCTTATCCAGCCAGTTCCATGGACATCCTGTGGATTTTGGGTTCTTGGTCGATGTTGCTACTTGAATACAGAGATTTTAATTTCCATTCTGACTTAACACTGGGGGCATCTCACTGCTGCTTATTCTTCAGGTTGTTTTCAAAGCCTAAAGTAATTCCCAAAAAAGCACTGTCAGAGGTGCATTAAGGAAGGAAAAAAAAAGAAAAAAAAATCTCTGCTGAATAGTTTCCACCATTATGAACTCTAAGGGTTGTTCTAGAATGTTTTATAATATCCCTAAGGGATGTTCTAGTTAAGTGGTAGCTTAAAAGCCAGTTCATATCCTAAAGGAAGTACAGTCGACCCAACAGGGGGGCTGTAAATAACCAGAATTGAATTAGATGAGATCTTGCACCAATACCGTTAGCCCAGCACTCAGAGCCGCAGCTTTTCTTGTATGTTATACCTAAATCCATCACAACTTTCTTCCTGAAGCCTAAGAACTGTTGTGCTCCTTTTCAATCTGCAGTTCCCTGTGGCACACCCACACCTTTGCTTTTGCCTGCCGTGCTAGGTGGGGTTCAGTAACTCAGCTCTGTGGCTGTAGTGCAAGAATTCTCGCCAAGGCAGAAACAGCACATTTCAGCCTCTTGACAGGACTGCACTTGTGTCCCTGTGCGTGAAGTGTGCTTACTCTGTGCCCTAGGTACACTGCAGAGCGTCTTAACAAAGTCAAAGCCACTGCAACAAGGCCATACTCTGTGCCAGCTCAGTGATGCTGTGTATGTGTTTATCCATGTGCATGGATACGATTCCTGTGTGCCACCATCCCTTTGGCAGCCAAAGCAGAGAATGAATAATTGTGAAACAATTCAATTGGCTGATCCCTAGCTGCCCCTCCTGGCTTCTGGTATAGATTTTTTGACATGAAAGAGATCACAGACCTGTAGTTAAAATTAGACTTGGAGAGCTGAAAATGGGCAGAGGATCAGACTTGAGCCAAGGAGTCTATTGAGAAGCAGGAGCCAGAGTATGAGCTGTGCACAGACAGACATGACTATGTATAAAACAGTTTGGAAATGGCTTTAGAGGAACTGAGCCAATATATGCTCCATGCCTTGGCTTCTTTCTCCACTAGAGGTGTGTGACTAAGCCAGCCCAGGCTCCAACTTGGAGCTTTCAGCAGGGAGGATGCCTATGGTGCAGCCAAAGTCAAGAAGAATGGCTGGATGGGGAAGATTTCCCTGTATTCGTTTGATTGTAGTTGTTCTTCCAGAGACTTCTCTCTTGCCAGGAATTCCCCTCCTTTTCCTATGCCTTACATGACTTTCCTTTGGGAGGAGGAGCAAGCAGGTTTGTTAGCCAGAGGGCTGGAAGGTCTGCTCTGCATTTGGGGACCTCCTGCGTCATCCTGGGTCCCACTGCATTCATCTGCATTCTGCCTCGCTCTCTAAAGCTTGTCTTTCCACAAATAAGCCAGGGCAGGATATTTTTGTTCAGAAAAGAGAGGACAATAGGAATTTGAAATGCCCCATCTCCACAGTTTTGTCTCATCTGAGTGAATTATCTGTAAATGCCTAGATTCAAACCCTTACTAGAGGAATACAAAAGCAGCCCTCTTCTTCAGCTCCTCTCTATTCTTGTGTATATTTTAACTTGGAGGCAAAATTGATTTCTTGTACGGTTTTGCACGCATGCTGTGACTGGCAGTGGCACGCTCCAGGCTTTGAAACCTTTTATGCTGAGTTTCTGCCTGTTGCTTTCTCCTGTGGATGACATATAAACACATCGCTAAATAAAGGGGAAAAAAGTATAATAGAAATGCCAGAAGGCCCCATAAGCTAATGGATGCTCCTATAATAAACCTGGCTTTGAGTCTCTAATGCAATATAAAGCTAAAATATGGAAGAAAATGAAGATAGAACTCATGTAGGTTAAAGAGAATCCAGATTATAAAATGCATTTTTCTCCCTAGAGTTTGCTGCACTTTCACTTCTTTCTAGGCCTGTTGTAAGCTCCCATTTTCTCTTTGGTGGGTTTTTTGCCTGTGCTGAGGAGTACAGCTTATTGCTGGTTTCCCTTAGCCATTGATCAGGGGCTTGAGAGCAGTAACTGACACACAGAAGTGGAATGGTTGAGGAGGATGTGAAAGTGGCTCCAGGGCTTGGGACCAGAGAAGGATCAGGTGGGAAGAAAGTGCTGGAGGCCTCTCTCCACCCCCCATCACAAACAGCACTATTGCTCACAGTCACCTCACATTGAATGGGGCCTCGTCCAGGACTGTTAACTATCTCCAGAGATGGAGACAGCATGTCTTCTGCCACAAGCTTTGCTTTTCTCCCTCCAGGAATGTCTCTTGGGTTGCAGGAGTTTATCTCAATGATATCTGTGATGTAAAACCTATGTTGCTTCTGTTGGCAGTGAAACAAAATCTTCAGAAGTTATGCACAGTTGGACTACTGTCCTCCTTTCCTCCAGTTACTGGGCATTGCCTGGCAAAGGAAGCGTGCCCAGAAATGCAGCCCAGACATCTGGTGGCTAAGGTTGGGCTGTTGCAGGACAAAACCAATCCTCAAATCAGGAGATAATTTAAAGTGCTTAAGGGACCAATGCACATCCTGCTTCTGCTGTCCTGTTGTCTTCCAGAGCATCTGCAAATCACAGCTTAGCATCCCACCTCAGCTTCTGGTCTCTGCCCTGTCTCTGTCACTGGCTGATGAGACTTTTCTTTTGGTCTCTCTTCACAGATTTGTAAAACCCAGGAGTCCAAGGTAGCTGCTTCGTACTGCAGCCCTGCAGTGCCAGTTCACTTCAACATCCAGCAGGACTGTGGGCATTTTGTGGCCTCCGTCCCCTCCAGCATGCTGCTGGCCTCAGATGTGGGGAAGAGCATGCCTGGAGATGGCTTCCATCCCTCCCGCACTGCCAGTGAGCACGACTGTGTGGTGGTCATCACCCGCGAGGTGCCGAGCCAGACCACCGCCGACTTTGTGAGGGACTCGGTGATGCTCCACCAAGCCAAGCCGGAGCTGTACGAACGCCGCGTTTGCTTCCTGCTCCTCCAGCTCTGCAACGGCTTGGAGCATCTCAAAGAGCATGGCATCATCCATCGTGACCTGTGCCTGGAGAACCTCCTGCTTGTGCCCTGCAAGCCCCCCATGAGCTGTGTGAAAGCCAAAGATGACAAACACTTACCCCGCCTCATCATCAGCAATTTTTTGAAAGCTAAACAGAAGACTGGCACTGGAGACTCCAAGCTAAAGAAGAGTCAGGCCCGGCTGGCCCCGGAGATTGTGTCGGCTTCTCAGTACAAGAAGTTTGATGAGTTTCAGACTGGTATTCTCATCTATGAACTGCTGCACCAGCCCAACCCCTTTGAGGAGAAGGTGCACCTCAAGGAGCAGGAGTACAGCCCTGAGGACCTCCCTGCTCTACCCAGCCTGTCCATCTACTCCCGGGGACTCCAGCAGCTGGCCCACCTACTACTGGAAGCAGATCCCATCAAGCGTGTGCGGATCACCGAGGCCAAGCGGATGCTGCAGTGTCTGCTTTGGGGGCCCCGAAAAGACCTCATGGAGCAGCCCCTCAGCCATGAGGACACCCTGCGCCAGGTGCTGCAGAACTGGGTGGACATGAAGCGTGCCCTGCTCATGATGAAGTTTGCAGAGAGGGCCGTGGACACGGAGCGGAGCGTTGAACTGGAGGACTGGCTGTGCTGCCAGTACTTAGCATCTGCTGAGCCAGCTTCCCTCTTGCACACGTTAAAACTGCTGCAGCTGCTCTGACCTTGGCTGTGTCTCAGAGGCAGCTGAGGGCTCCTGACTGCCTTGTGGCTAAAGGTACACAGCCCTTTCATATGTGAGAGGTTTGAACCTCAGCTGCGAATGCACGTTCAGCTCCTGCCCCGCACTCCAGTCAGAGTGCACATGGCATGTTTAGTTCCTCAGCACTGTTAGTTTACGAGCAGGCAAAACTGGGAACCTACCCCTATTTTGGGGGATTTTTGTTTTTTGGTATGGTAAATGTGGACTAATAAACTCCTGCCTGCGTGTGTGCATGTTTCTAATGAACTCACTGTACTGAGTTGATTTCTGTGCCTATGGGACGGTCCTCCAATCCCCGCCTCTCCCAAAGCATCAGAGCCTTTTTGCCCGGGAACAACACCACGCTCTAGAATGGGAAGCAGGGATGAACAGGTGGCTGGTTCTCTTCAGGAGCAAGGGCAGTTCACATAATGCTCCTTTGCAAGGGAGAACCCGGGGCTTTCAAATTCACATATTTTGTGAGTTTTGGTATCCATTTTGCTTTTCCCTTCCAAAGCAAAAATTACTGCTTGTTTCTGTGTATCAGTTCTTTTTTTCTCTGTGGGCAGTTCAGTATCTGCTGCCTGTTACCTTCATTAGATACTAATACAGCCTGGCTTTCCTGTCGAGTGGTGCAGCTGTAATGGAGCACCACTGTTGGACATGAAGGGGTGAGAGAGAGCTCAGGGTGGGTCTGTTCATGAGAATGGTGCTGGGAATTACCCCTTGTAAAGCTAATGAAATGGAAAATCCCCAATTCACCTCCAGGGCCTTGGGGGGAAAGTCAGGGCCAAAGTCAGGGCCAGGTTGCTTTGCTTTCCCCATCCCTCCAGCTCCCTCCCTTTGCCTGGTAATTCACCTGTCCCTTCTGTCTATCATTTATTTAACTCCATTACCGAGAGATGAGCTGGCAAGGCTAGGGCCACTACAGGCTGGCAGGGTCTTATTGCTGCTGGTCTTTGAATTAGAAATGCATAGGTCTGGGTGTGCTGCAAACATGTTTCTCCAACAGATGGGATGCAGGAGCAGCACAATGGAAGGTGGAGAAACTGGCCTGGTTCCCTTCAGCCTCTTTCCCTCCATCCAGACATAGAGCAGCCACTCAGATTGGGAGAGAGGTGGTGCTGCTGAGGAAAAAAAAAAAGATTTTTTCAATGGTTGTGAGCTTCTTTTACTTTTCCACCCCAAGATGAGGCAGAGATGAGTGCCCTGCTCCTGACATCAGTTCTGCAGCCCTTGGAGAAGCGGTAAGTTTGGGACATTTGGAGAGAGCCCAGCATCAGCTTATCTGAGAGAGGATGTCACTAGCTGAGCTACCCACCTCCTAGCTCTAACAGGGAGACATTCATGAACGCCTTCCTCCAGCCTTGATTCACCTCCAGACACAGCCTGCTCTTTTGGGCAATTTTAATTCCCCAGGTTTTCTTGACACTTTGTGTACTTTCTGTGAATCCTTTCCAGGCTTCTCACCTGGATCTTTCTTTTTTTTAATCTGTTTGGCTATGGTTGCTGCTGATGGGAGGGGATAGTTCCTTGGCTGGGCACCCATTTGCAATGAATTTCCCCTGATCCCCTTAGGGAGGAGGCTGTGCACGTCCCTGCCTGCTGGAAGAATGTGGGATGGCTCCAACTGCGACCGCTGGGAATTTTTTATACACTGGCTTTCTTGCATCTGACTTCTGGGTCCACTTCCCTCTGGTACACGTAGCAGGAGCTTTCTGGCTTGGAAACCACTGTCCATCCCATGGATCATCCTGGACACAACACTCTGGAAGTTCTGACTTGCTGCATGTGGTCTCACATGGGCCAGCAGAGTGATGAAAGAGCTGGAGAACCTGCTTGAAGGAGCCCAGCATGTTTTTCTGAGATAAGATGAAGATATGACTCAGTTTCTAAGCATGAATGTAGGGAAGAGGTTGGTGGCAGCTCTGCAGGAGAGCACTGAAGGAGACAGGGACTGGCCATGACAGATCCATGTTGTGCTGGCAAGGGGGAGATAATTTGCAAGGCAAGTGGCTTGCAAAGCTTTAGCTGTGTACTCAGTGGGACTCAAGAGGTAGCCAAACATTCAACCAGCCCACAAAACATGAGACTAGATCCATTTTGCATGCTGAGTTTCAATTTAGTGACAAACACAGGTACTGGCACAGGGCCTGCATGGTGTGAAATGTTAACTTGATCAAAACTCTTTACCTTGAGTTTGAGCACTTGAGTCTGGTTCTGGTGTTGGTCTTGGCACCCTGCAGCAGCATTCCCAGCAGACCAGAGGCCAACAATAGTATTTTTCAGCTATATTTTTTTGGATTGGGTGGGTGGCCTCCTGGTCTCATATAAACAGAAATTCTTAGCTCCTGGCTTTCCTGGTACTTCCCCTGTGGCAGCTCATGCTTCTTCTCCAGCCTGGGTTTTAGGGTCGATGCTTGATCTGGAGAAGTCCATTAGGATTTCTGATGTGTAGCTGTTGTGGGGAAAGTGACACCTAAGCCTCAGCTGAGTGCCACAGCTGAGTTTGAGGACTTTGCTGTCTTATGCCCTCATTGTCTTTGCTGTCCCCACCACGCCATGAGCACCAGCTCCCCTATTCCTAGCAGGCGTTCTTGTCCCCATGCCCAGGAACCTCTGCAAGAACGGTGGAGGGAATGGATCATTCCCTGTGTGGCAGGGGACACAGATGACCCTGCACCCTGGGGGCCAAGTGTGTCACCCAGTCAGGGGGAAGGAGGATTGCAAGATATATCTGATTGGGAACTCAGCTTGAGGTCCATGTGCCACAGGGACAGTGCTGAGGAGCAGTGACTGGAGGAGTAGCACAGACCCCAGGATCTCAGAGGTGCTGCTGGAGGGGGAAAGGGGTGTTTTCTTGTCTCGTGCTGCCCCCAGGCAGCCTGGCAGCCCCTTCCCCAGTGGTCCAAGCACATAAGAAAGGTGGATGTGCTGCACAGAAACTGTCTTGTATTTTGCTGTATTTGTGCAGGGTATATTTTAAGAGCAAGTGATACGCTGCAAAGAAGCTTTTTCCATGTCAATTTGGCATGCAGCAACAGTCTGGTTTCACAGGACTCATTCTGCCAAATCCATGGAGCTGATACATGACTTTGCTGAGTAAATACAACTGAAGGTCTTTGCAGTGCCTGCTTAAGCAATTCTCTGCTATGGTTCTGAAAAATATGCCCTTGCTTTTCAAGGAGCAGGAACAAATTTCCACAGTAGCACTGGAAATATTGACACACTGCTCATGCCTCTCATTTTATATCATCAAAGGCTGGGCGGTGGAAGCTTGTAAGCCATAATGAGGCATGTGAGTCAGCATTATTTGTTTCATTTCCCTGTGCTAAACAAGCAACAGCCAGTTTCTGGTGAAGGAATTAATTGTTTGACAATAGAGTGAGTGAGCAGAGCAGGCTGACCACTGTCAAAGCAAAGTCTGGGCATGAAAGTCAAGCAGATATGACTCAGAGACAAGTTTTACGCATATAGTGCTGTTCTGGAAACATTTTTGGTCATATCTTTTTTTCTTCAGAAAAAAAAAGCACATCAGTGGGAAGGGAGGCTGTTAAATAGGGCTGAGGAGGTCTGAACTGAGCTCTTCTCTCAGACTTTTCTGTGACCTTAGGAAAGCTGCTTAACTCCCACCCACAAAGCAGAGATGATCAGTTTCTGTGTTACACAGCAGAATCAACCACAAAACTCACAACTTTATGTTTGACTGTGTTAGGCAGGACATGAAAGTACCTAAATGAGGAACCAATTAGGAAATAAATGCACTGATTTATTAAAACATAATATTGCAAAATTCATTCCTTTATTTTGAGGCACCAGTTGCTCCCTGGCTTTTTTGCTGCTTGCTGCCATTACAAATTTGCTGACCACTGCCTGTAAATGGCCTGCTGCTGCTTGTGGCAAAGGCCACAACATCCTCTGGATATCCTGATTCCTTTGTGGCTATTTTTTTCCCTTTAGCCTTCACAAAGAACAGACACAAACACGTGCTGAAGAAACAGAGCTGCGTCTTAGGAGAAAACACAGCAGAGGAGTGAACCAACAGTACAATAATGGGATGGGAAGTGCTGAAGTGGTGGAGCTGCCCTGCCATCAAATGGGAGATGCCAGGAATCATCCAGACTTTCCAGCAGACTCAGGTAGCTGCAGCATGCTGGGCATCCCAGAAATGGCACTGCTGTTTTGGGACTGCAGCTCAGAGCTGTTTCCCCAGGATGGGTGCCACCTCTCCCATGTACTTCAGAGCCTGTAGTGCAAAGCTTGTGGGGTAAATCGCAGTGATGATGTTTTTCTCTATCACTGCCAGGATGATCTCAGCTACCAGAGAACAAGTGGAGAGGTGGAATCCTCCTCCAAGTCCTGAAGAACCAAGGTAGCAAGAAGCAGAGATCAAACCCTAGTACTTGCAGAGACCCTGGGTATTCCCTTCTGAGCCAGTCAGCTCCTCCCATGGCCAGTAGTGAGCAGGGTGGAGAAATGAGTCTGCTGTAAGTTGCTGGTCCAGAAATGCCCCAAATACCTTTGAAATACCCCAATTCCTTCCCAGTGCACAAAGAGTAGTGCTCCCCTCATTGGGCCAGTGCTGAGAGGTGGAGCTCACCAGTCCATGGATGGCCCTCAAAATGCCTTTCACCTGAATTTCAGAAAAGGAGCACCTGAGTTACTTGAGGCACATGAGCAAGAGGTGTCTTGAGGAGAGAGGAAAAGGATTGGGAAGACCATTTTCTGCACTCCTTTTCCTCCTCAGATACACTTTCTGGATGCTTTTGGGCTGCCTTTTTGTAGCAGCACAGCTCCTGGATGTCAGCAGTCCCATGGGACTCCTCAGGGTTCCCACAGCAATAGGACTAGAGCAAAGGGGTCCCCCAGCCTACTGGGGTGCATTAGGCAGAGTGAGGTGATCCTGCTCCTCTGCTCAGCACCACTGAGACACACCTGGAGTGCTGGATCCAGTGGTGGACTCCCCAGTATATGAGAGCCATGGACATACTGGAGAGAGTCCAGCAAGGAATTGATGATGATGAAGGGATTGGAGCATGTCTGACCAGAGCAGAGGCTGAGAGAGCAGGGACTGTTCAGCCTGGAGAAGAGAAGGCTCAGACAGGGGGAGCTTTTAAGTGTACTGGTAAGTACTGATGGGGAGAATGAAGGACAAGAGGTGATGAACACCAGCTAAAATGTGGAATCCCATCAAGACTCAGGAACACAACTTCTGTATGTGTGTGCATACTGTGTGTATGTGCTGGTATGTGTGTCCTGTGTGCCCTAATGCAGTGTGCTGTGCTAGAGCAGGGCTGTGAGTGTTGAATGCTTTGTGTTGTGAGTGTGGCTGCACGCTGTGTGCCCAGTGCAGGTTTCGTGTGCATTGTGTGTGTGTGTGTTGTGTTCAGTGTGTGTGGGATGGTGGCTCAGGGCTCTGTGTGGCCCCAGGTGGGGCCCCAAGGGGGAGCAGCTTCAGCCCCAGAGAGGTCACAGATGGGGTCAGAGGCATGTGGAAATGGGGCATCTGACAGTTTATGGTGCAGACATGGGGGAATTTGGGGGTACCCAGCGGGGTTATAAGGCACATGGGAGGTTGGGAAACCCTGTTAGAGTTATGGGCTATCCAGGAAAGCAATGTGACACCCAAAGGGTCAGGACACTGGGGAGAGGGCTGGGTGCACATGCAGGAGCTTGGCAGGCCTTGGGCTGGGAGGGTGGTGGTGGTTATGGGGCACCCATGGGAGTTGTGGGACCCCCAAGAAAGGGGAGAGGGTACAGGAAAGGGCAGAGACACCCCAGGGGGCTATGGGACACCCAGAAGGCTGGGAAAACCCAGGAATTTATAAGGCACACGGCAGCCAAATACAGCTTGGACAGGGTTGGGGTCACCCAAGGGGCTCAGGGGGCACCCAGGGAGCGGTATGATCGCAGGGTCCCGCCAGAAGCTGATGCTGGAGCCCAGGCCTCTGACACCTCCTTTATTGCCAGCACTAACAGAGCCCCTGATGGGAGGGAGGATCCGCACCCGNGGAAGGTGGGGTTAGGGCCAGCTGGACCTCTGGGCCCCCGACTGGAAATCCCACCCTGGGCGCTTGGTTATTCTACAGATTCCCCCTCCCAAATCCCTGGGTCCCATACAAATCCCCTCCCAGTGCGGGGGGCCCATCTCTGGACAGCTGGGCTATCTGTGGATCTCGCCTGGATGCATGGGTCCCCTAAAGTCATGCACTCCCCAGAAGCCTCAGTCCCCCATGGAACACCCCCTACCTGCTCCTCAGCCCCCTGGCTCCCCTATAGATCCACCCTGTGCCCCCACACCAGATGCCATACACAGCCTCCCTTCCCCACTGGATGCTTGGGTTCCTCACAGACCCCTCCCACAGACATTCTGGTCCCCTATGCGCCCTTCACCCGCACCTGTGTGTGTGCTCGCCTCAGTTTCCCTTATGGCCTCAGGGTCTCCAGGATCCCTCCCACTCCTCTGCACCTCTTTTATACTGGCCCCAGCTGTGCCCAATGGGCAAGGATCCAGGAGGAGGGGCAGGGTAAAGAGCAAGGTCCAGTGGATGTCTGGGGAGAGCCAGGTGTCCAGGAGGCCCTGCTTGCCCTCATGGCTCCCAAGGCCATTAGGTAGTCATTAACGAACCACGTGACTGTCTGCGTGCATCCCCCTGGGTGGCCCCTGCCCACTCTGGCCTTGGCCACCCATCCCATGAAAGGCAGGATACCTGGGTCCTTTTGGGTGGCAGGGCAAGATACGTGGTTCCCTGGTGCGGGGCAGGATGTCAGGATGTCACCATCACCACTGGGGCAGCTGGCAGATGTTCCTACAACTCTTGAAAGATATGGCACATCCATGCTCTTCTGCAGTGCTAAGGGGCCTATGTGCTCCTTTTCCCCATGTCCCCTTGCAGGCAAATTAACACTCCTGGGAAGTGCCAGGATGCATTTTTCCTCACTGCTCCCTCCCATGCTCCCAGCTGTTCCACTGATGCAGAGACAACCAAAGAGCCAGGAGAAGCCTGAGCCCCCCAAATATGCCTTTCCCTTGACCATCGTAATGGAGCCCCAAGGAAAGCCTGTCCCCTCCAGAGGGAGAGGCATGCAGCACCACTTGCACCCACTCGTGACAGCCTCTCCTGGGCACCGCTTCTCCACGTGCCATCCCTGCCCATGCAGGAGGGCTGAGTGAAGCCTGCTCCTGCCCTGTGCGGTGGGGAGAGGAGCCATCGCCTGGGGCATTTGGGGCACCCCAGACCACCAACTTCTGGTTGTCCAAGGCCTGGGAAAGCTGCCAATTTTAGGAGCTCTCTAAACATAGAGTCTAGTTTAGAAAGGAGATATTATTTATTCTGCACAGGATGCAAGGTGGAGGTTTGACAAACCAAACACCTAATGGGGTAAAAAGCTACACCTTTTATACAGTAAAATTTACATGAGCCCTCCTGTCTAATGCATATTCCTCATCTATCGATGTATATTTATTTGTATGACGGTACTCTTACGCGATACTTGAAATACAAAGTTCTTCATTAAGCAACTTCCATTGAAGAAAATAGCAGTTACATTTACAAAAGGTGACGAGCTTCAGCCTGGGGACAGATAATTCAGCTTGAAGACATCAGAATGGGCAGGAGGTGGCCCCTGCCTTTCGCCCGGGCACAGTCGGTGCAGCGAACCCCGTCCCTGTGGCTCTGCCCGTCCGCACAGCGGCCCCACTCGGGCAACCCCATTTCCGGGGCGCAGGGATCGGCAGCGCCGGGCCGGGCGCTCCCAGGGCCGGGAGCTCCGCAGGGATCGGCAGCGCCGGGCCGGGCGCTCCCAGGGCCGGGCGCTCCGCAGAGCTCCAGGCGGGGGCGCTCACGAGCACGGGCTGTGCCGAGGCCCCCCCCGCCCCCCCCGTGCCGTTNAAGAAAATAGCAGTTACATTTACAAAAGGTGACGAGATTCAGCCTGGGGACAGATAATTCAGCTTGAAGACATCAGAATGGGCAGGAGGTGGCACCTGCCTTTCGCCCGGGCACAGTCGGTGCAGCGAACCCCGTCCCTGTGGCTCTGCCCGTCCGCACAGCGGCCCCACTCGGGCAACCCCATTTCCGGGGCGCAGGGATCGGCAGCGCCNAGCCCGGTGTGGCCTGAGAAAGTCGGTTAAAAAACCTTCTTCATTTGATTTAAGGGTCGACCCTTTCTCCAAGAAGGACTGGTACGATGTCAAAGCACCGGCGATGTTCAATATCCGAAACATCGGGAAGACGCTTGTCACCAGGACTCAAGGAACTAGTGAGTAGTTGGGGTTGGGGCAGTACAGGGGGTTTTTGCTCCATGTGCTAGCTCCAAGCGGTTAAAGAACTTCCTGTATAAAAGACTGCTGAAAAATGGGTTTTGCTTGTACTGTTACGAGCTTGGAAGCTAAAAAGGTTGGGTGGTTTGAGTGCATTTTTTTTTTTTTTTTTTTGAGTTGACCGAGTTGTTTGAATAAACGAGCTTAGCTTCAGGAAGTTTTTACGCTGGGCTCTTGTTTGTACAAGAATGCCAAACCATGGAAGGAAGGGCCTGAAGTTTCTAATGAGCTCCTCTTGTAACCTGGCAAGTTGGGAAAAGTTGAAGAAGTAAGCAGTAGTTCTGATTGTCCCTGGGGGAGATGTGGGACAGTGCCACAGGAGACCTTAGTCCTAATAGGATTGTAGCAACCAGCACATCAAGACACTGAAATATCTGAAATTTAAAGGTTTTGGGTAAAGATTAGNTGTGCCGAGGCCCCCCCCGCCCCCCCCGTGCCGTTGGTTCCGTCCCGTCTTGGTACGTCCCGGGCGGGCCGCCCCCGCTCCCGGCGCTGGAGGCGGCCCCGTTCTCGCAGGTCTCGCGCGAGCGCCGCTCTCGTATAATCTCGCGGGAGTGCGCGCGCCCCACCCTTTCCGCGGCGCGGGCCGGACCATGGCGGTCGGGAAGAACAAGCGCCTCACCAAGGGCGGCAAGAAGGGCGCCAAGAAGA
>VXBC01008661.1:3733388-3757830 GCA_013399945.1 Ploceus nigricollis | reverse complement strand
AGTTGAGCGAGTTGTTTGAATAAACGAGCTTAGCTTCAGGAAGTTTTTACGCTGGGCTCTTGTTTGTACAAGAATGCCAAACCATGGAAGGAAGGGCCTGAAGTTTCTAATGAGCTCCTCTTGTGGTAACCTGGCAAGTTGGGAAAAGTTGAAGAAGTAAGCAGTAGTTCTGATTGTCCCTGGGGGAGATGTGTGACAGTGCCACAGGAGACCTTAGTCCTAGTAGGATTGTAGCAACCAGCACATCAAGACACTGAAATATCTGAAATTTAAAGGTTTTGGGTAAAGATTAGAGCCAGAATTGCTGACTTAGTGGGAGCCCTGATGTATCACTGGAGGGTAAATTCGGTTTTATATAGGTCTGGCACACGTTAGGGAGAGGAGATCTCTGTTAGGAATGCAGAGGTGTCCTGGATAGAGTTAACCCTGGTTTTGGAAGCTTAGCCAGGAAGAATAGCTAAATAGCTATACTACTCTGCTGGCTGCACTCAAGGTTAGGATGATGATCGTTACTTTGAATTGCAACGTGTGAAACAAATAAAATGAGGGTCACTGCCAAATGAAGTGTGAACCAGCCAGTGTTGTTAAAATGGTTCCTCGTTGGAGGAGGAGCTGTGAAATGATTGTACTGGGCTGTTCATTGCTGCTTCATCTCTGCTGAGCACTTGTGGCTTTTTATGTTTAGTTTTCTCGTTACTGTTCATAGTTTCCAAATACTCTGTAACCCCTTTATGCTTGAAACAAACCAAATTATTACACGTGGTGGAATCTGCTGCTGTTCACATCCCACACCTGATACTATTGCCTTGAAAAGATTCCTCCCGAAGGGGGAAATTTCCAGCCTTGCTGGCTTTGTGATCACCATTAGAAAACATCAGAGAATGGGATTCCAGCGGGAATTCAGTGTTTGATTTGAAGGATGTGCTTCTAATGTTAATCTAAGGTGTTTTGTTCTGTTCTGTCACACAGAAATTGCCTCTGACGGGCTGAAGGGCCGCGTGTTTGAAGTGAGCCTGGCTGATCTGCAGAATGATGAGGTTGCCTTCCGCAAATTTAAACTGATCACTGAGGACGTTCAGGGCAAAAATTGTCTGACCAACTTCCATGGGATGGACCTCACACGGGACAAAATGTGCTCCATGGTCAAAAAATGGCAGGTGTGTAAGGTGTCTGCATCGCTGCCGGCGCCTCAGGAGAGAAGGAAGCGCTGGTGCCTGGCAGAGGTGTGGGGTGTGTGGGGCTGGGCAGCCTGTGCTGCGTGGGTGGTGAATGTTCACTGCTTCCTCTTTCAGACAATGATTGAAGCCCATGTGGATGTCAAAACTACAGATGGGTACCTGCTGCGCCTCTTCTGCGTGGGCTTCACCAAGAAGCGCAATAACCAAATCCGCAAGACCTCCTATGCCCAGCACCAGCAGGTCCGGCAGATCCGCAAGAAAATGATGGAGATCATGACCCGGGAGGTGCAGACCAATGACCTGAAGGAAGTTGTCAATAAGCTGTAAGCTTTGGCTGTGTTCTTTTTTTGTCCCCTACAGTTTAAATCCTTGTTTGGGGGTTGTTTGTTGCTGAGTGCCTGGGAAGTGCTGGTGCTTCCCGCACTGTTAGAGACCAGGCAAGGAGTCCCTCGTGTGGAAAAGCCAATCGCCCTTTTCTGCAAATGGCTTCTCGTAGACTCTGCATCCTGTCTGACCTGAATCTGCTGTCACGTTTGCATAAATGTAAAATCATTCTCCAGAAGATTTGTGGTTGACATTTCTACAGACTGAAGTTGCAATTCTGATCCATTGGGGCTGTGAATGCTCTGAGCTCTTCTGATAGAAGAGTTTCTCAAAGTGGGCTGATTGCTTCCAAAAGTTTGCAGATTTGCTCTCAAAGTGAGCACACTTGCATTATGTCCCTTCTAACATTGCAAGGGAGGTGTCTTAGAATCTAAATGTACTTGAAGAAAATTGTCAAAGTGGTGGTGTAAACTTCTGTAGAATATTTTGTATTCTTAAGGATGTTTTTAAAGTCTGTGTTGCTGCTGCAGAAGTAGGCAGAGTCTTTAGCATTGTGGTGCTCTGTGATTTCTCAGGATCCCAGACAGCATTGGCAAGGACATCGAGAAGGCTTGCCAGTCCATTTACCCTCTGCACGATGTCTATGTCCGCAAGGTGAAGATGCTCAAGAAGCCCAAGTTTGAATGTAAGTCTATTCTTGCAGACATTGGAGGAGGGTGTGGAAAGGAGGCAGTTTAAATGTGTTTGCTTTTGGATAAAGATGTTACAGCAGCATCAATGAGCTTTAGTAGTTGTAAAAGGGAAAGTGTGTCCTTGTCCCGATGTGTGGCTTCCAGGATTGAAAGCCAAGCAGTGAGTGTCCACTTTGGAGCTTCTTGAATTCTCACCTGGAGCTGCTGCTGAATGTTTAAAAGCTTTGCTTTGGGAATGAATGATGACAAAATGTTTCGGTCCCAGATGATGTGGAATGATTCCATTTCACCAATTTCTGACATTCCCCTGTAATGCAGCAGCAGGTTATTGAGTCCAGATCCTTTTAGGAAAAGGTGTCATTTGTGGTTTCCTTACATAGCCTTATTTCACTGCTTGCTTCTCTCTGACTGTCACTGCAGCAGCATCTCTGTGCGTGAGCTGTCTGCAGTGGACTTAGTCCTACCTACAGAAAATGTTCTGGTGGTTTCATTTGTGTGTAATGAGTAATGGAGTAATTTAAAACTGTTCAAACAGGTCCATCTCTCACTGTTTCTGTCACTGCTTCTTTTTAGTGGGCAAGCTGATGGAGCTGCATGGGGAAGGTGGTGGTGCTGGAAAGCCCTCTGGGGATGAGGCAGGCACCAAGGTAGAGCGAGCTGATGGATATGAGCCGCCCGTGCAAGAGTCTGTGTGAAACTGAAAATTGGTGGAAAATAAAAGGTTTTAATATACAGAACTATGCTTGGTTGCCTGTATTGCTGCTGGACAATATTAGTACTGGATGTGTGGATGAGTTTTCAATAAGGTAAACCTATGGTTCTTGGTTTAAAAAAAATTAAAATAAGTACTCACGTACTTCTCCAATTGTGTGGAGATGGGTGGATGGAAGAAGGTGGGTTGTCCTTTCTGTGGATTCTCTGTTGGTTTTACCCAGTAATTTTAGTCTTCACCAAAAAAACCTTGTGTATGTGTGCAGAGGTTGTATTGGTGAGAGGTGCCTCACAGAGTACAGGGAAGGCAGAAATTGCACATGGAAACCTGTGTCAGAATTTGGTATTATTGGTAAGTCTTATAGTTTTATCCAGATGACTTGCTTCAGAATAATGTGCACATGTTTAAATTTCTTGGTCATTTAATACAACCTCTCATGGGATAGGTGTGCTCTCTGGTGGTCAGAGGGTGTTTGGAGGTGTTACAGTTGTAATTATGATGATGGAAGCAGTGTTAATTTTGAGCATTGCAGAAATCCAAAATGTGCTCGAGCACTGGAGTTGTGTGTTGGATTTTAACCTGTCAGAACTGAGGGATGACTGTAATGGAAAACATGTAGAACTTCAGGGGAAGAAAATTCTGTAAAGAGGCAATGGTGTGTATTCTGAAAACAAAGCACTTAAATGTTTTGCTGAGTAATTTTAAGACTGTTTTCCATTATCTAAAAGCATTTTTGCTTCTTGTTCAACTTACGTTGGCTTATAAATGAAAGTATTTTTTCTGGCTAAAATGAGTTTTGTGTGCTATCAATGTGTTTTCTTTAGGCCAACAAACCTAAACTCAGTCCTGTTAAATTGTTGGTAAGTTAGTGATTTAAAACCTGAGAGCAAAATGCAGAATTCACTGAGAGTGGTGGCTCTTGCAATTGGTTGTCACAGAGCTTAGGACAGGAAATAAAGGAAAATAGTGAAAATGTTACTGTTCCAACAAAGCTACTGGAGAAAAGGAGAGGGGCCCTGCTACCCATGGAGGTTGTACTGTTCCCTGTCAGGGATTTTCACATTTTCCTAGTTGGTAATTCTGGTTTGGACCAAGTAATAGGCAAAACAAGAAGAATGCTTTTGAACTTACTTCAGAATGCTGCAGGTGCTGTGATTTTGTTTTGTGATTCCACATTACAGTTTTAATATGTTCTGGTTTTTCCACTTTGTGTACTGGAAGGAAGAGTAGTGTGTGCTCAACACTCAGAGCCTTGGAACAGCGGGAAGGAATCATGTCGCTTTGCTCTTTCCATGTCTACTGCTGAGGCAGGTGTCACCTGCCTCCAGGAATCCCAGACAGCCCCATTTTTGAAGCTGTAGGTTTTATTTGTTACTTGCACATCTGAGGACTGTATGTTGCCAAAAGGTCAGTCCAAGAGGACTGGGGGAGAGAACAAGAACTTGGGATTTTTTCAGGCTTTTAAATGTATTGTTAGAACAGTGCATTGCCACGTAGGCGTTCTGGGTAAATGTAGGCTTTGTGATGTGATTTCAGGTGGGGGAAAAGCAGGAAGGAAATACTGTGCATCCTCTGAATTCTCTCACCAAATACCAGCTGAAAAATGGAGTATAGAAGCAGCAATCAGCAGAGCACACCTAAATTATGTGCAGGATCAGCCTGTGTCTTCCTCATGACATTGTCACAGTGAGAACCACAGTGCATGTGATGCCCCGTGGTGACAGCTGCTTGCTGCAGGTTCTGTAGGTGGTGAGTGTGAGGCATACCCAAGTGCAAAGGCTTGAATAATCTGTTAAAATCATCCAGATTCTCTGAGGGGTTTGGACTGCTTCTCTGGAGGTGGGGTGTTACTTTGCAGCTGGGCTAAATATATAAGCAGAATGAGGTCTCTCAAACTGCCAAGTGGAAAGCTCAGCTTTCCACAGCATAAGACAATTAAAATGCCATCATGACTTAATTATAAAAATTTTATTGGTTAAATACATTCTTAATTTACAGAGGTACCATAACAAACTTACTGGACTTAACAAAGGTTTATTTAGGATACTGTTCATTGTACACAGAACGAAGATATCTTCCTGAAGATATTTCTAGAGGATGGGTCAAACAAAATATTTTGGTAAGTGAGGCTTTTATTCTAATACATGGAGATCTAGCTGGATATCAAGGTTACAGCTGGAATTTGCTACTATGTTGCAGTTAAGATTTGCACTCCACCTCATTCTTGGCTTTTTCGTACACCTTAGGAATATCATGGGATCTGTATGCGGTCTTACGGTGGTGTTGGGCATTCTTAGGAAAATCCTGCCCCGTAAAAGCCAAGCATCTCCCTTGCTTCAGCGTTCACACAGACGCCGTGTCAGCTGCCGGCAGCCATGCGAGCAGCCCTTAGATGGCACTCGGTGCTCTGAGTAAAAGGCCTTGCTGCTACTCCTGCCCTGCCCCACAGGGAGGAGGAGATTACATACAGCAGAGTGGTCTTGTCAGTGAACAGGCACTGACTTCAAACATTCAGTGAAGTTACAAAAACAACTGGTCAAGACACAGTTATAAAAATGGAAAAGAGAAAATTGAAAAAAAATATTAAAAAATCAGTTCTACTTTTGAGACTTGTATCAAAACCTTAGAAAACTGCCAGACAAACAGTAAGTAAACATCATACACTTCAGCCTCATCTACCACCACACTGGTGTGGTATGTCTTTGAAGGATCTGGCTATTCCTTGGATTTATTTAGGAGATGACTGGTTTTTTGGAAAAAACAAGAACCTTTAGAATCTCCTAACAGGAAAACTTGGGAGAGCAGGAAGGATTGTCCTTGGCTGTGGACTTCACATGATTCCACAGGAGCTTCAGACAGGCTTGCTGGGGCTGCTAAAACTGAGTAACAGCTGTAGCCACTGTTGCATTTCCAACCTTCTAGAACAGCACTTCAGCATTTTGCTTATCATGTTAATCCCTAATGGAAGTAGAAGTCCAGTTCCTCAGCTCATTAAAACTTTGTGTGGTCTTCATGCCCTGGCTGTGTGAAGGGTACTGGTGTAGTTTAAACACACAGCAGAGCAGAAGGGAGGGGGGCTGTGTCTGTCTGTGCAAGTTCTGTGGCCTGGCAGTGACTGCTGGGTGAATGGTGCCGAGGCCCTCATGTCTGCACTGCAGGTCCCTCAGGCTTGCTTCAGGTGAGCTCCAGTCTGCCACTGGGACTAGATGCCCATTCCTTGCTCTTACAAAAAGGAACTGACTACCAGAAGTTCCTATAATGTGAAACTACCTCAATCACATCCATCTTAGTTGGTCAGTCAAGCTACACTGCTGCTTTTTACCAAGTGCCTTGGTTGGAGCTGTTTGGAGTAACCTCTTGCCAGGCATGTTTTCCTTTAGGCCTCGACAGACCATTTAAAAGGATGCTCAGTGTATTTGGTATGTGGCAACAAACTGGAAACTAATCCCATGTCTGCTGCAAACTAAACCTAAGGCTGTATAATATCCTTCATGTTAAGGATAGGAATAGTGTTACTGAAGTATGTTCCAGTGCCTGAGTGACAAATAAAATGCAGACTGGGTGAACACTGGCTTTCACTTCCATGAGGGGAGTGGAGGGGCAAATAGTTGGAATAGTGCAGCTACTCCATGGCTGGGATCTGAGAAAGCTCAATAAACAGTCTGTTGCTAACTTCAGCTAGGAAAGAAGGGTATGATGGTGCTCAAAGAACAGTGGGCAGTCAGAAAAAACTAGACTTGTACTTGCAAAGTATTTTGGGGAAAGCAAGGAAGGTCTAAGATGATTCATACCAATTTAAAAAGAATTCATTAAGAGGCAAAATACTCACAAATTTTACTTTTGTGATCTTGCTGTATGAGCAGCTTGGGCTAAGAATAGAAGGATACTACACAAGGATTTATTTCTCCATTTCCCCTCTTACCAGTATTAGATTTGATACCTTTCTACTATGAAATACCAGTTATTTTTCTTATCCTCTAAGTCATAAAACAAGTGGATTCTACTGCTAATGTGGAACTCAAGCAGTAATGAAACCTGAATATCAAACTTCATCTACATACTGAGTGCTGTAATTATATATTAAAACAAATTTTAAAGTTTCGATCTTAAGAAGTTCAAAGAAGGCCAAAGCAGCTTATGTTATGCAGACTTTGTGCATGATAAATACAATACCAGAGAGTAAACATACTAGAATGCTATATAAGTTAAAATGGTGTTGCACCACAGTATTTCCCTAGTTGGAAATGGCTAAAAAGCCTGCTTGTTTTGCTCTCTGAGCATTCATGAAACATGATTACATACACTGTCACAAAAGACTCAAATTTTCTTATCTGACTTCAAGATACTACTATGACTGTCTAGAAAAAGTAGTGCAAAACATTGATAATCAACACTTGTTGATGTCTTTGCTGTGCCTTTAGGGTAGAAAACATTCTCTCCCACACGCAGGGAGTAGTAGAAAGGCAACACTTCATGGTGTTTTTAAAATCTGAACAAAGTTCTTGGGAAATATCCCAGACTTTCCTAGTATCTCTCCACTCATCCAGTCCTTGTCTACAGATTCCAGCTCTGTTATCATGTCACCTGCCTGTAAGAGAAGGAGTAATGTGAGTCAGTACAGCTTACTGTGCAACGTTACTGAGCAATGTTAATGCATGCAGAGCTGATCCTATTTCGAAACAATTACTATCAAAGAGAAGAGGAGTGAGATGTGGCCAGTCTCTTCTGTTGGTTATGTCTCTCGGAGATAGTTTGCCAAACCAGCTGAAGTTTCTCTTAGGCTAAATACTTGTCTACGCTCAAAAATCACCACCTTTGGAGGGACAGAAGAGCACTGCTGGATAACTTCTCACATTGCTTTGCCTCTCCAGGTATGTTAAGAGCTGGCTCATGGGCACCCTGCTTTAGTACTTATTTGTGTGTGTTTCCAGGGTTTGTTTTCTTAAAACACTGGAAAGAATTTTTTTTTTAATTTAGTCTCAGTATTTTCTAGCACTTGGAAACTTTCCCAAAAAGAAGAAAAGCAATCTAAAAGCTCAGTATGGCCATTTAAATTGCAGGTCCTGTGTTTGGTCCTGGTTCTTGTTCTCACTGTCCCATGCCACACCCTTCATCTGAAGTACTGGCCTTTCCTTCTAGTAATAGTGCCTCTATTCCCCTTTTCTGCTTTAAAGAATCATCTATCCTTTCAGCATTGCAAGCTGCTAATGCTGAACCTATTTTGCTAGTTTTAGAAGAGAAAATACTGTGTGTTTCAGCTCCTGTGGAAGTCTACTGTTTCTCAGAAATTTGCTTTTGAGAACATGGTTACCTAAATCATGACTTTGAATATCAAGGGCACTCTGTTTCTTGTTCATGCTTAATATGATCTGGGCATCCAGCATGTATTTAATTTTTTCCCTTGTTCCCATGGCAACTCTGAATTATGTTGCCAGTTCAAGATTTTGCTGTACTAGGTTTCCCTCAGAGGCCTGGCTGCTGTAGTATTGGCACTCTCACCATTACCTCCTACTCAGAGTTTTCTTTCTAGTCCAAAGAGAGGCTCCCTTGACCATATCAACCAATCAGGAACTGAATGTACTGCAAAATAAGGTTTGTTTACCTTGTCATGTTAACTAGATGAGAGAAGTCAAGAATTCTGCAACTCCTGAGCTCTTTTCAGTGTCTTTAATGAAGATTTTTGCTGATAGGTAACAGGAGTGATGAAGGAAAAGAGAGACCACTTACCAAATGTGTTAGTATCTATGAGATTCATCCTTCTTGTCTAAAGCCTACATTCACAGGGGATGAACCTTATTTTTTAGCACTCCTTAGGAGCATGAGACCTTTTGAAAATTGGTCTAAGAAATTTACTTACTTTGAAGGAAAGCTCATCTTCATTTTCTCCATGAAAATCATAAAGAGCTTTGGCTTTTCCTTTCTTCCCTTCTCCAGGCTGTGACAGCTCTACCCTGGCTACAGAATATGGACAAGAGAAGTTACTTGCATGGGAGTGAAATAAATCTCTGTTTCTGGAGAAGTTTCCTGTCATTCTCATGTTTTCTCCCCGCTATTGTGCTACAGGTTGTCCAAATGTTAATGCTACTGCTGTACCAAATTCACTGTCATACTGGAATAAAAACTCTACTGCCACCAGTTCCTTTTATAGTATTAAACAGTCTCATAGTTCTGCTTCTAAGCAGACTAAATTTAAAACTCACTTAACCTGAACTTCCCAATGGTGATACATAATAAATGCTGACTTTCCCTCTTTCTGCTCTAAGATGAAGCAGCATCAATACTCCTGAATTATTCCTTAAAGGTTGCTCAATGGCCCTGTTTTGCCTGTGCCCAAACCACACTGGAAAACATCCCAGAGTCTGTGTTAACCTCACAGATGACTTACTGACTAGAACATTATATTGCCATTATTAGAGAAGTTGGTTCAAAACATAAGTTTAGCTTTAGAATACTGAAGACTCTGGTGGTGCGTGACTTGTTGATGCAGTTGATGTCATGTTCTCCCACAGCTGTCATGACTGGCACAACCCAAGGAATAATAAATTGCCATCTAGTAGGAGCACTGTACCTGAGCAGGTCTGAACAAAAACTGCTGGGAAAATCCCTTCCTTTCCATTCAGTCTTCCTCTATACCACTCCAAATCTACTTGTTCCAGTATTTGGATGTAGTCTCCCTTTTTGAAGGATAGATCATCTTTGGTTTCTGCTGTAAAATCATGAAGCGCTTCACACCACTCTAGTGAGCGTCTGTTGCTCTATTCAAGTTAACAGAAGAGATGCATTAATTTTAGAAGTGTGAATGGAGCCCAAAAACTGATGGATGCTGCTGAAAGCAGCTGTACAGCACATGGCTGTCCTGACACCCTCCCAATACCACAGTGCTGCTGCAGATGTAGACCAGAATGGCATTTCAGCAATTACCACCACAGAATTTCATCTAGGCTCAGCCACATTCCTTTTTATCTCTGGTGGCAGGAGAAAGGATTAATAAATTCAAAATTAGATCACTGCAGCAATACTTAAAATAGAGCTAACAAGAATTTCCTTCAGCACAAAGGATAAAAATTTACCAATGTTAATTTGTCAGAAGCTCTGAATTCAATCAGCTTACACCACGTGTGAGAATTGAGGCTGTGACAATGCAGCATTGTGTGCTGTGGGAGTGGTGTCACGTTCTGCAGTTACTCTCACATTATAATAGTCTCTGTAAATCTATACATAAATTCTGGCCCTCACCTATAAAGGTTTATTACCTGAGGAAGGGAAGATGAAACCTCCACCTTATTCTTCAGTGCTGTTTCTGTACCTACGTAAGTAAAGCATAACTTAAGAACAGGAGCAGTGTCTATTCAGAATGTTACTAATGACAGAGATTTTAGATATTTGAAGTCATTATTAAGAATAGCTTCTTAAGAAGTCCTACTGTTAATTTTGAGGGGTTTTTTATCAGTCTTCCCTCTCTTTTTACCTCCTTTCTGCAATCACTGTCCTTTTGAAATTTTCTCCTATATGCTGCCTATTTGCTTTAAGTACAAAACCATGCTCTTTAAGATTTTTGCAAACATATTCATACCTGTTCCAGGTAGGTCTTCAATAACTTCCACAAAGTTCAAGGGGAAAATTCCAGATGTGCCTCTGAGCTCTCCTTTGGCCCACTCTTCATTTACATATTCTTTCAGGATAATAGTTTCACCTTCTGAAAAACTGAGCTCATCTTTCTGATCTCCAATGTATTCAAATCGTGCTACACACCTTGGACCTCTGCACAGACAAAAGAGAAAATGATTTTGCTTGTTTATTATTACTGTCTACTTAATAATAAGACAGCATTGTGGAAAATATCATATGGATTGATATTTTAATTAAAATGATAAAAAATGCACTGAAGATAGGATAGGTGGACAATTGGGGGCCAGCCCTGCTTCTCATCTCTGCTTTCTGAGGAGAATGAGTAGAGAGTCTGGAGGAGCCAGATGCAATTTCTGCATCCCAGTTGCTGGCTGTTAGAGTATTTTGCAAAAGACCCTATTTCACTTCCAAGCAACAATAAACCCCCTTGTTTCTCAGTCACCTGTCCAATTTCATAACTTTGCCTATATCCAAGCAAGTGTCCTGATACACTTTTCTTAAGAGTTTGATTATTTTTCGAGCTAGTATCCCATATAGATGCACTCAAACAAGGGTAGGGGGTAAGTGCTGTGTATTTGTCCCAAATACATGGAGGTTTCATAGGAAGAAGCTAGTTTTTATCTACTTTAAAATACTTTATTCTGTAAAATCCATCCCTATAATCTTATAGGGAAAAAAGCTTATCTATCAAAGAAAGAATCTTCAATGCGTATGATAAATTTTATATCCTTTGGTACAGCACTGAAAAAAAATCCTAATTATTTTTCCCCCTGACTTAAATAGATTTCATTATTTAAGAACCTAATAAATTAAATTTAAGAAATTAACCTAAGAAAATTTTTGGTTTATCAGAAATGCCATGCTGGAAAAAAGCAGTAATAGGCTTTAATTCTTTCTATATATTCATAGCACACAAACAAAGTAAGTATCTTGATTCCCACTCTTGTCCTCCACTCAGTATCTTTGCAAAGATGTTTTTTTCAGGACAGACTAGAACTTTCTGTTTCTTTCTCAGTTGCAGAAGCAACTTTTTAGAATAAAGTTTTGTTCCTGACAAACCAAGCTTCATCTAAAGAACAACTGAATGATCCCACTGACACTAGTTGCTCCTGCCTCTGCATGAATTTGCTTTAATTCCTGGAATGAATGATTACAAAATCCATTAAACATCACTGAGAAATAAGTAACATGAAAAATCATTTCTTGCCTACAAGTATTAGTACAAGTTGTTTGAAATTCAGAAATGAAAGTGCTGGCAATTCATTTGATAATTTGGGGGGAACTTTGGATTTACCCATACATCTGCACACCTTAGAGACAGACAGATTTCTCTGCTTAAAGTACCTCTATATTCTGTTCCATTGTATCTTGTTCTTTCACATGAGTAGGAGCCCTACCATGTTCCATCTTGTGAGGACAATGGAAGAAAGCAGCAAGGTCAGGAGCAAAGAGTGTACAGTGCTGCTGAAGTTAATTAGATTGGTTCATGGTTTCTGGAACCAGTTTTCATGGAAGTAAGGTTTTAGGCTTTTTTTACCTAAATATGAGTCTTAATAAAACATCATAAACATTCAGGTTTTTAAAACATATAATTTAATTTTTACAATGTATTTTGGTGAATAAATTGTTAACCCTATTAACTTCAGTGCAGAGAGCCCCTGCTTCAAAGTTAATATTTCTTTTTCATTCCTCATAAATCAACATGAGAAAGCAAATAAGATTCATCTGACTCACTTGATACATCGTGATGAAGAGGGTATTTTTTTCTTGTTGGCTTCTTCTGGAACATCAATCTAGTAAGACAATAAAATAAATTGTATCTTCCATTACAAGCTCATGGCAACTAACCACAATAAACTTGAAACTGGTTAAAACAATCTGGTTTTCAGATGTGTGACACTCTGTAATCCCTGGCATGCTCTGATATATGACCACATTAATGTAAATTTATTCCTGTTTTCTCATTTTTTAATCTTATGCAAACAAGGAGCAATATTTAATGTTTTGTTTTATGAAGCTGGTTTATTGTTTCTACTTGTAGCATGACTGATTGAGAGAATATGTGACTAGATGCTACTACATGTTGTTGAATTTAGATCCCAATTCTCAACTGGTAATTGCTATCAATTATGTACTAGCACAGCATACCACAATAGACAAAACTACTGTTTACACTTATCCATTCTGTGCTTTGGTAGCCAACTGCTCTCCAAACAAAAACACATCTCACAAATCTCACTTGAATTGGTGAAATGCAACTTAAAAAATCAATACACAGGTACGTCAAACACCCCAACATTCAAGTCCTTTATCACAGGAGGATTTCAATTGTATTTTTGGTGTGACATGAAGGATGATCTGTGAGATGTACAGGACTATGAGCTGAGAGGCCCTGGTGAGGAGCTTTAGGTTACAGCTCACTATTATACCAGCCAGTTCCCATAAAATGAACAGGAGTGTTTCATTAGCTTGTGTGAAGCACTGGAGGAAATCACAATGCCTTTTAGGACAAATAAACTCTGCATTGCTCTTGCTGAATGAGCTGATATCTATGGTGCTCTGAAGGTTCTATGGGAAGCCATAACTATGTATTATTATTAGGTGTCCAGATCCAAACTGGATCTGGATCTAGATCTACTACCCAGCTCAATACTGTAAAACACACTGTAGTGTATTGTATGGAGACTTTGTATCAGGATGAAATCTGACATGAATTAACAGGCGAATTCAAGTAAATTAGCCTCATGTACTGCACTCTTTTTTCTTTTTAAAAAATCCCCAAATTCTCAAACAAAAGATTTTTGCCCTCAAACGATAATAACCTTTTACAACTAAAATAGAAATGCATCTTCCCTACCTTTTATGAAGTTGTATCTGTCTGTATCAATGCTGAATTTGACCCTAAATACTCACTCTGCTGCTTTAACATAAAATCTTTTCTTCATTAGCTATCAGTAGAAGCAAGAGCTTTTAAATGGAACTGTTGGTCTGTGCAGAAGCAGCCAATCAATTTAGCTAACAAATCTTTCTTGTGAAAGTGAATCAAGCATGGTTGATTACTACTAACTATGACTTTAGACTTTATTCTTCAGCACTTCTCAGATCTTAAAATTTTTCTCCAATATCACCGCTACAAACTAAACAGATGCCCTGCCCTCTCTGATGTCTACCAAATCCATGCAGCAGCAGGGCTCACTCTGCCAGCTGTGCTGGCCCAGGAAGTGTTGCCACAGACACTTCCTGTCCTAAGTGCCAAGCCACGCACCTTCCCAGCATCCTGGTGTCACTCTGGCATTCCTCCATGCCCATATGGCTGGTGTGGACAGCCCAATGCCCTTTCCAAAATGTCACAAAATGGACTTCAGTCTCAGGTTTGCAATAGGTTTGACCCAGCATTTGACTGTAGGAAACCATACTGTATCCCTTTTAAATTAATTACCATTGGGCTCCAAAAGAGCACCTGTCTCTTGCCTTCCGCTCACTGTCAAGTGTCACATTGAGGAACAGGATTCCTTTAAGCTGCTCATTTGCAACAACACAATCTCCTTGCTCTGTGCCAGAACAACCATTTGTGCAGCCACTCAGAAAACCACTAAGGCAAATTAATCCTGTTGGAAAAAACAGTATTCTAGGAAGAAAAAATACCCAACATGGTTTCAAATTGCTACTCTAACCTAGTTCATTAAATGGCTAAAAAAATGGTGATTCCAGCAAAGTTCAAGGGATGAGAAAATGACAGAAGATAGGGAACTGGGGGGAGGCACAAAAATCAACCGTCTTATACCAAGTGTTGATTCTGACATGCAGCTGTCAAAAAATAATCTGCTTTGAGGACCCTGAGAAACTATGCATGTTTCCAAAGATAATCTGGTAAGGGCAATGATTTTCTCACTTGGCTTTAAATTGACAGCAAATTAGTCCCCATAACACAAGCTGGTTGTGCCAAATCAAGCATCTTTCTAATACCACACAAACAAGTTGATGAGTCTTCTGTGCTGCCAGTGGGATAAGAGATTATCTAAACATGTAATGGAGTTAAACACACAGGAGCCTTAGTAAAATAGCACCAGAGAACAGATGCAATAGGATCTTATGTAGCAATGTATACAAATTGTACGTATACATACAACCACTTTAACAAAGTTGGCAGGAAATATCCCTGTGCGATTCCCACATTTTCCTCTGTACCACTCAGTATCAATTTTCTCCAAAAGACAAACAGTGTCTCCAGAATGAAGGTCCAAGTCATCAGCATGCTCTGTAAGACATCATTTCAGTTAACAGTACTTGTCACACTCACTGATTTTCTCTAAGTAAAACCTTCTTAATACAAATACCACAGACAAAACCAGAATCAGTTTTAAAAAAGTCTTAATTTTACCTGATAAATCAATTAGCTTTAACTGAAAGACTGACCCATCTACAGCTAAACCCATTGATTTGAACAACTCTATGTGCAGACCTTGCAGACTGAGCTTCCACACCATTTTTAAGCCTAATTTCTAAGAAAATTTCCATTTGAAAGTCTTGGAGTAAAACATGCTTCCAGAATATTCACATTTACTTACCTGCAGGAAAATCATGCAGGACTACAGCATGAGGTGCACTTATGTCAGAAACCTTTGGAGGGTGGTTTGAATCCTGACAACAACAAATAAATCCAAGTAGTTTATAAATCATGGAAGATACTAACAGATTCTCTGTTATATACTTCTGAATTAATTTTCTGACTTTGGACACAGAGTTGTTCTAGTATTGCAGAAGGAAATGGTTATTGGTCACACAACTATGGGTCTGAACTCTGTATGCCTTTTGCCAGTGTAAACAAGAATACATTTCACCAAAATCTACTTTTGAGCTGATGAAAGGAAGGGAAGGCATGCAACTTTTCCAAGTATAGAAAAAACCTCAGCTATCTCTGTGGGCCAGAAATTTGTAGCACTGATAGCAACACTCATTGGAAGGGCTGTGGACAAATTTTGCACTGGTGCTTGGTACTTTGTGCCACCAGTCACTCTTCCTTGCTCGAGAGAACACCCAACCCAACTCTCCCCCAGCACACTCAGCAGGGACAGCACATATGCCAACAAACTTTCCAAGAGGAGCAAGGAAGCCACTATGCCTTTGCTTACACTTAGGTAACACTGAGGGGAGCTGACAGTTTTGTTGAGGCATCTTCATAAAGAGAAATTTTATTCAAAATGCTGAGCCGCCTTCTCTGCCCTACCCACTAGGAATTTTTAGGCTGTACTGATGACAATGATGGTGTGTGAATTACATTCAAAGTAATTCACTGTGTACAAAAAAAACCAACCCACAAACCAAAAAACCAACAAAAATACCCCGATGTAGACACTGATAAGACCTGAGTTACAACAGACAACAACATACTGCATAGAAATCTATTTCAGCTATGTAGCCTTCTGATAATAGTCAAAAAGGCTGCTCATTGCTCTAGTTTCCACTAGCTATTTAATACTGATAGGGTCATGCCCTAAAGCCAAGTCAGGATCTGTAGAAGCAGAAAGAAGAAAATACTGTCAAGCCCGTACGTCAAAGCCAATTCGCTGATGTATCATGTACAGCACTTCATAAAGTACTCGCTTATCTTTTGCTCAATTCTCAGACACTCAGCCAAGGGAGTGATTATTTTCCTATGAGATGGAGGAACTTTACTGGTTTCCTCTCCCTTCTGGCACTCCAAGTAATTACTCTTGCTCTGTTCCATAAGCTGAATGTCCCTGTGCTATGAGGCAAATCATCATTATTGGGTTTTGTTTTGGCAGTTGTTTTGTTTTGATTACAGAAACACAAGGATTTAATAAATCACTATTACATGTCTCAGTGTAACCTCTGAAGACTAAAACATTTGATACTTTACTGCAACAGGAGTCTTGTTCATTGAATATTTAAGCCAGCAGAAAAAAACACCTTACCTTACAGGACAGTTCTCCAGTGTTCCTGGGAAGACAATCTTCCTTGGCAACTCCATGAGGCACAGGAAGCTTGAAGAGAAACAGAGGCAAATGGAAAAGATTTTTTCACTTCTAAGCACCTCAAACTTTCATTTCAAGTAATAGTCAGATGATTGAACTATTTAAACCACCCACTACAGGTTAAGTAGGACTCCAGTGGAAGAGGACAGGTTCCTTTGGAAGGCATTCAGAACAGACTGCCTCTCTGAGACTCAAACTCAGGTGGTGTCACCCCCTTTGAAAGTGTCCTAGACACTTAACTGGTATCACACCATACACTACAAGATATTCAGAAAGACACTCTGATGCAGAAACATATTCATTTGTCATGGAGGGCACCAGAAAAACACTCAGGGAGGAAATTTCCATTGACAGTAAGACTTTGGGGCAGGGAATTCCTACTGATCTTTTACAGAAAAAAATCTCACACACAAAACTCTAAATGAGTGAAAGATCAAAGAGGTGGCAACAGAAAGTTTCCACTTCATGTTGGTGGAATGTTGACACTGTTCATGCTATGGCTGTGTGGCTGCTTTTTTGACAACAGCACTGGTTCAAGCATCCACCAGCTCTATCACTGACCAGTTTCAAGTTTCTGGGGAAAGACCTTTTTTGTTTTTATTTGCGGTGTTGATCCATTTGTATTTAAAATTCCCTAATAACACATACAATACCAAAACCATTTTTATAATGAAAAAGGATGTCATCAATAGGATGAAAATGTAAGATTTGTAATGTTACATTCCTCACTTTTTGCAAGCTTGATTAAATAAGGTCAACTACTTTGTAAGTTCCAATGCTTCCCCAATTTCCCTAAGCATTTTGATATGTATGGGTGAACCAATATACAAATGCAATTATTCAGCATAATTTTACTGAAAGAGAATTCAGAACCAGTGACTGAAAAAAGAACCCCCAAGCTCCAAGAGCTATGCGTTAAAGACAATATAATTACACATATACACAAAAATATACCACACAGATCTATACTTTAGATGTATTTATTGCTTTCTCCAGTATTGCCTTACAGGACTTATTACTATTTATCTACTAGCATTTTCTAGGGATGATTATGCTGATAGATGCACTTTGAAAGCCACATAATAGTAATCTACTTTAGTAGGTTTAACTACCTTTTTCTCTGCTATTTTAACCTGTGCTGTTTTATAAAAACAATGTACTCAGATAGAATATCTCAACTCTCACCATGTATTTATTGTAGAGAGGATGACCAGGTTTAGGTCTAGGAGGTAACGCTGGATCTGGATTTTTAAAGACTGCACTTTTTGCTCTCTTGGGTCCCAACCTGAACTTGTTGTTTTTTTTATCAGAAGCGGTGTCAGAACTAGATCGCGAAAGAACATCCTTCTGGGAGGAGGTCTTGGCTGCAGAGAATTTTGGTGGAGGTGGCCTTCCAGGAACACTTTTAGGTGGGGGAGGTCGAGCAGGTATAACTTTTCCATCCACAGGCCTAAAAAAATTGTGCAAAACATCACAGAAATATGAATATTAATAAGCCTACCACCTCATCCTAGATACAGAGAGTGCAGTAAGGAAACAAGATTTGTGATGACCTGGGCCGTACAGTGTGTAGTGTCTGAAGCTTTCCAGGAATACATGAACTCTTCAGATACTGACTGGGACCAGATGATCAAGTCCTTAGACAGATCCTTTGACTACATATTTCCAAGTCTGCTCACCAACAGCCTGCCAGCTTTCTGGGGAGACCACTAAATAAGCAGGATTTGTTTCAGCAGTCCACCTCTAGAAAGAGCTTTCTTTGTAGCTGCTGGAGGACGAAGCTCTGCCATTGGAGAGCTTTTGTGAAAGCTGGTCTTCAGGAATCAACCTAGCTCATTCCTTGGGATGTCACTTACCTGAAGTGACTCTGATGAAACTCATGACATATCACACCACTTTCCACACTGCCATCAATAGCAGAATTTATCATTTTTTATGCAACAGATGTCTACCACAGAAAGGAAACACTGGTGAAAACCTCAAGTTCTCTGGCAAGGCTAGAGGTCCCACACTCATATTAGCAGACAAGCAGTTTAGAAACCAAAATCAGAGACTAGCAAGTGACAGTAGTAATATTTACTAGCAATTAATATTACTAGTAATATTCCAAAATTACAGTATCATTTGATTGTTATTGGGATATCTTCAACCAGTTACTGCAAGTTTCTGCTACAACTGGTTTTTCGTTTCATATAATGTACTTCAGCATAATTATTTGCTCATGTACAATCCTCATGGGTCTGCAAAAATTATCAACCCCAACAAGTGTGCATTGGTGGATCTTTGAAGTATCATTCTAACACATTTTGTGAGTGTCACCCATCACTTGAGAAGATACTCAAGTAGTCGTTCTACTAATGCTCCTGATAAGAGTTCTCTGTTACTATTTGAGTACGGAGCAATTTTTAAATGTCAAAAAAATTTTCCACTTCTCTTCATCATCCATCTCTCCCTTTTCTTGGCCTCATCTTAAACTAAGCATTTTTAATATTGACAAAAGGGGATATTCCAAGTTAAACTACTTTAAATCTATAAACAGACCAACCCACACATTTTTAAAGCAACTTAACTGAACAAGAAGACCCTAACAAGCAATTCAGTGAACTGCTTACTTAAAAAAAAATTAAAAATCCATTTGAGCAGAAGAGTGAAAGGATAAAATATTTACTGCAGTCCCAGAGACCCTCATAAGAATCAGGAATGTTATGCTAAACTGAATGTGGGGAAGGAACAAGCCAGTAAAGAGCAATAACGAGGTGTTTCCTTGTGGCACATCCACATTCTTTCCTGTTAATTAATACTTATTATTATTATTGATAGACTAATTTCAATAACAGAAAGATTCTCTTGTCCTAACACAACAGAGCAAACTCTTGTGTTTAAACTCACAGATTTAGAATGTAAACACTGAGATACCCACAGTGGGCTGGCTAGTCAATGCCAGATCTCCATCCACTGTGTCTCTGGCATTGATGGACATGAATTAAAGGCTGGTCCAGCAACTTTTGCCCTTGCAGACATTCTTTCTTTTTGGTTCACAAGAATAAAAAAACCCAAGTTTATCATTAATCCTGCACCTGCATTTTAGGTCCAAAGTGTACAGACTAGCCAGTGCTTCTGGGAAACTGCTGGCCCAGCATCTGCCCTTTTCAGGGTGGCATCATCTGCCACCTCCATTCCTTCACCACTCAAATCCCACCACAAGCGCAAGTGCTGTGGGTGAAAAGGTTAAAGATTCAGAAAGGAATGACTGTCAGCAGCCACTGTACATTAGCTGAAAAGTCAAACAGCTGCTCTCCTATAATCTCCTTGCTCATACCATACTGTACAAACAAGTATTAAACAGCTACCTACTTGGTCCTGCCTATTTATTATTGAGTAGAGTGCCCAGCCAAGACTATTGAGCTACAGCTGGAGTCAGTAGTGTCTACACTGAGACTAACTATGCAAATTAATTTAGAAACACCAACTGTAAGGGCTTTTGGAGAACCACACTCACCTTGGGGGTAGTAGAGATTCTAGCTGAGGCACTCCAGCCTGTTCTGAGTCATCCAACTCCTACAACCATTCAAAAGAAAAAAGACATTTCTTTAAGCCTAAAGAAAATAAAAAATCTTGTTTAAATTATATAATTCTTATATTAAACTATATCCTATGGACATGAAAAACAAGAGTTTCTGGAGGTCTGGGAGTAAAGTAGTAAGAATTATGGTGTGATTCTGCAATTTTAAAGTGTTGTTGAACATGGAGGAAAACATGGAAGGCAGATAACCTGATTTACCACCTGAAATACAGCTTCAATTGTGCATTAAGTATGACCCAGCCCCTTCTTTCCTACTACATGGCAGTAAGGCCTTAAGAGCCAATTCCAGGAGAGTCATACAAATGTACAATTACACTGCCCACAGGAATTTGCATTATCAACTTTGATTTATTCAACGCATGGAACACTTTGAACAGGCTTAAAGCAGAAAACATGACATTAATGCATCTCGCACAGGACAGCTTCTCTTGCAAACAACATTAGCTCCCATTAAAGAAGGCATCAAAATATGTTTGCTAGAGATCTAACAGACAAATCCCAGTGAATCTTGCTTTGGCAGATGAAGGCATCACTCCTCCCAGCTGCCCATGCTGGCCCTGCCAGGGATTACCACTGTACAGCAGTAAGAGAGGAGGACATGTGCCATGTCTGAAGGGCTTGGAGCACAGTGATGAATTAACAAGTGACCATCCTTACTGCCTCCTGCTGTTCATTTTCATCCCAGTGCCAGAAAGTTCTGCCAGCTCTGTGGAACAAGCACAGCTGCTTCTGGAACAGCATCATAAATCAGAGTGCTGAATCTGGGTTCAAAAGAACCCTTTCTGAAGCAGTACTTCTAGATAGGTCTGAACAGTCTTGTTTACTTAATTAGGTACTAGAATGTGCTTGAAACTCATAAACAATTTCTGTGACTTTTCTCATCTAGAAAACACCCAGATATATTTTGTGACAAAATCTGACCCTTGATTGAGTCCCCAGATTAATGTTCTGATTAAATGACCCTATTAGAAAGAAAACAACCTGCCACTTTGAGATGAGGATGTTATCCTCATATCAAAAATTTTCCTCTTCCTTGTGAAAAGGAAGAAATCTGTGCCAACTGCTGCTTATGGTCAACAATTTTTGCTGTTGCTGTTTAATCACTTCCACTGACAAACAATACTAGTTTTAGAAGCACAGCTCTTACCTTTCCAAAGATAGGGTTTCAATGTTCCAGTGGATTCAATACAATCTTTTTTTAAAAACATCCTCTGAAGCTTATACATGCCTGTCACAATAACCTGGATGACACCGTAAAAGTGTTGGAGTTCCATTGCATAAAATATCATTTAATGTCTTGTTTAGTAAATTATTTTTTTCAGCATTATTCAGAAAAGGTGGAACCTCTCTGAACAGCCTTTTCAATGACATTTTAATATCCTTTATCTTAATAGCAGAGGTAGCTACAAAAGCATTTGTTGGCAGCATCCATCTAGTAAGGGATTTTAATTTGATTTGATCTTTTACTGCCTGTGGCCTTCACAAGATTCTCTGCCATTCTTGTCATCAGAAAACTCAATATTTGTAAATCTTACTGTAATTTTCTAGTTTATTTTAATTCCCTTTTGAAAATCTGTGTCAAATGTCATTTAACTACAATGCCTACCATTACTATGTACGTGCCCCAGAGCAAGGAGCAGAGCCTTACTTCCCAAAACAGGTGGTTCTACTCAGCAGAAACAATTAGAAGGAAAGAGCTGAAAAAAAAGCAAGCTTCGTTCTTCTACAGAAAAGTTTCCTCTGCCTGCAAATTAGCACAGACACCAAGAGAAATTGTGTGCACAAAGGTAAAAAAATACATTTCTAAAGCACAACACTGACAACGTTTGACTATGTAAATCCCACTGGACTTTGAGCCACTTTGCAATGCTTTTGACACTCAGTTGTAGAATACCGTGATTCCAGATGATGAATACAGAAAATTGAAGATAGATGTGATCAAAGCTTAGTAAAATCACCAGTCTTTTTCAAAAACTGACAGCAGTCTAAATTACTAATTAATTAGAGAACAGAATTAAAAGAAAAAGCCTTATATTTTTGAGTACTTGTTTTCATCTTCTAGTCCTTCAAACAACTTACTTTACATATGCTTGAGGATCACAAGAGATCTTTTAACCAAAGCAGACAAAGCTGTAATACAGGAAAATAGTTCTAACTTACCCCTTTTTTCACTAGGTCACCACTGCTGGGTTTTCCCACTGTGATATTCGATGTGTTCCCAATAGGCTTTTCAGCAGGAAGAGGAGGAGGGCTATGTGGGCTGTCGTTTAAAGCTGTAAAAAACAAAAAAAAAATCCCAAATTAAAGTCTAATTAATACCCTCCTCATGTGGATCAACAACAGGTAAAGGAATCCACTTTTGTTTGGGGCATTTTTTGTGTGAATGCAACTTCCTTCCTCAAAGCTGAAGCAGCCAAAGGGAAGAACCACTTAAAGAGCAGTGAAGAGAAAAGGGACATGAAGGGAACACTGTAACTGAGGTTGAATTCAGGAGTACTTCCCATCCTGCATAATGGATCTTCACTTTATTCTAACAACACCAGCAAGTCATTTCAGAATTCTAGGGTTTCAGCTGCAATATTTGGTGATATAATATTAGATGAATAGAAGAGTTTCTACCCCTTGGAATGTCAGATTCATTACTGGATACTCTGAAACAGCATCACCACATTTCTAAACTGGTTCACTTTTTTTTTCAGCTGTCAGCTCCTGGAATAACCTTCAGGCTGGAAAACAGCTGAGGGTTATTTCAAGCAACCCTGAAAGATCAGGAGACTTGGATGGAAGAATCTCCAGAAAGGTAAAGGCAAGAAAATAAATTATTGCCTGCTACAAAATTCAGGATGACAGAAAACAGAGATGGACGTTCCCAGGTAGTCTTTAAGGAGAAAGGCAAGTTTAGGACATGGAAGAGGAAACATTACAGATCATACTAGGGAAGAGTGATGATGTCCTCATGCTCAATAAAGAATACAAAACCCTTCCAAATATATGACATTTGCTTTCAATGACTCTGCCATTGAAACCTGGGAAGCACTTGGACAGGTTTTACCAGCATATTTACCAAACATTTTGTCTTTATATATTGGAACCATGTCATCTATTTTACAATCTGTTTGTATATCAAGAAAATTAATTTCATACAAAGAACTACAGACACTTAAGCTCTTCTGACTTCCAGCTGAACTTGGAGTTACATAAAAATATGTGTAGACAGCCTGGACATTAATAGACTGACGACAAAAAAAAAAAAGAGGAGAGATGCTATTCAAAACAAAATAGTTGTTCATTTCATGAAAATTACTCTCAACAAAGAAACAACACATAGAAAGGAGCAATGTTGTTTATTTTCAACACCTTTGTGGCATTACTATTATGTAAAACACTGCTGTGATGTTTAAAAATGGATCAGTTCAATTCTTAGGAGAAGCTCACAATTACTGTGTTGGCAGTGACCAGGCATGGGGAAAAAAAGTTCATCACTTTTCTAAGGTACCGGCATGGATGAAAAGTAAAACCAATACCTGGCAGTAATTCCAAAAGAAATCCTTTTTTATCATGTCTTACTGATAAAAAAGCATAAAATATTTATTTACCAATTCAAATCTTGCTATATACACAGATGGCCTAATTTCCTCTCCCTTACTCTTTTTAAGGTCAGAATTAAAGGAACTAGAGAAACAAAAAAATCCCCAAGAACTCGAAGTCAGGTGTTATTTTCAGTGATTTCTAAGTGTAATAACTGAAGTGGAATTTTAGTGCTTCCTTTCTAATCACATCTCAACAAAAACGCTAGTCCTAATTGAAAACTTCACTGGAGTTCAAATTCTTAAGCAGTTCTGTCCCCTTTTTGGTAGTGCTGAGTGGGCTGCTTTTGGGAGGGTTTAAAAATTTGTTATTTTGTTTTGTTTGTTTATTGGGCCTTTTTAGTTTTTCCTGGTTTTTGACAGAATTCATCTCCTCAATAAACAAGATGGCAAGAGACTCCCCTGTACTGAGATTATGCGGCCCCTTTACAATGTAAATCTTACTATATCCATTTATACTTTGGCCCAGTTGTACTGTTCTCCTCTTTTAACTTTTAACAGGTTACATTTCTGCAGCAGCTCCTATTTGACAAAAGGCTACTCTGCTTTCTCGGAATATGCTTCTGTTCCTCCCTATCCCATTAATCTTCCAACCACTGATTCCTATAAGGCAGGCAGTCCATCACAACCTCCTGCTGTTTGTAGCCAAGTACAGGACCAGCAGTCCTTTGTGGAAATTTCAATTACCACTAGAGAGCAGCAAGAGCCCAGTTACCTACAAGTTCAAAAGGGAATCCATTG
>VXBC01008661.1:3674141-3733381 GCA_013399945.1 Ploceus nigricollis | reverse complement strand
AAAAAAAAAGAAAAAAAAGGAAAAAAAGTCAGGTAGTTGGTTGGCTTTTTGTTTATTTTTTTAACTGTAATTAAAATTTCCTTAATAGAGAAGAATTATGTTATAGTTCCTTTACAGTAGTTCATAAACATACTCTTCCAATTGAAAAAAAACTTTTCTTTTTAATTAGGTATTAACAGAAAGACTTTTCCTCACAGCTTTATCTTCAGTCTTCTCTGCATTTTTAATCATTTCCACTGCATTTCTCACATATGCAGTGGAAAAGAAAATTGAGTATTTTAACAGTGGGGTGGTGATGGGGGGAGATGGGAAATAATGAGTGAAACTCTTTGGAGAAATACCACCTGGCCATACAGTTACTCTAAGTTGACTATGCACCGACTAAATGTGGCAAAACATGATTTTGAAACATGAGTTTAAGAGCTATCTTTTGACATTTTTCCTTAAGCTCTGAGGATCAAAGATAAGGCCAAACAGAATTCTGCAAGCACACACTCCAGCATACAAAGACCAACACAAAGACCTTGTGGCTCATTGATAAATTTCCACTCTGAGACGCTGTCAGTGTCATCTGTAAAGCTGTAAAGGATTAGAGGTGGCAGGCTTTAGGAATACAGTAACTCTCAGAAAACTATAGTCAAGATCCTGACATAAAATTGAGCGTATAAGGTTTTTGCATCCCAGTTCCCACATGTCTTTTTTTATTTCCTCAAACTGCTACCTAATCATTCTCACTTAAATGGCCACAGATTTCAAAACTAGGAAGGATCAAGGGAACTTCTTGATTTAAACTATGAAAACTACGCTAAACATCCCAACCAAATTGCATTTGAAGGAAAGTTTAATGCACCAATGTTTTTCTTTTGACAAGGAAGCTTGGGAACAGCACTAAACCTCAGCTAAGGTCAGCACCAAAGTCAGTTTGGCCAAAGGTTCAGCTTCAGAATATGGTTTAGCAGACAAAACAAGCCTGCTTCTGCTGTAAGGGTCTCCTCCAAGTCTTCCTTTCCAGCCTTTCGATCTGCCCCTTACATACAGTTTCACCTCCGATATGCATTGGCTCCATCAGGTTTGAGAGACATCAAACTGAAGGGAGGGAGCCCAGTGAGGCAGCTGGGCAGCAGGGAGAGTGGAACACGACGCTCATCTACCTCTCCCTCCCACCACAGCCCTTAGGCTGGCTCCTCTGACTTGTCAAACCGTACCATGGGATTCCTTTGGTAGCTGATATTAGCTACTAAACAGCAAATCAGTTAAGCCCCAATTGAAATGGTCTTCTAACACATTCCTCAGACATTTGAGAGAAGAACTTACATTTCCCGGGTTTAGCTGGGATTCGGATTACAGTGGGTTTCCGAGCTAAAGCTGGTTGAGCTGTCTGCTCCTTGGCAGGTTCATTTTTGGTAAGGAACTGAAACGGATCTAGAAGGAGGAAAAAACCCCAACATCTTTAATACTTTTTTGCTGAACACAAATCTTACCAAATACTGCTTTCATTATTAAGGATATTTATATTTCTCACCCAATACAGTAATAAAAAAAGATCAGGCTGATGCAACTAGCATACCCAGCTCTTTTTAAGTAACAGGTCTTCTTTGTACATCTGCTTTCATAGTTGACTTAACATAAACATGCTCCAGATACCTCCTGGGATTGTATGAGCCACTGAACAAGAGGAACTGCATTGCTTGGTAATAGGGACCTGAAATCAGAATGGCTTCAGGGAAATGTTTACAAAGCACTTGATCTAATGCACTGACATAGCTGTGAACGCATTCACTGAAAAATTTTCATCAATAAAATCTTGTCAAAGCTAAACAATCAGCACTGCAGCAGATAAAACACCTACTGAAACATACAAAACATTTAAATACTACTGATTACAAAATGTCCTTGCTGTAGAACAACTAATTCTTTTGAAGATTCTGCATAATTATAATGGTTATAAACCTGGTGACGTGGAGGGAACTGGTTCACACCAAAGTCTGGGAGTTGTGCCTGAGTTCTGTCCCTGCCTATATCACTCATTCCTCTACAAGCCTGCCCAAGCATTCCACTGGTAAGACAGGAGCAATGTTTCCCATGCTTCATTACCTTAAACACTGGCCTCTTATTAACAGGCACAGGAACACAGGCACATGTAGAAGGCAGCTGTAAAAATACTAGTACATAAATAAAAACCAAATTAATGTGCTCTTTCTCAAGAACACCTTCATGTCAAAGAGCAATACTTCTTTCTTCTTAACAACTGCTACTTCTTTGCCTGACATTATCAAATTCTGCAGTAAAATGGCAAGGCTTAACAGTATCGTAAAAGTGTACAGTAGAAACTGGAGAAGGACTCTGGGTGATAAATCTGACACATATTCACAGCCACAAGAACCGAGTCTGATCTCTTCTGCTGGCCTTTTCAGATGTGCAGCTCAATGAGATGTTATTTATGGAGTGTCATAGTCCAAGAGAAGGAATATGCAGAGCATCTCTTTGAATTCTTCATGACTTTAATAAAAGCATACACTTTCCCAAAACTACTGCCACAGTTCCTGACAAAGTTGGAAAAATCTGTGTTTGATAAAATTTAATCTTAGGAAAAAAATGTTATGTCATGTGAAGTAATGATTTCTTATGGACAGTTTTGAACAATCCAATCCAATCCGAGCAAGACACTATATCTGTGCCTGGCAATTCACATAAGATTTAAGAAAGTCCAGAAATGCAATATTTATTAATGAACAACCTCATGCCCTCCCACATGCACATGACTCTGTGGCCACAGCTCCCCCTTGCCAGGGCATCTGCCATCAGCCCCCTCTGGCAGTGCCCTCAGCTCCTGCTGCCAGTGTGCAGCTGTCACAACAGCAGGGACAACATGCCACAGGGCCCATGCATGCTCACCCTGCTCAGATGTCCACCTCCCACCAGCCCCTTGCTTAAGGCTTTCTTCACAGGCAGATCCATCCCATATGGGTGTGCTGTGTGGATTTGTGCCATGGCCTCTCTTAAAGCCAACCTGCCTACAGGTTCCCCAGAAACCCACCCAGCTACCTTCAGATCACATTTTAATCAGGAATCAAGCAAATCAATTCCTTCTGTCAGGCTGCTTGTACAACAGCTGGGAGTGTACACTTCAGGTACATAGGATCATGGCAGGTCAGCAATTTGTCTACAGATAAAGGTATACAGGCTACAGTTAAAAATAAACTCTGTTACCATCTAGACAAAAGATGGCTCCATCACATTGTGCCCCAAGATTTCCACTGCATCTGGAAATTAGGTACAGGCAACCCACAATGCTTTAGAATGTATTTCACCATTTTGTTCAAGTTATGGATTAGTACACGAGGGTGTCCTAAGGTTTAGGTCTCTTCAGTGAAAGCTGCATCACAGCAAGAGTTTTTGTAGAGGATTTGAAAACACGCACCACAAGTGGGGTAGAAGCATTCTGGAAGTACAGTCATTACAAGGAATCAAAATCCCATCATTGGAGCAAGCCTGCAATATTCTTTTACTCTTTTATACCTCCATCTGCTAGCTACACTATTAACACTTCAATTGCATTAAAAAAACCCTGAAGATTTATCAAATCTTAAAGTCACTCTAAACACCAGCGCAAAAGTTAAGTGCAGCTGAAAAAAAAGAAAACCCTGAAACTGGGCTATGTTCTCTCTTTTAGTTATCTGGCAACTCTACATCAGACTTGAGGAGTGACCCTGGTGAGGCAGCAAGGCCTCAAAGCTGCATTTGCCTATAGGGAAGCTGGAGACACAGGATGAGCAGAGGAAAGGTGAGCAGGGCTAAGTCAAGGGCTCCTTGACACAGCATGACCATAAGGAACACTCTGGCACACAGAGCACCTCTCAGGGTAAGGTTCTGCAAAGGTGAAGGAAGTTCTGCATGAAAATCGAGGAAACAATTTTCCAAAGCCTCCATCTTATGAAAATATAGACACTGAGAGACCAAGTGGAAATCCTCTAAATATCCCAAACAATCACAGTTCTGTAGTCTTGTAAATTTAAAGAAGTTTAAAATTGTAACAAATTGCTGTTTGTCAGCTGTTAATCACTGCTATGCATAGAAACAGTTTTCTTGACCATTCAGCAGCTGGCAGAGGTCTCTACATCAATACATCTGACAATTTTTAAGTCTGAGAAAAGCAATTTCTAAGGCTGAGAAAACCATTTGATGAACGTTAGTTTTCCACTCATTATCTTATGTTCAATTATACTGTTGTCACCTCATAATTAGTTTAAAACTCATTACCTTGTTTGTGTTATTCCATTCCCCAGTGCTGGGCTTGCAGCAGAAATTGGCTGAGAAAATGACTGTGCTGCTTTGTGCAATGGGACTGACAACATATCAAATTTTTATGTTGTTTAACAACAATTGGGCATCATTTGAGCATAATTCAGGGAGGTGTGAAAACAGAATTGTTAATGTACTCATTTAAAACTTCTCAGCTCAAGGAAATTAATCTGCAAGTAATTTTTCATAAGACATATCAACAGACCTATTGATTTTTTTATTAAAGTTTTGCAATGATGCTTAAAATCTGTGGCTTTCTTAGTCTCATTTTTCTAGAGCTTCAGTTTCAAAGGGTTATGTGATAACATATATTACTGTGCTTGTTGGCAGGAAAAACAAATGCAAGCTGTGTATTCAAATAAACCATACATAATCTCCTTTCTTTTAACAGTTTTGGAGAAACAACCTTTTACCCCCCACTGACATACACCACCCTTGTTTAAAATTAAAAACGAGGTTACAGAAGAAGCAGTAGGTTTTGACCATGCAAGAAGGACAGATGGGTATCTTCCTGAAATATTTACTGGTAGTCTTTACATGAGAGGTAGTAAGATGGTAATAGATACCTCAGCAGCAGTAAGGGGAATCTCCAAACAAATAGTAAGTGGAAGGCTAAAAGCCCACATGGTACTATCTGTTGTGAAGATGCTCAGTCCTGCAAGAAGCACTCAGTACACATGAGAACAATGGAGTACAAAGGTGTAGATGCTGATACTACACTTGTCACTACAGAAGTATGCAACTTGTCTACTTTCCAGGTTTAATTAAAAAACCTAAATCAGCTGTTAAAGGCAAAACTCCCACATTCCCTTCGCACAGAACAGTATTGTCACCAGAGTCTTCCAGGAAGAGAGAACAGGAACAGACCTCATCAACAAATGGTTTTATTAAAACCTAGCCCCGAGAAAACACTCTGGTGTTTATGGAAGCACAATCAACCCATACTTGGGGGAAGATTCTCAACAACACGCCCCTCCTAGTAATATAGCCAGAGAGTCAGTGGAAACCTGACAGGTAACACCTCAAAGAATGAGGCTCATGGTCAAGAAACACTGTGAAATGTCACAATCAAAAGTCTGATGTTCACTCAGACATTATAAATCTCAGCCTATTTACAACAATAAAGAGATGTATTAGACAGGTATGGAATTTAAGTTCCAGCATCAGTGATTTTACCAATCTGCTTTCCACAGTATTTTTCATCAAGAAAATTAACAGTTCACTGTTTTCAGAAATGGATTTCTGACACAGAGAGAATAATATGGACTACACCACCTTTCACAAAATATGCAATTTGCAGGTCCCTCTGCGCAGAACATTGTCATGATCTGGCAATGACTGTAACTTTTAAGAGACTGGAAAATTAAAAAAAAAAAAAAAAAGAAGAGCGAGACAATGGGATGCATGTTCTTTCAGCATCTGATCTGTGCACAACTTGAAAGTAAGTTCAGGTGACACTTAGGCTTCTTGGTATTCTCTTAACGCTAGGGGACTAGACCAGCTCACTCAAATAAAAAGAATGCAGTATCATTTGGGAGGAGACTTAGTGCTGCTTCAGACTTAAAACTGGAGGAGAGGCAAGCAAATCCGCTTTGCAGAAAGAGCCTAGCCATCAGTGTGACAAAAGTGCACAAAGAACTATATACAGTTTTGTATTCTCTGTAAAGTATAGAAAAAATTGCCAAGACATGCCACAGATTTGACTTAAATGTACTTGCTGAAAATGCAAGCTGTCCTTAACTGAACAATGAAATCTCATCCACGTAGTCTGAAAGCTGGAGAGCAGATAAAATAAAATCTACTACTAGAATAGCAAAACTTCTTGGACTTTTGTAACACTTAATGGCAATAAAAGCATTCATGGGGTAGAAAATTACACACATACTACTTGTACATATAGAGAGATATAGATGGACCTCTGAGCTTTTTCTCTCTGGAAGTGGGGGAATGCCCACACTTTGCACCTGTGTGTATTTAAAAGCATAACCATTTGTACATCGTTCACCTGTACTAGTAAAGGTGATGGAAATTAGACTGTCTTTGGCACAAAAATACTGTGCATACCAGCATGAGCTGTTATGGGAGAGTTTGGAGGCTACTCCTCTATCACAGGTCTAGTTTGCTAGTTGAAGTAAGACTAGGATAGTTCAGATTGCAAGAGCCTTCAGGAGGTCTCTGATCAAACCTCCTGCCCAGAACAGGTCAGCTGTGAGTGCATGTTGCTAGAAATTGGTTGTGTAACCTGGTCTGACTTCAAAAATTAGATGCCAGAGGGTATTTGGACATACAATGGGTGACCAAGAAAACATACCCCCAAATTGCCATGAAGATTAAGAAACACAGCCTTGTCCATTCTTGCCAGGTGAATGAATGATTTTTTTATTGCCAAGAGATTTAAGTGCCCCAAAACAGGCAAGCTAGAAATTTCCAAAGCAGATAATGGAAAGCAGTGGGACACACAAAATCTTTTTTTTTAATTGAAAATGTGAAGGACAAGATAATTTATAATGTTGTTTAAAATACCTATCTACTCTCTTGCAAGAATCTCACATGCCTTCAGCAAAAAAAAAAGGGGTTTTTAATAAACATTTTATTTTATATAAGCATTCTCTTGTTCTTTGACAAACTTTGTGAAGAAAGGATATCTGCATTTTAAATACTGTAAAATGAACAGATTTAATTATCAGAGAAGACAGATCTTATTAAGAACATTATTAACTGTGTGTTACTTCACAGCATCTATAGACCTGGAACTCAAACCAAATTAATCTGCATTTGACAACCTAAAGGGCTACTCATCTATTACATAGCTATGATTTAAAAACCTTATTTGTTTCCTGAGCCTAGATATAAGGCCATCTCCTGTGCCAACTTTCAAGGCCCTTGAAGGCTCCAAATTATATCCACTAAGCAAGCACCTGTAGTGACTGAAGAGTTAACGGATGCTTGTTATCACTTCTCCTGGAGACTGTCAACCTTGCAGCACAACCAACAGGACACAGCACAGCCCCCAACCTCCAACACCAGCATGTCCTCAGGTAAAACTGTTTTTACAGGGTTTTATGCCAAAGAGCAGATTAAAATGGATGAGACAGCTCAGTCTTTTCTGGGGTGATAATTTGTCAGTAAGTAAAAAAGGAGACAGGTGTCGTGAAAATAACCACAATAAGAGTCATCAGAAACATTGCTGAACCTAAAGAAAAGCTGCATTATTTTGATTATATGTCTGGACTAATCCACCAGTTAGAAGTATTTCCTTTTTTTTTTCTTTTTTCTTTTTTTCTTTTCCGTCCTGAGGAAGCAATCAAAATCAAGCAGCTGGGCAATATCCCCACAGCAGACAAATCTGGAGTTACTCAAGCAGCAGTTTTTCTGAATTGTCTATAATGTCACACAAATGCCACCATTCATGCCACAAGAAGCAACAATACATATAAATGAATAGCAGCATTGCTTTAGTTGGATATTTTTTCGTAGCAGAGGCAGAAATGAACCTTTACACTACGATAAAGTAGGTAGACAGACAGATAAGACAATTAAGAAATGCAGTAGTCTCACTACTGTAGAACGTAATGAAGATATCAAAATGAGAGCTGTCTCCTGCTGGCAAGGTAAGGCACTCTGTGAACTACTTTTCAAAGCATCTGGTTTAAATTGAGTTCTGCTAAGTCAGGCACAGAGCAATCAGTGAATTATATGCTGCTCCAGAGAGAAGAAAGAAGAGAGAAGAAGAGCTCCCCACACGTGAAAAGGAATAAAAACATTGCAGCAATATCACCTCCAAGTTTTAATTTAAATGTGTGCTCTAAATGCACCATAACCTGATCTTCTTTGCCCAAAACATACATTCTCATAACTTTTAGCAAGCAAGCACACTACATGCTTTGACATAGCAACTAATACAGGTTACAGGTAAAATCATAGTCTTCTGAAGCTGTGAAATTTAGACAGTTTGCACTAGGATTTAATTTTCGAAGCCTTTGTAAAAATGGTAAATGAGAATTGAGCCCACCTGATATATTACCAAAACTTTTAACCACCAGGAACTGAACAAGTTCCTGTTATCAGCCATAAAAGAAATGCAGAAGTAACCCAGATGATCCAAAATACCACAACTATCATCAAAGCATCAGAAACAAAACGTGTAGAGTCCCAAACAGATGCTTTCACATTCTAAATGACTGACTTAAATAGAAGTTATTTCATTAGGATACAAATGGATTTGAACATTAGCCTTTGAGTCCAAAAGTATGGCACTTAAAACTGTTTTGGCTGATGACAAAACAGTTTTTCCTGACTTCTCCCTCCTAGCACTTCCCTTGGGCCAGCATCATGAGTGGCTGCAAGATTCTGTCACAATTCCCCTCTGAATTTTGAAGCTTCCAAAGCTCCCATAGACCTCAACTCTCTGAGGGGATGCTGAAAGCTTTAAAAGAAATCTCAGTATCCAGAGTCTCTATTTGCACCAGAATGGTTCCCCTCTTCATACAGGCTGGACATGGACAAAATTATTGATGTTTTGATAAGGGTAAATTCACTCAACTAACAGCTGAGCTGCTGGAGACGCTGTCAAACACTGACAAAACTCATGGGATTGCTTGAGGTAAACTTGAATCATTCAGCTAGTTTTGGTAGTTTAACTACCAGTTAAACACTGACATTTAGACAGGTGAAACTAAAGTGGTTTGTTGCCAACATTGTATTCAAATATCTTTTACTTACTGTGGTGGTAGCCTTCTGTTAGAGGAAGCTGATGTCTTACATCAGTCAACTAAACTGCTGTGGAGACTCTGAATTTTGTTTTGCCTGTTTCACCTTTTCATTCATATGCTCACTTCAACTTCTGCCTTCTGTGCCCTCCTCATCATCCACTGAACACTTGCCCTTCCTCCTTTCACAGCAGGAGCCAGCAGCAGCAGGATTGATCCCTGCAGTTCTGTTTACATTGGCCTAACACAGCTGTGCTGTTCCAGACAAAATGAAGCTCTGGTAACACTGCAATATGCAATGTAATGCTGCTCTCCGACAAACAAGATGTTGGTGTTGGCTTCCAATGCCACTGCATAAAAGCCTTCTTCCTTTCCTAGGGTTGCCATAACAACAAGCAGAGCACTGTCATTTTGCTAAGTAATGACAATGACAAATATCTAAGAAATGCAAAGGTCTGGGGAACTGGGAGCAAGATTAGAGCTTCTCTTCCTGCCTTCACAAAACATTTTACCATGGATTCATCTTGCAAATCCCTAAGCTGTTCCTATGGGAACGTGAGAAATAGCTAGTGTTAGTGCTCTGTGTTGCCTCGTTTTCAGAGAGCCAGTGTTGCTCTTGTGGATGCTCTGTCAGGACACTGCAGAGTATTAGTTATCCAGGGTACAGGATATGATCTTGAGATCAAAAACGCCAGCAAAAGTCTGGAATTAGTCCTAATTTTGCAGTGTAATAAAGTGGTAATGCTGCCATACCTTTTTCTCTTTAGTAGACAAGAAGGGATTGCAACGCAGATGACATTTTATTGAATTAATAAAATCATGGGTGAGTGACTTAAGAAGCCAGGAAACTACTCTATGAATAATTCCTCTGTTAACCACGAGGATGGAAAACATTTTCTTCTTAATTAAATGAAGAATAACACCTAGGGCACCAACCAGAAAGAGCAAGAACAACACTCTTACCACTTCATCATGAAAGCTGTTTTTCTCAGGTGATTTTCCTTTGTGATCACTCAACCTCTGATTTAATGGAAGAATTAATGTTTTATAATTTTTCTAGGTTTGTGGGCAAGTCTGTCTTTTAGTGTACATAGCTAAAACATGATTTTCCTTTTTATGCATTTTCAAAATGTAAATATTCTTTTTTCTTGCCTACTACTTAGAACAGGTACCTTTTCCTTCTATTTGCTACCTCTATTAATGCAAATAAAATGACTGAAACTACAAAAGTTGTACCCTAAATGGCTTTTCCTCTAAAACCATCCACATGTACAGTGTCTATTCCATGACTCCAGTCTCCAGACACAATGACCATGCCTCTGTTCCCACCTAGACACCATCAGCCATACATTTCCTTGACATAAGTACAAAACACCTCTCCAGTCACCCTGAACTGCTGCCTCCTTTCAGTTCTGGTAACATTTTTGCCATGTTCCTGGAATCTGTCAGCCCAAAAAAGAATGGACTTGTATCCATGTTGGAATAATCACCTCTCCTGCAGGATCTTTTGTTGCCTTATTTTTGTTGCTTATATAAGCTCTCCTGAGAACTGTATGTCTGTACATACGAATCTTAACAATTTAAAACTTTAAGGGAACTTTCTACATCTGCCTTGGGGCTTTTATGACAATACAGAGGAGAAACAATAACAAATTGGAACTTCATCTGACAACATAATTCACGAACTGTGAAGAAATTGCATTTGTTAACAATCATTAATATTGATTTACCATGACAACTACACAGCATCTACACCTCTCTCTTGTGAAAGTTAAGATGATAAATGATGTGTGCTGGGTTAACCCTGGCTGGATGTCAGGTGCCCCCCAGAGCTACTCTATCACTCGACTCCTCCAATGAACAGGGAGAGAAAATGTAACAAAATGGGTCAAGATAAGAGCAGGGAGAGATCACTCACCAGCTGCCATCATGGCAAAACAGATTTGACTTGGGGAAACATTACTTGACTTTATTACCAGTCAAATCAGAGAATGGTAATGAGAAATAAATCCAAATCTTAACAACCTACTCCCACCCCTCCCTTCTTTCCAGTTTCAGCTCCACTTGCAATTTTCTCACCTCCTCCCTGAAGCAGCACAGGGGGATGAAAATGGGGGCTGTGGTCTGTTCATTACACATCTCTGCCACTCCTTCCTCCTCGGGGGAGGACTTCCACACTCTTCCCCTACTTCAGCATGGGATCCCTCCTACCCTGTCAGACATGGGGGAAGCTTCTGGCAGCTTCTCAGAAAAGCCACCCTGTAGCCCCTCCCAGTATCAAACTCTGCCCACACAAATCTAATAAATGAGGCTAACAAAAAAATATTGAAAGTCAGAGCCACTTCCTTAAACAAGCATTTTGTATGACACACCCTCTGCTTTAAAACAGAACTCTCCCTGGATTGCAATGTGGCTGGTGAACTAAACCAGACACATTAAATATTAAGAGGGCAAAACCTATTGCTATAAAATGTAATGATAGCCCAACACTCACCTGTGTCTTAAATTATCTAAAAACAGCACTAAAAAAATTGACCCCAAGTGTCTAATAGTGTCAAACAAGGTTTATGAAAGGAATGTTGTTCTAGTAATTGATCTGTCCACATGAATTAATTACTTTAATTTATTAAGAAAATCCTGAGGCTGAAACTGTGTTACAAGAATGCTGCCACATGACAAGACGAGACAGAAAGATAGGACAGAGAAAATAAATAGGCATTGGTGAGATGGACAGACCACCCCAGTATGTTTGATCATGAGTGTTCCTATATGCCACAAACACTGCTCCTTCTTCAGATGACTAGGTTTCCGCTACAGAACTTGAAGCACTCACATAAATTAGTCACATTAGATGGTGAGATATACACTGTCCCAAGTTCCCCAGAGAGAACTGTTACACATTCTGGAGGTGACATCTAGCATATAAGATGAAGTCTTTTATCATTATTTTAGTAATCACATAATAAATATATGCAGGAGGCAAGTTCTGAGTTACATCTAGCCTTGAAATCTCCTAAGTCTTAAAATCCATGTAATTTCATAGTGATCTTGGCGTAACAGAAAACCAAAGGTTTCTTACACACGCATAAACCCCAACAAGACAGGTAGATGTAACTCACACAGGATGCACCTGCAAAGAATAAGCATAGTGACAGTTTAAAAAAAAATTATTCTTACCTGCTGCTGCTTCAGAACTGATGCTATCTTTAACTACACAGGCTGGACTTAGGGGCAAAACATCATCATCAAAACTGATCAGATCTCCTTCCACATCTAGTTTATTTTGCAAAGCAGGTGCCGAGGAGTTGGCTGCAGGGGACAATTCCCCCAAAGACTTTAAAACCTTGTCTTGGGCAGATACAGAAGGCCGTGGAGGAGCAGCAACTGGTTTTAGTGAGGCCAAAGAAAGGGCAGGATTTTCTGAGTGACATGACTTTTTAGGAACAAGAGGCCTTGGAGCAGGAACAGGAAATCTCTTTTGTCCATCGCTCTTTTCTGCAACTGATCCACTCCTTGCATCAAGAAAATCACTACTGCTACTTTTAACAAGGCTGGGTTTTGGCTTCTTTGGCAGTTCAGGTTTGGTTACAACACTGCTCCCAGCTATTTCAGGCTGAGGCTGCAATTCCTTGGAAGGTGTTGATTTGCTCTCAGTCCAGGCATCCCACTCTTCTGAAACTCTGCCTACCCCTGGCTTTGGAGCAATCACTGGTTTCCTTGTAGTAACAGATCTCGGAACAAGTGAACGAGGGGCAATTTCTGGCTTTTTTGATAATCCTGAGGTATCATTAGTGCCTTGGGATTCAAAAACTTTGATCCTTGAAACAATACTATTTTGGCTCCCTTCTGTACTCATGCTGTCCCTCACCAAGTGATTGTCTAGTAAGCTGTCTTCATCTAGAAGAGGTGACTGCTGAATTGGAGGTTGCTGCTGTTTTGCATTACACTGGTTCACTTCTTCTCCACTGTCTATCTTGCTTTCAGTACTTTTGACCACAGGTCTGAGATTGCTTCTTGATCTTGGCTTTGGCACAGGACATATCACAGCATTGGGATTTTCTTGGCACCTCTGACTTTCAGGATTTTCAAAGACTATTAAAGGATTCTCATTTTCTGCAGGAGACTTACTCAGAAGAGTTGCAGGAGGCCTAGGAGGTTTAAGAGGACTCTGCCCTGCTAACAGAAAACAAAAGGTTTTATTTATCTGTTCCAGAATATTTAATTTGTGTTATTTTTTGACTGCCATCAAGATGGTAAACATGATGGCTTTCATTGAGAACTCTACTAGTGTTTGTAAAAATATAGTTCTGTTCCTAAAAAGAAGAATATACAAATATACAAACTTTAGGACTAAGCTGAAGATTGCTGAAGATTGCTGAAATGCATGGTATCTACAAGTAAAGTTCAAAAGCTCCTGTTAACTTGCAGTATTGAGAGGCATGCAAACAAAATCCAGACCAAAGAAGAGTACAGTAGCTTCCCCAACTTGGTTAGCACACTTTTCAGTCTAAATGTATGAAGTGCTGCTATTTCGATATCTGAGCTCCTATGGCCCCAAAGCTCTGATTGTCATTTTGGCTGAATTGAACAAAACTTTCAAGATTTAATGATACTCTGAATGCAACAGAGGTTTTCAGAAGAAATGATTTTTACAGAAATTTACAGTAGTAATAATTCACAGAAATTTAACTGTTACCCATATTAAATGCTGCACAGACCAACAATAAAGTGCATCTTCAGAAGACAGAGTAAGGTTTTCATCACAGAGAAATCCAAAACAGCCTCACCTCGACAGCCTGCAGATTCCCAGTGTGTAGGCACACTAGTTTTTACATTACTTCCTGGCAAATGGCTGATTAGTTCCTCTGGAAAGTCAGTTTGTGTTGCAGAAGTAGTGGTATGTCTAGGAGCAGCAGCATTATTGTTATTTGTTGTATTTACTTGCACTTGATTGATTTCTTTTATCACCTGCTCATAAGATGGCGGAAGCTACAAAACAGAGAGATAAATATTAAGGTACATCCAGATATGATACTTTTTTTTAAAAAATGGCATATGAATTAAAAAATACTAAATTAACATATACAGAGGAAAAGAACACTGTCATAGTCTTCTATTCAATGTGATGAAAGTCTGAGCAAGCAAAAACTGTTCCTGTCTAACCTAATGAGCTTTTTACCTTTGTAAATCAAACAATGCCTCGTGTAAATTCAGGCTCACCTCAGCTGGAAGATGCTCATTTCTCCTCCACTGAGCATGAGATGAAGCAGAAGGGAATCCTAATCCTTGAGGAGTGACAGGACTTGCACCTGGAAACCAGGAGGATGGCCGGAGGGGTTCAGCAGCAACTATTGTAATTTCAGGACGCCTGGAAATGAAGGCAAAGGGTATTGATTACCTGAAACATTTAGAAATAGTTCTTTTAAAGTATAACAGTCCAAGGTTTTCCTGGAATGGCAAGTAAAAATATGTCTTTTTGATTTACCTAAAGGTGTTTTTCCATGATTCAAAGCAGCTTACCTGACCTTTCTAACAAACACTTAGGCTTCCATTCAAAGCCCCTAATTAAACGCTTTAGCCAAAAAGTAGGTTTATTGGCTTCAGTGAAATAATTTAAATGCTTAAAGTACTTAAACACAAGTGTAACTCAATTAGATGGCAGAAGTCTTAGTCTTTACAGGATAATGAGAACTAATCATGTGTTTGCCCTTAGCCAGCTACAATCTGAAAACAGCAGGGTAGTTAAAACTACTTCTTGGCTAGACACCTAAAAACTTGTGTATCCTCAGACCCCAAGGGAAACCTTCCAGGGTGCTGAAGTGGGGCAAAGCAAGCCTCACAAGGCCTTTGGGACAGGGCCTATTTGCTTCCATCACCCAGTACTACAGAGACTTCCATGACAGTGAAGGACCCACAGGTGTAGCACCCCTGGTTTATCACTGTACCTGCTCTTTCAGAGCATCAGCTGCAGGGGCGACCCTTGCTCCCAGGCCATGGTCCCTGCAGCACCACTGATCCATCCAGAATCTCACAAAACTTCCACTTTGAAAAGGGACTTTTGTGAGTAGAAAAAGCATCTGCTTTACAGAAGCTTCTGTCTGCTGACAGAAATAAAGCTGCAGAAGCATAACTTCTAAAACTATTTAAAAAACAATTTAAAAAAAGAAGGGTACAGTTCCTTCACATCTAAAATAATGGCAATCTCAGTTCACCAGCCATCCAGGTTGGTGACCTCCTTTCTCAATACCCTCTGAGAAACTGAAAGGAGGCTTGAAAGTGTGCTTATTTTCATTGTGAAGTGATCCCGTACATAGATGTCAGGAAAATAAAACAGCTTTGCAGAGGTTTGATGGTTGGTTGCATTCTCCTTTTGAGGACACATACAAAAGTTGATGAGAGAATTCCTCAAACTCTTAACCTATCGTGCTTAAAAATCAAAGTATTTCTATTTTTTCCCAAGTCTACTCTAAACATAGTAAGAGTAGAGACAAGGAAAAAAATAAACTAGAGGAGAAAGCCATAAAAAGTAATACTGTGACACAATCTAACAAGTTTTACAGTAACACCTAATTGCAATATAAATAAGAGCATCATACCTTCTATCCCTCTGTTGATCACTATGGCTAGAGGTCCGAGAAGCTATTGAAAGAAAAGAAACAGAAGTTTTGAAGAGGTTAAAATATACTGTCACAGCAATATGAGGATAATAGCAGAGCCCTTACCAAACCACTACCAATGAAATGCAGAACATAGAGCATCTGATCCTAAATCACAGATTTTAAGACTGGCCAAGGGTAAAAAAAAATATTTGTATTAAATATGAGAAGTTTTTAAAATAGTCAGAGTGGAGTTTCATAATAATTTAAAGTCTCTCTATGTCCAAGTTACCACCAAGAGAGATGGTCCTTTCCCTTGTCTTCACTTCCACACCTTCCTATATTCTGCATTGTGGGGACCCAAGAGTTGGAACTTCTTTTCCTTTCATTAAAATGATACATGGATTAAACAAAAAGAAGTGTTAAACATATCAGGCTTCTCCTTTTGATGGATGATTTCTGAGATGTGGTCTTCAATCTTATTTAATGTCTCTTTCTGTTTGTTTTAGAGAAGGGAAAGGTACTAAGGCACAGAACCTAAAAAGATATTTCACTCTCCTGCATGTAAAAAGAAAATATTAAATGTTCCCAGCTAGATATTTACTAAATTTTAAATCACTTGTGGATTAAGAGTCAGAAACTTTTTTTTCAAACCATGTGTTTTAAGTTACATAAAATAAGCAAATTCTGACCTCTTAATTTTTCTGGTTTTGCCATATTTACATTCAAATATTTTTTTTCAATGGCCACATTGCATTTTCATTTGGATTTCTTTAGAGAGAAAAACAAATTATCCAAGGGAAGAAATTTTTGCACAGCAAGTGCAATTTAAGGAAGTGGTAGCATCTTATTGTGCAACATCACAGCATCATTAGCCGAAATCAGCAAAGCATACTTGATTGGAGAGTTGCAGAGTGTTGTGTCAGACATACCTCTTCGACAGGGCATTTTGGATGTGCACTATTCATGAGTGCTAGAGGAAAAAAAGAAGGGGTTACAGAAGACAAAGAGGAGGTGAAGGAGAACAAACCAAGGCTTCAGAGTGCCAGAAGCCATGATCAAATGGGTTAGTCATGCAAGAATAGTGCATGTGCCAGTCTTGTAAAGGGATAACTGTAATGTCTATTCACAATACTATTTATTTCACTTTTTAATTTCCTAAAAAATGAAAATAAAAGTACATTTTATTTCTACTTGCATGCTAATTTTAACAGTGGCTGTTTAGAAATTTTCCTTGCACTAAATTAACCATGAAGAATATAACTGAACATGGAAACGCCCACTGTATGGGTCAACAAGTAAACACAGTGGGAATGCAGAGAGGGAAATCAAATCTCTTTGAATGCTTTTTCTAGTTTAAAATTGTTGTTTATTTGGGTCTGCCTTTTCTCCCCTCCAAAAATAATAATTTATACTGAGGACTTGATACAGGTGCAAAGAAGTTGCACCTACCACTGAGGTATGGGCAGGCAGGTTGATCCCAGAAAGAGACAAACCTCAAATTAGTTCACATCTAAATCAGTTCTATAAAAATTGTTTGATTAAGTAAATAAACACCTCGCCTTCACTTCCCTCTCACTGATCTAACACACACGATAGAGGAAAAAAAATCCAAACTGACTCAAACCAATCAAATCCAAGATTACTTTTGCAAAGATGATGGAAGAAAGTGTTCTTTTGGTAAATGTAGTCAATACAACTGCTTGGGTTATAGACCAATTCCAATGATAAAGGCAGGAAAAATAAAAGCTAATTAATGAGGAATGTAAAATTGAATTGATAAGCCTGTCACCTTACTTCACTATTTCTTAATTTCTGGATAAATTCTACAAGCTCTTTCTTCCTATGAGACTCTAAATGTGCTTCTATTTATCAAACTGCTTCTATTTACTAAACAGGAAAAACCTNTAGGCAAAAAAAAAAAAAAATCTAGTGAGGTATGTATGTAATTAATCAAGCTCCAAAATTCAAGTAAACAAATAAGCTCTCTTGAAAACAACACATTTAAAATATTTATATAAAAATAACTTTACTAGTTGATATATAAATATATAAACACGTCTCCTTAAGAGGACTAATGCCCAAGCCATCATGTATATTTTCAGAATGTACTTATTTTTCTGGGAAAAAAAAATCTCTCAAGCATTAGTGGAATCCAGTAACTTCTGTGTGTATGAACATTTAATATAAACATTTATTTTTTAATGACACTGACAAAAGTCTTCCCTTCTTCTGTCAACATCTCCTCTACTTTTGCTGTCACATTATTTTACAACCACACTTTTAGAAAATATTTTGGAAGCTCTTAAGAGGATTTAAATCCAAAGCAGAAACAGAGATGAAAGGTACTGCATCTTCTGCTCTCAGGTATTCCACAAATGCTAGGGAAAAGAAAATACAAACCTTCTAAATAATCCTTAGTAATAATAATAATAATATCCTAGTAATAATAATAATAATAATCCTCCCCAGACTTGCACAGCTTTTATTCCTTCACTATTTCTAAGAAATTAATTTAAATTTAAAAGTGCATGAAAGAAGACATGAAATGTTAAAATATAGTATATACCTGACTTTAAAAAACACAAGGAAAAAACCTGCAGCCATTTTTCTGGCCTTGTGGTCTTTTGATCCTTTAAGTCCATTTTTCTTTCCCTTTGTGGTTTGTCTTGAAAAAGCATACTATTAATTTTTCCATCAGAAAAATACAGATTTCAAATTATGACAGTGTTAAGATTTAAAAAACCTCTCTTCCATCAAAGGAGTCAATGGAAATGCATTTCAGCACTGCTTTATACACTGACAACTGAAAACAGCTGGTTTCTCAACTTCAACAATAAAAAATGCTCAGGATGAAAATCACTAACATTTCCAGAAGCTTATGCTTAGGGGTATGTAAGTAAAACAAGCAAAGTAGCTTCAGAAGGGGAGGGAGAGGAAAATCTCAGTGCACAAAAACCTCACTTTTTCATCTTATAACTTTGTTGGTCTTGCGGGGGAAAAAAAAATCAAATCAACTCATACCGTTGTCAGTATTTATTTATGTTAGTGCCAATGAGGCACTTTATTAGCTAGTGTCAATGAGGCATCTAAATGTGTTTAACCCTGTACAGCATAAAGGATTAATGCTAATACTGTAAATAGAGGGCAGATCAGTGTCTTATAGATTCCTCTTTTGTACATATTTCTTAGAAGAACTATTTAGTGGGCTTTTTCCAATTATATTTAAAGGAGGCAAAGGGTATCCTACTTGTGCTGCATACTTATGTTTCCTATTTTTTTCCCTACTGTTTCTTCTCAGGGTCCTACTTTTCAAGTGTACTTAATATGTCATTAGTATTTGAAATACATACATATGGTGCAAGGGATATTTTAAGCTTTGGGATCAAAACGTCTGTGTAAGTACAACCACCATTATACCTCAAACCCATAAACTTCGATGCTACAGACAAGCTGGTGGCAACAGAAGTCTGACATGTGGATTTGAGCCTGTAGAAGACAGCTGGGCTAGAAATGACAGTCTTTTGGGTAACCTTTTAAGGCAATACAAAGACAACTGAAGTTATCAAGGAGCTGCTCAGCGATAAGGCTCTGTTGTGGGCACAGAGTGCTTCCACAATATACACACTGCATAACAATATTTGTGTGCTTCCATTAGCACATTCCATTCCATTAGGATGAAATACTAAACAGTTTTGCCATTGCAGAGTGTTTTAAAAGCAAGTTTAATTTTGCATTAAAGACTGGAAAGATAGCCTCAAATAGGCCAAGCCTTTCTACAACAAGGACATGTGCTAATATTTAAAAACACACCTTCTTTCAATGCTTTCTAAAACCAGGTTAGACATTTCTTCCAAACCTATGAAATATGGAGACTATTAGACTAAGAAGTTATTTGTTTCACTATATAGATGACTAGGAATAAAGGTTATTCATTATAGTACCTCAAGGAAAGCCTCAAGGGTGGGCTAACACTCCCTCCCTTACCTACAAAGTAATGCAGTTTGAAGAACTGACAGAATGTTCCCATGGAAGAGGTAACGCTTGTGGTCTTTGAAATATCAAAGGTGTTACATGACTGCAGAGATCCTTCTTCAGGGAACACTAAAACAATCAGATAATCCTCAAGCCAACACCATAAAAAAGAGCCTTGATTTCGCCCAACATCTGATTAGACTATTTCTGTATGGAAAGGTTGTGAAGAAAAGATGTGGACGTTCAAACTAATTGGAATTTTTCATGCATCTCTGCAATAAGAGAGTTTTCTCCCAAACTCTTTCTTGGCACAAGGGGGAGGTCTTGCTCCTTTTCTGGTTCTGTTTCCAGGCACCTCAAGGAAATATTAGATTGTCTGACATTACACCTGGGCTGATTTAATGCCTGAATGTAGCTAAAGAGACGGTGATGCCCAATTCCCCTTCCAAACATGTATTTTTGATTCCCCTTGAGTGAATGTTATCACTCATGTGACTCCACAGCAAGTTCACAGTGATAAAAAAGTAGCCACTGTCTGTACAGTTTTTGTCTCACTTTACCTCCCTGAAACTGCTTACCCTGGGCTCAGACCACCAGCAGCACAGGGGAAGGAACATGCCACCCCCAACAGCAGTCTCTTTCCTGCCTTTGTTTCCTGGCTCCAGTGCTTCTCTGTGCAACTTCAGGGAGGGAACTGATAAAATAATAATCTAGGGGGGTTACAGGGATTCCTCTTCCCACCCCCAGGGTAGTCCTCTATACCTTTTTCACAGCTGATCTGACTGTTAGGCACCGTAGGGGCTGGCATTGCTGCTGAATAAAATCTTTGTAACTACACCCTTAGAGCAAGTCTGTAGTTTTACTCAAATTTGACAATCATGATTTATGAAGGCACTTCACTCCTTCCTATACCTTTCCTTGGTATGTTCCTGCCTCTGCACCATTCCCTGCATTATGCCAGCCCAAATGTTTGTGCAGATGGGGAAGAGAATGAGGTCACGGAATTGATCTGGTTGGGAAAAAGTGGGAGCCAAAAGAATCTAGGAAGCCCCCAAGCAAAACAAACAAAATGAAAAACAAACAAAACCCACAGCCAAAAATGGCTGCAAAACTGCCAAATGGAAAGCCACAGCCTCAGAGTACATACAAGCTGTTACACATCCTTCATTCAGCCATGTATTTATTTAGGACAGAATGAGAATAGAACAAGCCCACAGGTTCTTCCAACATTTTAGGATAAGAGACTTGCTCCTGTAGCTCTGCTTCCTAACAACAGCCTGGTCTGGAAGAGCGGAGAAGTGAGTGAAAACACTGTTCCCCTCTGTCTCACTGCTGCAGCATTTGGCTTGCCTCTTTCCACTTTCTTTGCCATTCTTGTGCAGTTGCTGTGCTGGCATCAATGTAAACAGTTTCACTGATTTCAGTGGGAGTTAGAAAAGAGTGGTGTGTCCAGGCCTGAGACCATCATTAAAGATGCTGGGGTAACTTTTTAAGAGTTGAGATCAAAAGATTACTCCTGAGCAAATCTCATGTTCACATGCTTGCTTCCTTCAGGTTACGTTGGGCTCACTTTTCTGAATCCTATGGAGCAGTCAAAGAACTGAAAATGACACCATGTTTCTATCTGGAGTTGTGGTCAGGGCGCCAAAGGAAAAGAAACCCTCTTTCGCTCTGCCCACAAGAAATGGAGAGACTTATCAAAACAAAATGATATACAGCATTGTCCACACGTGGGTAAGTTGAAACCCTGTACATACTTATCATGTTTCTTCCAAATTTGAGAGTAAGAGCTCAAAGAATCAGGGATTAGGAAAGACAGATTTCTAACTCTGTTAAGGAAATACACTTGTCCAGAGAATATCATACTTTTTCCAGATTAGTGGCAAGGGGAGTTAGGAATTATTCAGTGTCCATTGTAATATAGGTCCATCCTAACAACACTGGGTAATGGTGTACAAAAAACCTATAGTGTCATATACAACACCTTGCTATGTACATGGATATTATTTTGCTAGCTTATTATCTGAATAATTCACATGGGACTTCTATTTTATCATAGTTGTTCACATGTTAATAAATAAATAACATAAGCCACAGCTTCTTGACTGGATTTTTATGTGATTATGTCTCAAAACAAAGGATCACTTTCTACTACATTTTCAAAAACACAGCTATCAAATGTTTAATGATCTTGTAGATGATTTCTCAGTTTGGCAAGGTACTGGGGCTTAGGCAGTCTGAATCAATTTCTGACTCTACCACAAAAGGCTCTCTGTGATCTGGTGCTTTCTGTTTTCCAGTTTCCATCTGTGGCAGCAACAGCACAAATAAAGTGCTGCATTTTAAGGACAGCATCATGCAGACTGTCTCTGAGTAAAGTTTTCATGATGCCCTTTCACTACCTCCAATCTAATCCACACTAATGAGTCCCTGGCTAATAGGTCCAGGAGAAACAAGTCAGTTCTACATACACTAATTCATTTTTCCCCATAGCAGAATCCTGAGGGTTGTTTCATTAATATGAAATTAAAGTCATGGACAGAAAAGAAATAAAACTGAAAAGGAGAAGGAAGTAACAGCATAAAATACTTTGAAAGATGCATCTAAAAAAACTCTCTGCCTGGAAACATCATGAGCAGGGAAAGGGGAAAAGGACTTAAATGCTGAAATCAGGGAAGAAGAGTTTGGACTTTCATTCAAGATTCATAAACAATCTTTTATTTTCCAAAACAAGCCCAGTACAGGAGTCTAATTCTGTCGCCAGTACAATGAATAAGCAGTTGCTGCAGATTTCTACTAAAATTAAACAAACAATCTTCTATTTTGTCAAATGAACTAAAAATTGGGCACATCTAACCCAAGCTCTTCAAAGAAGGATCGCATCTGTGCACAGATGCTTTAGTGCATAAATAAGAAAATGTTAGCAACTGGAAAGAAGGAACAAAAAGATGGTCTAAAGAGCGAAAGAAATTACAGCCCCTCAGCTTACTGCTTACTTACTTACAGCTACTTTGTTTTCACATACCAAGGTAAACAGTTACTAAAAATAAAGATGTAGCAATCTTACAACATCATAGTTCTCAAAAAGGAAAAGTAAACTTACATCTCTTGATTGCCGCTCTTATGGATGACAAGGGTCCTTGGCTTATTGAAGAAAAAAGAATTATTAAAACATGGTTAATGTCTCAAAGAGAAAACAATTAAGTAAAACTATGTAAAAATTCCCCATATATTGTAAAGGGTTTGCCAAGTCTGTTTTTTCCCCTGCGTTGTTATCTCACAGAAATTTGTCCAAAACCCCTGGACTGTACAACCATACCCAATCCCTTTTAATGAAAACCAGGTTACAGCTTGGCTTCAAAACTCTGCAAAGATAGAAAGCCAATTATTAAATCCATTATGTCTCTTGATTCTGTCTTGAATTTCACATTCTATCTCATGTGGGCGTGCATATTCACAGATTGTAAGTATTTAATGACTTATATTCTCATAAATAAATAAAACTCACACAGTGAAGTAAAAACCTACAACCTTTTTGCTAAATATTTTTAACAATTACTTAACAACTTGTCTTCCCTTCCAGTTGAGATAACATTTTTCAGTAATAACTTGGTGGGTGGGGTTAGGAAGACAACATGACCAAATATTTGTTGATACGCAGGGACAGAAAAATGTTTCCTTTTGCCAACTCATCTGTTTTCTTAGTAAGACTAAGGTTTCTGATGCCTCTCCTCTGAATGTCCTATTTAAGAGATACAGCAGTCCCTACTATTTCTGCAGGTAAAAATCAAATCTAATTCGGGATTATCACTTTCAGAAATGTTGCAATTTGAAGAACATGGTATTAATATTCTTCCACTTTGTGCTAAGCTACAGAAGAATTAAAATAACACAAACAAACCAACCAACCAGTTCAGAAGAGAAGGATTTTTTCTCTTTTTTCTCTTTTAAAGGCAAGAGATAAAGAATATTTATTGGTGAGAAGCCTCTGGAAGTGCTGAATGGACTTTTTAAAGACTGAAAATAAACAGATTGTATCTGGTTCAAATTAATACAGTATCTTAACAACAAAACAAAAGCATACTAATCAAGCCTTTTCCAGAAACCTTCCAGCACCAGACTCCATCAGCAAGAATGGTAGTACAGGGAATGCATTAGCATTTTAAGTCTGCTCTCATGCAGCACACCAACTTTGTCAGGGCTCAGTTTAGCTCCACATGCACATGATGGCTGCAATTACTCCACTGCAATGAAGAGTGGGGGGATTTGGAGGGGAGAAAAAAGAGACAGTCAAAAAGGATGCGGATGAAAAACGTCCTCCCTCTACAGTCATTCTGGAAACTAATTAAGACTAGAAATGAATGTTGCTCTGACTGAACTGTTTTCTGAAACAGTCTGGCTAGTCTAGGATAAACAATGCCTATTTGTCTGGTTTCAGAAACAGTTCAAATGTGGCTTGGCCCCAATCCACACTGCTTGCAAAGCTGCTTTAGAAAACATTTCTATCAGTCATATTTCACCGTGCATTTTTAGTAGGAAAGGGTTCTAATTTTCCTTCCAAGTGTTCCATCAAAATACAGCCTTATCTTTAAGAAACGCTTTTAGTTGTGCATTCCTCATAGATGCACCCTGGACTCTTTTCTTAGTTCCTCGTCTCTCAAGTCTCTTTCTTTTGGATGTTCATTTTTGAAGCTTTATTCTTTTGCTTTCATTTCTCTGAATAACTACAATCTTTAGAGTTTTAATCATATTTATTATCAGACAGGAAGGAGACTGAAGTATGATAACATAAATCTGAAATCTCCTCGATTATAACTTTCTATACTAAGAATTCAGGATTTACTTAAGTTTTATAGGCAGAAATTAGGAAATCTATGAAGTACACACATTCAAGTATCAGTAAGAACAAAAAGAAACAAGTTCTTTCTTCCACTGGCAAAAGCCCTTTGACCCATTGCAATTTGCCTCAGAATCTGATAAACACTCTCATATAAAAGCAAGTACTTTTGGCTGGAAATCATAGAAGTCATCATGTAGACAAAAGTTCAAGCTTTCCATATGGCATGAGGACCAAAAGGATACATAAAAAACATTTTTATAATAAAAATGCAAAGAACAAAGAATGAAAATCTCTCATGAAACCAACCTAGTGAAGTTGAAGAATGGATATATCAAGGGCAGGAAGGCAGACCCAAATATACAACTATCTGTAATTTAGAACCCAGGATAACATGGTTCTATTAGAAAATTTATGAGCTCACAGGCAAAACAAGCTGTTAGAAGACAGTTTTTCTTTTCCACTTTCCATTAACAGGTCACTCATCAACAACCTTTTGGCAAAACACTACATTTCCTACTCCCAGGAGAGTTTGATTCACATCTAGCTTACAATTATTTAAGCACTTTAAAAACATGGAAATGACAGTAGACACATTATTTTTTTTTCTCCGTGAAGCCCCGTAAAGGAACTGCAAACTTCGTAATTCATTATATACTAAACCCCAGTAATTTAAATAAGATGCTGTTCTTGGGGCAGCTGGTGATTTTACCCATACCCTATGCTGAGCCTACCCATCCCTGCTCCATAGGAAGCAATTCCTGGTCTCTTATTCTGTGTTGCAAAGAAAGAAGTGATAAGGTTACTAATAACCTCCTCTGCTCCACAGTTAATGACATGTTTTCTCTCAAGCCATCCAAATAATTAATATAACCAAATCAAATTTAATTCTCCTATTTGATGAGGTAGGAGCTGCAGCAATTACTGTACTGCATGGCTCTTGCCTCTTTCCCACCTCCTCCTCCTGTTCATAAGGCACAGCAATGAACCAGAAGGAAGGAAAAAAAATCCTCACAAATGCACATGGCAAGGAAATATTAATCCATCCAAAACGCAACTCCCCCCACAACTACATGAGAACACCCAAGGGGACAGTGTGACAATAAGTAGCTGTGGGGATGGGAGACAGCAGCTCCTGTGCCACCCTGCAATGTACACAAGCAAAGTCCAAACTCATACTGCTGGAAGAAAACCGTGCAGACAGCAGGAAGTTCCAAAGTATTAAAGAATCTTATAAACATTAGCAACAACACCAGAGTCATATCTAATAAACAATAACTAAAGATGCAAATTAGTCATCCACCTCCCCCCTCCACCAATCTTTCAGCAGGCAGAATTGAATAACCAGAGCAACTCCTCTGACATCTGCACATTTATCCTAGACCTTGCTAACTGTTAATTTACATCACAAACTTGGTTTCATTTCCAGCTAAGGCAATAGCTTTGATGAGCTTCCCCTGCCAGCTCCTCAAAACTCACGTTGCACCCAGAAAAACCCACTCAATAAGTTCAGAGGGGATCTGTAAGTTGCTGTGCCTGCTATGCTGAAAGCAGTTGGGTACTTTAGGTCAGCAGCAGTATGAAAAGGTCCTATGGGTCACCATTTCTGAAAGATAAAGAACCTGGAGTGGTGTGTTTCTAGCTGTTAAACACCTACTCACTCTGTCTGGCAGGCTCTACTCTGGGTTTCAAGGACAGGTTTTCTAAATATAAATACTTGAGGAAAATCCTTTAAAAGCATATTTCAGATCTGTGCATTAGGAAAATAAAATTCCCACAAGGTAGACTGGGCAAAGAGCTGTAAACTGTTCAGTGGAGTAAGCACACTTACTGTGCATAAACCATGGTTTCTCCCTCATCTGAGGCTCTGCTTTGACACTTCCTTGACTGAGCACAATTCAAGCACAATTTCAATGTGCTTCCTTGACTTCAAGCACAATTTCAGTGTAGCTACCAGGTTTCTCAGAAGGCTGCTCCTCCAGGGTGACTCCTGACCCAACAGAGCAACTGTGTGAGCATCACTCACCTCAGAGAAGGGGAGGTGCTGTTTAAGTGGAATAAAGCTCAAATCACACAGCCATCTCCAAGGGAGCAGGAAGGGAGTTGTGTCTGCCCAGAGCTAGACAGCTACCTAAGCCAAGAGGCCTGGAGGTTCTGGGCTATCTTTCATCCTCCCTGGTCCCTTAGCTAGTTCAGGAGCAGCAGAGTCTCCAGTCCAGCGGAGGGCACCTCATGGGCACATTCCTACCAGCTGGCTGACAGTGAGGCAGCTTAGCCGTTGAGTGCAAACAGGCAGAGGATTGATGGCTTTTACTTGCCTCTGGAGATCACAGGCAGGACTGGCTAGTGACTGTCCCCTTCCTGCCTGTGAGCCTACCCATAGCCATCTAGGGAGGGTCACCCCTGGCTATCTACAGTCTTCTGCTCTACAGGTTGTGATATTGCTTGGGATACAAAAGACATCCCAAGCTACTCACTGGTCTCAGCATCTCTTTGTCATCTACTTCTACACCCTCCTATTGGCTTGCATGGGATTCTCAGCAGGAATTGAGCAGCCCTTCACATCGCCTGCTCCCTTTATTAGAACCAGGACCTTTAGTTTATTTATCTAAACTGACATAACAATGAATATTCTACAGGAAAACTGACTGCACTTTTTTCATACATCACTCTAGACACACATAAAAGCCTAAAGGGGAAAAAAAGCCAACAAAAATAATGAAAAAGAATGATCACTTGTTCTAAAAAATTAATATTCTCAAGCATCTATTCCAACATCTCAAAATTTATCCTTTATGTCAAGTTATATGAAGCTTTCCATAAAGTGTCAGTCCTTAGGTTCACATACCCATGTAAAAGTTAAACATATGTCTAACTGTGATGGTTATTGATCCTGCTTTATACTCACACACAGAGTAAAAAGAATTAAAATGTTGCTATTTTTAATGTCTTGTGACTTCTTGGAATGTGAGCCAAGAATTTTAAAATAGCTCATGCTGAAATTACTGTAAGGCAAAACACTAGTTTAATAAAAAGCATCATATATTCCTCTCAGTTACTTTAGAAATCATGCCATCTTTATAACAGCCAGGGTACTACATTCTAAACAGTACAACATTCTAAAAACTTATTAGAAGACACTACTCCAAGCACAAAATGTTTTAAATATCACCTAAATTATTTCACTGCAGACTGAATTACATAAAGATGGTAGTAACTTAATAGCTAAATTAGGGGTGGTGCAAAAGATCAGATTTACCACCACCTGCAGGCCAAAGATAGACTTACTAGTTCTACCAAAAAGCTCCTAAAGCTAAAACAGAAGACTCACAGCTATCCCAAATTCATGATGTGGGTGCAGTAGACAGAATTATATTAATCCTGTGGAAGTCAATTTACACTGAAAATGCACCCACAGTGGTCAGCTGCTTCAATGCCTCCACTGCTGAGGAGCCCCAGTCCTCTAGCTGATAGTGTAAATTAGCTGACGTGGCACATGGAGCTCCCATCAGTGTCAGAGAAGCAGACAGCGTAGAGTCAGTATTCCTGCCTTCCCCACGCTCACCATTTCTTGTGTTGGTGCTGGCATGGTCACAAGTCTGCTGGATCAGCCATGTGGTTTTATTAACAACAAAGAATCCCATCCCAAATATCCTGATTAATTTTCAGCCAGACAGGCCAACTGCTCCAGCTGGCTGCAGAGCCACATGAGCATCAGGAGAAGCGATGGGAGTGGATGGGGAGGCCAGCAGCAGTCCTTGGGGTAAGCAGCTCAACCTCCACTGACAAAACAAACTTTAAGTCCATGACTCTGCCACTAATCTGACAATAAATCACCTAATGTTGGCTATACCTCATGTCAGCTGCTCTTTACGTCTTTCAGTATCAGCTGATCCACTCTTTATATTTTTTTTTCCTGTTAGTGCTGGTTATCCATACTGGCTCACTAGGAGATCAGACAAGCACCAGAACAAACACGGTTGGCAGCAACCTGTCCCCGCAGTCTTTCTGTAAAATGAACACTTGCATGTTCTCTGCCAGATCATGGGGTATTGTCCTGGCCCTGCAGGTACAGGAGGCTAGAAAAGATCTAGTCACCTAAGAAATCACATGCTCAATAGTATAGATAGGTCATCTAGAAATTAAGACTTATCCCTGCACAACTTTACTTCTCTCTTGGGTTCAGCCCCAAAAGCAAGAAATCCTGAACCAGTAATTAAGTCCAACAACAATTCAATCCTCATCAGTATGCTGAGGACGTCTGCTTCTGCATCACTTAATGAATGCCACAACCGCGATTTCCCACTGTCTGGACAAGTGAGGATGTAGTTAAGCAGCAGCTAAAATCCAGCTGCTCTGCTAATTAAAACAGCTCACATTGATCAGCATAGGGAAATCCTTTCAGGAATTGCTCTCTAGCTGTTTCTTCAACTAGTTATTACATATTCATGTGCTTGTCAATGTCATACTTTGGGATCGTATTTTAGCAACCAAACCTTCAATTTTAAGGCATAACACAGGCAGGAAGTCAAAGCAAATCATGGCAGCAGATGATAACATTTCACACTTCAATTCTCACAGCAGCCTACAAGTCATGAGGTTACAACGGCTTTCACATTTAATAATGTCCAGCTTAGACGCTGAAGCTGAAACACCTCCCAAATTTTTTGTGAATCTGAGTCACTTGGTTGGTGTGCATCCTGAACTAACTCTTTCCTGATCCTGAGCTACAGACATTCTAGATAGATTTCCTACAGCATTTCTTTCAGTCAACAACCTGAGCTGAACTGCCTCTAACCCCAAGATGATTGTATAAACACAGCCATTCCAGAAAGGCAAATGCCTAGAGCATGATTCAACTAATTCTCAGTCTTCATTGCATATTGACTGATTTCAGTTCCCAATAAAATGTATGCTACAAGAAGAAACTTACCCTCCTGTAACAGCTAAAAAGGCTCCCCACTATGCCATCTATCAACATATCACACTCACTGTTATGATAAGCCAGCTAGTATGTTTTGATTAAAATCAGTAAATAGTATTTATGATTAATGGCAATTTAATCTTGGTAGTAAATAATTCTAGGAGTAGAAAACACCTATTATTTTAATAATAGCATAATAGCAATGTAGCACTGTAAATGTAAATGAAAGTATCACCGAATTGTTATAGTGATAGGGACAGGATATTTGGGCCCAGCCACAATTACATTCACACATGAAAGTAACAGTTAAAAAACAGAAGGGAAGAATAGTGCTTTCAAATAGAACAATTTAGATGTAAAGTGCAGCTTCTGCTGATGGAAATACTTTACTATTAAAGTCTACAGAGCTTCTGCATTTGCACATGGGGAAAGATGACAGTGCCCTACTTTTACAGTTCAAGAGTACAAAACAAAGCCTATTTCTGAAGAATGGTTTTTTGATTCAACTATTTGCAGTTGCATTTCAGTCAGTAAATCAAAGCCTTCTCTAGCCACTGACAGGACATTCTGCTTGCTTCATACATCTCTGTACATCAAATATAACCTGGTGGCTAAATGAGCTCCAGAACCTTTGTAATTGACATCACAGATGAATAAAACCTGGTTTAATCATGAAGGATGAGCAGGACAAAGGCATAAAGAAAACCAGTAAATCTGGATCCACAGGATTCAAGATGTCTTTACAGGGCTTTAACTGTTATAAAGTATGAATATTAGATTTTCTTCAAATAGTTTCTGTATTTCATAGAATATATGAGTATAGTGGTAAGATTATCTTTAAAGTATTGTAAAGGGGAAAAGTGGTATGACAATGTTCTCATCTGACTAGAAACATTAATAATGACTGCAAGAAAATAGGCAACTACTTTTATAGCAGTGAGTATCTTAAATCCCTACAATCACTTATCTGCAGATCAGCAAAGAGAAAACAATAGGGAATGGTGGGGAAATCACCCAAAGAAATTAAAAGATGGATATATTTCAGCTGGACTTCTGAAAACAGAGAAGCTTCAGAATAGAAATACAAAAGAACATTGCTCCAGAGAAGAACAAGCAAGAACAAAAGGGTGTTGACTGCAAGGGCAAGAACTCAGCAAGACCCAGATAATGCATATGCTGGAGGTGAGGAATCCAGTGAAGAAAGCTCAGGTGCCTGCAAGTATACAGACTTCAAAGACATCACAGCAGTAATCAGACCAAGGCAACAACATACAGGTGTTTCTTATTCTGCCTAGGTATGTTTGTTTCCTGTGTAAAAATCTGTAAAATATATGCCTATTTGCTTCAATCACTGTACATCCTTTGAGAGGAAACTAGAGTAATAAGGAAGGAGTTCCTGGGGAATCTTGAGGCAACTGAGGGCTCTGACAGGTGAATCATTGAGTCTCACTTCCCAGGAACACTACTAAATAGGTTCTACACTCAGCAGTTGAAATAGTATCTGGATCTTGCCTAGTCAAAGATTAGCAGCACAATTCCAGCACTGTAATACAAAAGACAGATGTTTGGGATCTAAAACGTAAAGTTCAACCTAACCCACAGAACTGGGATTATGAGAAGTGCTCAGTACTGGTGTGACCTCAGTGCCAACAAATCAGTTGAATGCCTTTGAGAATCTCAAAGTACAACAACTGCCAATGCCAAGCTCTTTGACAAGTCCCATGCCAAAGGATTTCTGTGCTCCTTCAGCCTAATTCAACTTCTTTATAGGCCAGCCGAGTCAAACAAGCAGCATGAAATGTGCTGGAATTTAACCTTTAGCTGAGTGAGGAAACAAAGGGAATTTCCTCATTGTTTTAATTATAGATGTGTGTTGGGAGAAAAGGCATTTGTTGTGAAGGGACAGCCTACATGACAGAAATATTAATACATATGCACCAAACATAGTAAAGCTTTAACTGAGTGCTTAAAAATGAGAAACAGAAAACCAAAACCCCTCGTACAACATAAATGTGAACCAACAGCCAGAAGATGTGTTTAAGAATACTACAAGGTCATCCATATAAAGAAACATACTGGTTTGAAATAGGCCATTTGTACTTATAAACAAATAATTTAACAAGCAGCAGAAACACTAATTTTCAACCCTCTTACATTAAAATATCACAAAAGTAAACTATCTTCATGCATGATCACATCTTGTTGCAATGTACTGCTGACTCACCCAGTTACACCCTACAGTATGTGAGATCCATGAACTTGTAACAGTGGCCCTTACAGGATGCACAGTGCACAGAAATTGTCAAATAAAATCTCATAACCACACCCTTCATTGGACCTGTCTTTCCAGAAGGTACTCTGCATGCAGCTCAGTCAGAGAAATGGCATGTCTTCCTGAACACTATTCCCTTGCCCTTCTTGAAATGCTTCCTTTTCTTCAAACTATGACAGCCACAGATATTCATAAAGCCTTTGGTTACAAAATATAGAAAATGATTCACCAGAAATTTGCACTACACAACAACAAACCATACATTCACATATCTGTAGGTATTCAAATGTTTACATCTGAGTTTAAACATGACCTTAAACTTAAGTCCTTTTTACACATTCACAGTGATCCAGCAACTCTGAGATTAAGGTCAACCACTCCAAAAACATATGTATCAAAGATTATTTTTCAAGTCTTTTAATTCTGATTCTACAAGAAGGCTGCTAAGATATAGTGTATAGGTAAAGTTAACACCTTTGCTAGCGCGGGTTGGGGAGAAGTATTCAAGTTTATACATACTCAAATTATTTTCCAAGAATGAAATAGAAGCATTGACCCACAGAGCCAAAGAAATTTTTTAAATCATTCTGATGCCTACAAAACCTGCAAAATCCTGATAGGTGGGAACAGCACTGAATTTGCTGTAAGAACAAAATACCTACCTCAACAACCGAGAGAAGGCTTTTAACCTCCGGGGACATTTCTCCAGAGATCTCATCTTTGAGCAAGTCACCATGCAAACATACTACAAGACAAAAGGAACTTCCTCCACCCTCAATCATATATTCTGGCTGTCTTACAACATCATGGACCTCAAATTATATGGCAAGACAGTAAATACTGCAGTCTCTAATGGATGATTACAACTTGGAAGAAATAATCACTATCATTTTTTGCCACCCAACTAAATTTAGCTTCAGAAACACACACCTTGTAGAACAGATTGAACCGGACCTTGTCAGAGCAAGAGCCATAAGAAATACCTCTCCAGAATATGTCACAGCCACAGATATCAATGCCCTTCCCTCACCTGTAAGTATCCCCCAAACACATAGCTCTATCACATGCTCCTCCATGCACTTCAATCAATGTGCCACATGTCATCAGGTAAATTAGGCAGATGAAATTAAAAAGAACCACAAAGTATCAGCTTACCCCAGCAACTAAAAAAAACCCAGAAAAACCAGGGACCAGTGGGGTTATTCTTCTCTTATAATGACTTCATCTCTGACCTTTAACCCTTGATCCATAATTTTTACAGCAACAGGTGTAGAAAATAAATATTACTTTTTTTCAATCTCTATTTCAACTTAAAGGCCCTGAATTCAGATAACATAAGCAGGTAGTTTCTCTAATCTCCACTCTCAGTGATGCCCTTAATTCCAAAGGCAGTAAATCATTCCCGTCCTTTTTCTTGTATCAGTAAACCTTCTTGCCTATTGCTAAAATGCCTCTGGGCCTCCAAAACTAATAGTGACCTTTTCCTTAAGACTACCTAATTGATTGACATGATCTATTTAAAAGCAGAACAACACCATTTTAACTTTCTCAAGAAGCAGCAAAGCTATAGGGAATGACAGCTCAGTCGCTTACACTACAGAACATAGAAAGCATTATACAAAACTAGCAGACATCAGGCTCAAAAGAGCCAAAGAGACTTTTCAACATGCAATGTGAGGTTAAGATTTGGCACTGCTTGCCACAACACACTGTAGGTGCTAAACATGTGGATGAATTCAAGAAAACTCAAATGAAAACCTACTGTTGGCTAACAAAGTATCACTTCTCTCAGAGAGCAATGTCAGCAGGGCAAGGGAGGTGATCCTGCCCCTCTGCTCAGCTCTGGTGACACACATCTGGAGTGCCGTGTCCAGTTCTGGGCTCCTCAGCACAGGAGAGACATGGAGCTCCTGGAGCAGGTCCAGAGGAGGGCAACAAAGATGATGATTACACTGGAGCATTTCCCTTAAAATAACAGGCTGAGAGAGTTGGGCCTGTTCAGCCTTGAGAAAACTGAGAGAGGATCTCATCAATGTCTCAGTATCTACAGGGAGGGTGACAAAAGGATGGTGCCAGGCTCTGCTCAGTGGTGCCAAGCAAGCAGACAAGAGGGAAGGGACAGAAACTGATGCACAGGAAGTTCCACCAAACATAGAAAAAAACTTTTTTACTGTGCAGGTGACTGTGCCAAATTGTCCAGAGAGGTTCTGGAGTCTCTCTCACTGGAGATACTCAAGAACCATCTGGACATAATCCCTGCAATGTGCTCTAGCATTACTTTGCTTGAGCAGGGTCCTTCACCTGGGTCACAACAACCCCAGGCATTGCTACAGGCCGAGGGAAGAATGGTTGGAAAACTGCCTGGTGGAAAAGGGCCTGGGGATGCTGGTTGATAGTGTTTGAACATGAACCAGCATGTCCAGGTGGCCTTCCAGGCCTGTCTCAGAAGCAGTGTGGCCAGCAGGACCAGCGCAGTGACTGTCACTATGTACTCGGCACTAGTGAGGCCATACCTTGAATTCTAATATAGTTTTGGGCCCCTTGCTACAAGATGGACACTGAGGTGCTGGGAGTGTCCAAAGAAGGGCAACAAAATTGGTGAAGGGTCTGGAGCACAAATCTTGTGACAGGCAGCTAAGGGAGTTGGGGGTGTTCATCCTGGAGAAAAGAGGCTCATGCAAGACCTTATTGCTCTCTACAACCACAGGAAAATAGGTTATATCAAGGTGAGGGTCTCTCTCTTCTGCCAAATAACAAGGAAAAGGACAAGAGGAAATGGCTTTAAGTTGCACCAGAGAACTGTGTTGTCATTTCAGATCTGTCTTTGGTGAAAAAAATAAATGCTGTTATTAACAGAAAGCATTTTTAGTCAGTTCACACTGTAAAAAGTTCATTTAACAGAACTCATTTCCTTGTCAATAACCTTAGAAGGAAGAAGACAGATTGAATAGTAAAGAAAAATATCTTTTGTCCTATACACCAGTAAGGTGTGGTGAGAAAGCCTCTCCTGCAGCTGTCATTAATGTACTTGCCCCATCATATTGTTCTCTTTCTTCCTAGTTGTCCAACCTTCACCTGTCAGGAGCACTACATGCTTTTAGCTATTCACGAACCTATTATTTTAGAAGGGGCCGTGGAAAAAAGGCAATAAAACAACACAATGGCTTTAAATACAGTTGTCCACAGAAACTGTGAAACTTCCTGACCTGGTTCAATCACAAAACGGTATCAGGATTGTTTGAACTAACACATAAAATCATCAGGGTTGGAAGAGACCTTTAAGATCATCAAGTTCAACTGTCAACCCAGCACTACCACTGTAACCCCTGAACCACTAAACGATTAAACTGTATCATCCAGCACCAGATCCAGATGTCTCCTGACCACCTCCAGGGATGGTGACTCCACTACCTCCCTGAGCAACCTATTCCAATGCCTGACTACCATAACAGTGAATTTTTTTTTATAATATCTAATCTCAATCTCCCCTGTCTCAGTTTAAGGCCATTTCCTCTAGTCCTCTCACTTCTACAACCTCCTTTCAGGTTCTAATACTAGATACTGGATACTGGTGTATGAGGGGATGGAGAAGCAGAAGTCCAATTACATGAAATAGAAGAATTATAACAGCAAAACCAAAGCTGTTTCTTTTTACTAAGCATTTATTCCAAGCAAAAGTATTGCCTAATAAAAACATGATATCACTGAGGTACTTTTTTTGCTTCAACCAGATTATTACGCTATAGATCAAAAGAGAGATTAACCAAAGTAATTATTGCTCATGGTTGGAACACCCTGATTATATTTGGACCTTCTCTTTCATTAGAAGTCAACCTTTGCCTCAAGCCTCAGGAGATGGCAATGTCCACCACAGTCAGATGACAAGCCTCTTGTAACAATGCTCCCAAGATTAAGATGCAGCTATGCATACTCATAAAGACCATACTTCCACAAATACTTTCCATATTTAGGGTTGCATGGTCTAACTTCAGTCCTCTGTAGCAGGGGACCTTCCTGGGGCACGACACCTGCTAGCCTTTGTTGTAAGCCTCCAAGGGAACAGGCAACATGACGTTTTGTATCACTGGATCTTAGTTCTCTTCTTGAAGCTGAAGCAGCTGGAACAGATGAAAAAGCAGCTCAATCTTGTCTATACTAGGGGCTAATACTAGCTCACTTGAGCCTGTGATTTGTCACAGATGGCCAAAACTAGGACAAACGCCATATGCAAACATGGCTTAAATTCAAATGGTGATGTCTGCACTGAGCAAAATACCACTTTTGAACAGAGAAATTTTGTAGCAAAATCAGAAATGCAATCTCTCACAAACGACAGGATCAGAGTCAAAAGTACAGCTGTGCAAACTGCACATTATACTGTACATTATACTAAAATACATTTAAAAGGAAGAAATTATCAATGTGACAGGCCTCACTAGGAGTACTTTACCCTCATGATGTAGTAAGAATGCAACTGTAACATGCTTTACAAGAGTACTTGATCAATCATTTCAGTGTTCAACCTGCCAAATCAGATGCTGGTACTTAAGGTAACTGATTCCCTATACTAAAATAAAGAATAAAGACACCAAAGAAATAACTTACAAAGAAATTACAAAGTAGGTGAGCAGTACATTAAGAGAGAACAAAAAAAAGAATGAAATAACAATCTCTTTTGTGCACATCAGAGTAAGATGCCACAGAAACGAATACAATGTAACTGCAATCTGAGCACTCCCACTCAAATTCCAGAGGCAAAGGAAAATGTAGATACTGAGCCTAGACAGAAACCTACATAACTCATTAGGGAAATAAACAAAAGCTCCAACACTCTTAAAATATCAACATGAAATTCTTTCAGAGACAACTTCACTATTACTACTTCTGCATTGCAAGTTTACGACCTGCTGAGTCTGCCTCCTCAGCCCTGACACATATCCTATAGGCTTCTCTTAGCAGCTCCTCCTCCTTTTCTGTTTTCTTTGAGAATATTATAAATACCTTTGGAAAGAATTCTCTCCCAGCCCTCCTTCTCAGCTACCACATAAGCTTCACCTGCTGCTCATCACTGAAATGTCTTGGGGAGAAAAAAAATTATAAAGAAGCAAAATTATAACCATGACACATTAATTTGGCTTAAAAAATGTGCAATTGTGTCCTTCCTGAAACCACCATTTTTAGAACTAATGTCTATCATGGTTGTTCATGCCCCACATAATTCTCCTAATGCACAAGGAGCGTGGCCATGTGTCTGGATGGTCCTCAGTACTTTCTATAGAAGTCTGTTCTGAAAGATGATGGGATGTGAAAACTTGCTCGTGTACACAAGATGCCCAAAGATGCAGTGAAATTCTTTCAGTGAAGACAGAGAGTGAGCCTTTTTTCTCTTTATTCTTTCTACAACCATCTCATTTGCAGCGTTATTTTCCATTATGAATTAGAATAAGCACTGGAGAGCAGCCCAGACAACGGAAAGAGTTGTTCAGGGCACCAGAGCAAACAGTCCTTCAGAATTCCCTTTGCAGAAACCAGGAACAGAGCATTCTTTTTATTAAAACAAATCCCTCTTCTCTGTTTAGGAATAAAGTATCTAGGAGGCTGGCTAGGATACACCCTTCACAATAACTCTTTACTGCTATCTGTGAGATGAATAGCCAAAAATCCCCAACACAACAGTGACGAATTGCCAACATTAAAACAAACACCCCCAGGAACAGGCTCTAGATACTCTTGTGATCCCGAACTGCCAAAAACTATGCTGAACCCATCTGCCATTTATTCCTTGGCTCTACCTGTGATTCTTTTTTTCCTCATTTACAGATAAGTATAAACTGAGCAGAGTAAAAATTAACATTGCAAATTAAAAATTAAGTATAATTATTTATTATGGCAAAGAAGCTACCAAAGAAACAAGCTGCACAAAATTGCTCCAGCTTATTCTACTCTCAGAAGCAACAGCTCCGATGTGAAAGCATGTGCTGATGAGAAACACGTGACAAACAAAAGAAAGACACGTAAGTAGATTCCAATCTCAAATTGCACCAGTTTAAATCTATATTTAACCTGTGGGATTGCACTGAGTGAGTGAGTCCAAAATGTATCTCTAAGACTGAAAATAAAGGAGTCACATGAGTCTACTTTTAAGATAACAAGAAAAGTCACAACTGAGAGCCCTTGTTTCCAGTTCTGCCATTGATTGATTGTGTAACTTGCAAGAAGAAATCACTCTGACCCCTTGTGCTGAACCTGCTTCATCTGTGGAGACACAGCTATTTTTTTTTCCCTGGAGATCAGCCTTCTGATCCAACTAACCACATGAGCACTGACAGCAGCCTAAAGGAGAGAATGAGACCTTTCCTTCTTGGAGCAATACAAGCTTAGCTCAGCTCAGGCCAGTTGTGAAACTGCACCCCAAGGATTTGGAAAGGAGACTAGATACTTTTTAGAACTACCCCAGCTTCTGACCTACTGGGAGGATACAAAAGCAGGACATTTCTATTTTCACAGCCGAAAAGCATCCTTAGAGCAAGGGTAACCTGATACTCCCTAGCCTTAAAAATTGCAAAAGCTAAATGTAATGAATATGAATAACACAGTAAAACATCCCCCAACATTCATTCTTTCTTCTACACACAACCCTTCCCATTCAGATGGAGTGCCAGCAAAGTTCAAAGTCTCAAACTTCAGATGTGTATTACAGTCTGTTACACTGGCTGGATGGGCAAAAGCCTGAAATTTTCCTTTGTAAAACAGAAGCATTGACAAGGCTGTCCAGACATTGCTAGTAGACAACACAAGGATTTTAAACAACAGTGATGAAAAACTGTACTTCAGGATGTTTGTGTGAATGAATTTGGTCCTCCTGGATATTAAGTAGTCCAGTGCTTAGACTGTTTCTTCTGGTAGTGTTTCCCACAGCACTACACTTGGAAATAAGTTAGTAAATGACAGACAAGCAGCCTCAGAGTTGGCTGAAAGTAAGTAGGCTCAATCTCTCATTCCTGGGAGATTTTAAAATCTTGGCTATAAAAAAACATCACGGGCCTGATCTAGCATCAGCATCTTCCCACTATGAGCACCATGCTTGATTATGTGACCTGCATGACCTTCCCACCATTCTGTGATTTCTCAGTACAGAAGCAGCATAAGTCTCTTTACACTGCCCCTCTGAGTAAGAGCATTCACCAACAATATAAAGTTTAACAAAGGCAAATGCCAGATTCTATACCTCAGATAGGGCAACCTTGAATGTACATACACACTGGGGAATGAGAGGCTGGGGAGCAGCGCTGCAGAAAGGGAGCTGGGGGTCCTGGTCCATGGCAATTGAATGTGAGTCATTGTGCCCTGGCAGCCAGGAGGGCCAACCCTGTCCTGGGGGACATCAGGCACAGCTGGGGAAGGGAGGGGATTGTCCTGCTCTGCTCTGCACTGGGGTGGCCTCACCTTGAGTGCTGGGGGCAGTTCTGGGTGCCATAACATAAGAAAGACACTGAGCTGTCAGAGAGTGTCCAGAGGAGGACAACAAGGGTGGTGAAGGACCTTGAGGGGAAGCCGTGTGAGGAGTGGCTGAGGTCACTTGGTCTGTTCAGCCTGGAGGAGAGGAGACTGAGGGGAGACCTCACTGCAGTTAAAACTTCCTGGTGAGGAGAATCTGATCTCTTCTCTGTGGTGACCAGTGACAGGACCTGAGGAAATGGCCTGAAGCTGTGGTCATGGGAGGTTTAGGTTCGATATTAGGAAAAGGTTCTTCACCCAGAGGGTGGCTGGGCACTGGAACGGCTCCCCAGGGAAGTGGTCACAGCACCAAGCCTGACAGAGTTCAAGAATCATTTGGACAATGCTCTCAGGCCCATGGTGTGACTCTTCGGGATGGTTCTGTGCAGGGCCAGGAGTTGGATTTCAGTGATCCTTGTGGGTACTTTCCAACTCAGGATATTCTATGATCCGGTGAAACTATCAAATGACTGACTGTAATGGTTACAACATAGAAAAACCTGTTACTGTCTATTTTCTCAAGACCTCAAAAGCATATTGATTTGCAAAACCATATAATTTTAATTATAAAGAGAGGACAGTTCCACCACATTCTCAAGTCAGTGCCTTAGGATTCCCTTCACGCTCTGAAAGGAAATGCTTAAGGTCTTCATTAGAGGGTGTCTTTTCAGGTTTCACAGATTATCTGGGAAAACACATTCTTAAAATATAATCAGACTGTTACTGTAGTATTTCTTAAACACAGTTTCACAAAACCAACATTATATAGCAGAGGAAATAGAAATGCAAGGAAGCTTTCACTAATGGATATCTGCTACGTTAAAAAAAAAAAAACCCAAACAACTAAAACCAAAGTCAGATACAAAATACCATTCATAAAAATGATAACTTGATTTGCCAGAGCTTCACTAAAGGGATCTGTAGCCCCTTTGATCAGCCACTACAAGTGCTTGTTTATAAAGGAACAAGAGACAACTTTTGTCTATTTATATTGTTGACTTGATGCATTTTAAATAAAAAAGCTCAATTTACTGCAATCAAATGAAGGCAACCAGCTGTAAAAGAATTTAAACACATTACAGTCACCAGGCAGACTATATGCAGCAAAACCTAGGATCTGTTTCTAGAAGTGAACTACTTATTTTCATCCCCTCCCCATTTTTCACAGTAGACACTGATATTTCTGACTTGACTTCAAGTGATTGATACCCTACTAAATCTCTCAATAAATTGCTGCAGTTGTTAGCTACCTTCATCCACTCATCTCCAAGGTCAAGGCAACTACAATGAATTATACCAAATTATAGGACTGTGTTTCAGGATTTTTTGATCCATAATCCTTAAACAAAAGAAGAAAAAAAAATCCAGCTCCTTCTACAAGCTTTACTCATGTTCAGGGATTAACTGCAAATATGTAGATGCCTGAAGTCTTCTATTCTATTACTATCATATGATTTTCAGTTTGAAAACATTTAGAGGGAAAAAAGACCTACTTCTTTTGACCTAACTGACCTGTGTTACAGAAGTGCATGACCTGAAGCTATCAGAGACAACAGTACAAGCATGACCTGACAGTAAAATCAAGAATTATAATTAGAGACCACTGTTACCAGTAGAAATATATTTACGTACTGTCTGAAATATAACAATTGAAGGGTGGCTATTAGGTCATGAAACTAAATGTCTCTTGATAAAAATTTAACATAGCAATAGGTATTATTTGGATTCAGTGAACATTTGTTTTGATCTTACTAATGTGCTTGCTATATTTAACAAAAAAATCAGCACAGAGCAGTACATGAAATAGATACACAAGCCCTGTTCTGCTACTCCTTGCTTTATCTGAACTCTCCTGAGTGTCAGATGGCTGCTAATCACCAAAAGAGGCAGAAGATAATGTAATAATGCATTTTGTAAAGGTTACCTGTTTCCCTCCCTTTAAATCATTATCTGTGGTCTTTGGTTCATCTACTCTCCAGATTTCTTTCCCATGCCATGCTAGATCCCTGTATCACCCCCACAATGCTCCCTCTTTCTGTAGCATTTCTCCCATGCTAAACATTTGACAGGCTAATAACCAGACCAGAATATTTGTCAGAGGTCCTGTTACTGCCATAAAAATTCTTCTAAATGGCATCACCCTATAATAAAGTACTATATTAATGACCATTTATATACTGTTCTACCTAGAACAGGTTTTTTAATGTCTTTCACTGCAAATGAATTATGTCCAAAGGTATGTTTTAAAACTGATCCTGTCTCACTGTATATTAACTCTTCATCCCTAATACTGCAAAGACTCAAGCACAAGCTTGAAATACATCTAGAAATACATAGGCAGAGACATATATAAGAACAGGAGATTGGAAAGGGCGAGCTTTAGAACTTTGAAATCACAAGAAATATTGTTATGTGACCTTTTTGTTACGATGATCATGTTCCAGACCACAACCTAACCTTACAATGCATGAGGAAGGGTTGGTGGTGGATAACTGGGCCTTTTTTTGGTCTCTTATCCCAGCGTTCCACATTTATACTTAGACTTGACAGACTTCTGGGCAAGATCTCATCAGAGTTTTGTATGAAACAATAAACCACTTCTCTGGATCTCTCTTGGAAACATCTACATCTGCTATTTCATCTTAGGTTATCTACCTTTCTTAAGGCTCACTGCTTATTCCTTCATCTTGTCAGCTGGCCTACCCATGTCCACATCCAATATTTCACAGTAATTCTAGTGCAGAAACTCTTGTTTCCAGACCTTGAGTTCAAGACCTGCAGTGTCATTTTTGTTTCACTTGAGACCATGAGAGGGATAGTATCTTGTGTTTTTAAGTTATGCATCCCTCAACATGCAGTTTAAGGAATAAGTAGCCAAGATGCCTCTGAACCATTTTATTTCCTTCTTCCTTTGTCATGAATTGCTCCCAGAGAGGACAGTGTACAAAGTGCAGTAGGTCATCATAAAATGGAATAAAACTGTCCCCAGTAAAATTCAAACAGCTTGGAAATGCTGCCTATGGTACAAGAGAAGTGTGCTTTGCACTTCAGTTTTAGCCATGCATACTTCACAATTTAGTTTTCCCTCAGGTCTTCTATCAAGGGGCTCTGGCCTTGATGCAACTGCAGCTCTTTTCCAGGGCATAATATGGCCAGACTCGGGACAAGAATCTCGCCCAGCAATTTGGCACCACAGAATAGTGCTTCTAATTATAATGAGAGATGAACCACTGAGTGTAGCAATATCAATTAGCAGAGTACGTCATTTAAGTAAGGCAGGCTGTTCCTGTTCCAGTCTAGAAACAGTAGTGAGATGTGCACAAAACACTACCCTTTAAATGGTGGCTTTTCTTCTTCGCAGCTCATGACACAATGGCCAGTGAGACAGAGGAGGGGGTAGAAGATACATAGATATGGTCAGAAAGCACGTACACTACTGACAGGAATGAAAGACTACTGAAGACTACATCTCTCAACATTATGAGCAATCTACATTATACTGTTAATTACTCTGTGCTTTCCACATGAGAATTTGGAGACTGTAGTCCAGCCAACTTAGGGCAGTGTTTTATTGCCAAGGCTGGTCCACATTTGGCTTTCCAATTCCATGGAAAAAAATCTGAAGTTTTACTTTGCATTTGGTCCAAATTCAAACTTGTAAAATACACTCCAGAGCAAAAAAGTACTGGTGAGAACGACTAGAGAGAAGAAAGGGGAAGAGATTGAAGGGATTTCAACCTTAAACTAAACATTATGATAAAATAAGATTTCCTTTTGATAATGATTTGGATTTATTTGACATTATTGTATTATGACATGAGCTAATGAAAGTTCTAACATGTAGACTGTAATCACATAATTTTAAGAAAAGAAAAAAGTTCAGTATTTTTAAGTATAAAAGGAAATCAGCACATGCAGTGATTGAGCTTTTAAGCAGATAAAAGTATTCAAAGACAAAGGTAATACCCCCCTGCAACTTAAACACGCTCCTGGAATCAGCTACAGCGCTGTGGCAGAGGGGGGAGGAAAGGGAAAAACATCCTCTCCCATCACATCACACAACAGATACAACACATCAAGTGTGCTGTAAGAAAATGCTACACTGTTCTTCCAGCTATAAATCCTAGCCCACTGTACTGTAAAAATGTACCAAAAAGGAAAAAATGTAGACTGTAAAAATCAAATTAGAAGGTCAGGTCATGTCAAAAGCCTAGACACCAGAGGAGTTTTTTGGAAAGACTTTTCACAAAGGAATGGGAGAGCCAGTGTTTGTTGGTCTGCTCTACCACTTTAGTTCATTAAAATTCCACTATCTACCACATGACATGGACAAAATCCTATTCCCAAGTGGAACTGAAAGACAGTTTGAAAATGAGGCAATAGAGAAAGAGATTATTTAAAAATCAGAGGATAAGAAGAACTACAGAATATTCAGAAGCTTAAGGGAAAATATGGCCTTGCAAATCAATAGCCTAGAAATTCATGACAAGTCCTGATGGAAATTCTAAATAAAAACATTCTAAATGGAAATTCTAACATTCTAAATGGAAATTCTAAATAAACGTGTTGGTGTGTATGCGCATGGGCTTTGTTTAAAACACTTTCGTTTGCTTCTTGTGAAACCTTGGATATGATGGGATCAGAGTTAATGGAATAAATAATAAAGTGTTGCTATTTTTGACTGAACCAAGAATTACTTTGCTTGCTACAGAAGCAAACAGCTCAAAGTAGCAAAAGTCATGAGGGGTTTCCTGTTTTAAACCACAGTTTTACCAAACAACCCGTCCATGATACATAAACAAGCATTTGGAGTTTCAGTGTGCACAATTACAACGCAGCAAGTCCTAATTTCTTGAAAAAAAACTTTGCCCATAAAGAATATAAAACAATTATTTTTTAACACAAGCTTATTTTGGTATGACATTACTGTTACCAAAACAGAGAAGTAGAAGAATGACATTTTTGTATTTCTGGCCAATTTCCTAGTTCACCCAATAAAAGGAAAAAATCAGGGTAAAAAAAAAGAAAGAGAAGGGAAGAATAAATAGAGAAATACAGTTCTTACCCTGAAGAGCGGCAGTCTGGTTTATTTCTTTCTGAGCGATCTGTGAGAAAGGAGGCATAATATCAGCACAGAAGTTGGATGTTCTTTAGCAACACTAGTACAGAAGTCTTAAGAGAACTGTGAAACCATATGACTAGCAAAACCAAAAGCTGATTCTGTTCTAAAACTGTTTTCCCACACTGGACTAGACTGCCTAAGACCAAGTAAAATTACTGCAAGTTTAACATTTGTTACAATTCCTCCACTCAAAACACAGTGAATTTAATGTTTTGTATTAATGCTTTGGAAGCTTCTCCTCCCTTTAGCTGAAATGAATAGTGCTTTAGTTCAGGATAAAAATAAGGGAGAGGGAAGAGGAAAAAAGAAAAACCACAGATTACTCAGCGCAAAAAAATCATTCCATGAATCATGGCTGGCAGAGTTCCCTGACAGGATGGGAGAAAAATCAGCAGTTGGTTGCAGCAACATCTGCAAATACACTGAATCCAGTGCAACCCCACCATTAACTCTTCAGCTTCTGGGGGTTCCAAACACTGAATTTTTCTGTGTTTTTAGAAAGGGTTTTTGTTTATCCTGTAAGTATTTCAAGTAGCTTATTTGGACTAATGAGATTGACCCAAAAATCTACACATAAAGCTCCAGTACACACAGAAAATATAAAATATTCCTCTCAAGAGTTACGATTATCATACAAGCATTACAAAATAACTCCAGTGCTATGATATTAGAATTCATGTATTATCATTTATATTTTAAGTCCAGAATATCTTTTACTGCATGACTTTTGAACTATCTGAAAAGCTGAGACTGTTGTCCACCTAAAATGCATATATTCTAAAATTAGAGGGGGGTTTAATCTTTTAATGCAGAAAGATCCACTACACAAGTAGAAGGTAATTCCTATAGCTACACATAATCTCCACTGACCATGGTGATTTTGCTTCTAATTTGATTTCTGTGTATTTTAAACAGAAAGCTATTTTTCATGTGTTAATAAACACTTTACTGGAAAGCTTGTCTATACAGAAGAGTCTTCCCAAAAAAATTCTCAACCTCACAGATTGTATTTTCAATCTTAAAGCTCTGCATTTGAAATAAAATTTGTTCTGTTAATAGTACACATTTGTTTGTGCAGTTTTATTTCCTGTGTAGAAGAAATATTTTCCTTTCCAAGCTTTATGTGCTCATTTGATTAAGCTTTCATTAAAGTGGTAAAAAAATTATCTCATGTCAACAGTGCTTAAAAGTATGTAATGCTTTTTCCATCCATAGGTGCTCCTACTGAGCTGTCACAGCCACACAGTTATAATTTATTGTCTTCCTGACCCAAAGCAATCTCCATTTCATCACACTGTGTGCAACTCTGCTAGCAGAAGCAGCATGGTATTAGCTCTGGAATAGCTCAAACCAGAGTTGCAGCAGCAGTTCTTCAAACACACACTCCTTCCATCCTTACCATGTAACCTCCTTACCTGGGAGCACTGAACAAAATGAGATCGGACTTCCTACTGAAGTCTGCTTGCCATCTGTTGCTTGTTATCAGCGTCTCCTGCTCTGTATGCAGCCACAGTCTAACAGTATTCAGACAAAGCCCCCCCACTGCTAAAACGATCGTGTGAATGAACCAGTGAAAAGGAAGAAACCGAGTCGGAGCACATGTAAGCACAGCATCTGGGAGCCCTCCCACACAGCCCATGTCCAGTCAGCAGATCCACCACAGCCCGCCCACACCGCTGCAACCTGCTCATTCAGGAGATCAATGCAATTCCTTTTCCCCTTTTATTTTCATTCCTGTTTCAGCATTTCAATACTACATTTGGTTCTGCACATTTTATTTTCTGATAAACTTAGTGAGAGCACACCATCCACACACATACTGATCTTCTTGAAAAGAACAAATAGTAATCCTACAAGCAAAGAGCCAACATTTTAAAATAGAACTAAAACCTCCACCTCATTAAGTTTGCTGTGACCTTAACATTTTAAATTTGTTTTAGTTTCAAGTGTAATGAGAGACTCAAAGAGCTCAATCTTTCAGTTATGTGCTTGGAGTCAAGTAGGTGGTGAAGTCACCGTACTAGGAGGTGTTTAAGGAAAGACTGGACATGGCACTTGGTGCCATGGTCTGATTGACAGGGTGGTGTGGTCAAAGGTTGGACTCAATCTCAGAAGTCTTTTCCAACCTAATTGATTCTGTGATTCTGTAAATTTCACAATTCTAAATGCTGTTTTGGCATTAGGTACAAGCATCAATTCAAATAATGACACACCTCTACAAACACTAGAATATGAAAGCCTAGAAAAAACAGGGAATTTTTTTAATACATACACACGCAGATCTTATCTCTCCATTCTGTAGGCAAATCCTTGACTTGAAAAAAGCCGAGTCTCAAAAGTGCATGCCCACAACTGATTCTCTTTTCTCTATACATGTTACCTCAACAGCAGAGAGATGTCTTTGTAATCTTTTCTAACAGAAATAAGCAAGAAGACTGTATAGTTACAAAGATCTGAAAATTAAATCCTTCACTACAGATTTTCCTCTATATCAAAGATATAAATTGCTATAAAACATGACAGGACATTATGTCCTTCTAGCAGAAAACTGTATATTCTTCAATTCTAAAGTCTGGAATCCAAAACTGCGTGTCAGATCAGAGCAAACATTGAATGCTGCAGGACTAGCACTTACAATAAACAAACAAGCTGGTCTGCACTCTGGCATAGGAAATGCACAGGAAAAAATGCCGTTTCCAGTGACAGATATTACCTTCCAGACACAAGACACCAGTACTGTCCTCTCTATCCTTCTGTTGCTAAAAGTAATAAAATTCCTTACTGTGTATGTAGCTGTAGTAAAATACACTAGGAATTTTTAAGCAGCTAGTACTCACAAGCTACAGAACCGGATTGTACGATCCTAAGTTTTTTTAGTTAATGAAGTTCTTTCTGCCTGTTCTTCAAGCCACAATTTGCATAGCCAGAGATCTGCAATCTCTCAATCCATAAGAACTGACCATGCTCCTACCTCCTGCAGACTGTACTTTAAGATTTTCTCCACTTCATACTCACATCTACTATTTACAAAACCTTTGCTGCCCTCATGAAATTACAGCCATACAAGAGAAATATATTAGCCTTGTTCAGAAGCAGGATATAGTGCAAGAAGCCAAGCAGCTAGCAGGTGGAGCAGACGAGGTGGAAGAAGTCAGACTCCTGGCTGAAGTTGGGAAGACTGCTGCCCAGTTCTAAGCACAGCAGAAGAATCAAGCAAAACATTAAGGCATAAAAATCTGCTCTTCATACCATAAGCATTTGGCAAATCTAGCATTTCTTTATAAAATCATGCTCTCTCTATTTCAGCGGCAGCATGGACACCTTATGCCTTTTTTCAGCATGCAAAAGTTGAGTGGCAGACAGAAATGCCATGTTCCAGTTGCTTTCAGAAAAAAAGGTGATTCTTTTACACTCCAAGTTTGGGAAAATTAGCTTCTTTTGTTGTTTGTTTTTAATATGATAGAAAAGTTTTTCTTCTCAAGGAAAATATAAATATAATCATCAGGAGAAAAATAACTGGGTCAACATCATTTCAGTTGCTCCACAAACCTGAAATAACTTAAGTTTTTGCCAAAAAGACCACCAATGCAGAAAACAGTATCTTTTAAGGCAATCACTCTTGTTTCTGAAGACAAGCAGAGAAAAGGAAAAAGGCAACTCACACTCAGTAAAGCCATTATTTTCCTCTGTTTATTTTGCAAGCTTCTTCAAAGCATCTTGTTGCTAAGAGTGACTTCAACTGAAAAGTCTGCTCTCACTAGAAAAAAATTCAAGTATAAACATAAAATGTTGTTGAAAAATGAGTGGAAAGTTAACACACATTCTGCCGCATCAAACTGCAAAGCTACTGGGGAACCTCCAATGCAATTACCTCCCGAGGCTGGTAACTTCCCTCTTTGAACCCCACTCCACAGCTTGATCTCTTAAAAGCTGAAGGGAGGAAAGGGGGCCACATACCATTCCCATTTCTGGGAAATACTGTATCTTCAAGTTTAACTATGCCTGTTGAATTTGACCAGTCAGCAAAAGAGGCGGGACACTAACACTCTTCTGGAAGACACATAGAGCAACCAGCAGTCTCCATCCCAGCAGTTTTTAGCCCCAAAGGCTGAGCCGTGGTTTCACAAGGAAAGCAAGCATGACATGCTACTGTAACAATGGCAGACCTCCAGATAAACCAAGTAATGTGAACCATGAGCTTTTAAGCAGTGCTGGCAACACTAAAATATAGAGAGAAGTGATGTTTTCAGGATAAGCAAATTATTGGAAGAGGCTGTACAATGTTCACCTGATGATGCATCTGAATGCATCAACCCCAACGAGCTTTGAAGGCTGTCAGGCCTTAACAAACCCAGACACTAAGACCAGTACAGCAGCTTTACAAGGCATCGAGCAGAAACATGATGCCACTATTTTAGTCATATAGATCTAGACCCAGGTGACCATAGCTAAATGGTACACCAGTCCCTGCCAGCCAACTGCATCAAGAACCCCAAATTTTCATTTCTAACTTCCAGTGTAGGTGGAGCCCTCACTCAAATGAATTGCACATTTTCTGGGAAAAAGATCTGCATTTGTGTGTGATTTTCAACATTAGTTGCTTTATTTGCACTGAAACAAGCAGTAACTGCCACTGATATTGCCACCTTTTTGCCGCTGTTTGTTAAGGCATATTGTGGCTCAAAGCCACTCTTCCTTCTTTTCAGCACTTCCCTCAGATAAGGAATCAGAACAATGCAAATTGATTCCACTGTGTAGAATCTACTATAAATTTTGGCCAATTTTGTTAGGAACGGCCATACAGCAAAACCCATAAAACTGAACATTCGTTTATGTATTTTAATATTTTAACGGCAGAGCCCCTTATCAGTTGTTTAAAAGGCAGAAGGCTCAAGCAGAGGTTAATCAGAGGCTTGGAAGAAACATTTTAAATTTACTTTATGTATAGCTTTCCCTTTACTGCAAAAGGCTACAAAATCAGGACATGCTTAGAGTTTTTAATTGTAAAGGCAGACAGTTTTTATACTTACTTTAAATTCTACAGTATGCTGTTGACTTCCAGAGCAGTACACTGCCAGGAAGAAAACAATATTAAAACATCCCCCACAATGAAATTATAGTAGTCTGTCAGTTTTAGTGCTAAACAGTAACTGAGTCTGTAAGCACAAAGCATTCCTGCAGTTTTTTATACTTGGAGTAATGCTTTTTCCCCCCCACTCTTAAACACAACTGATAGATGGCTGGGGATGGACCCCAACACATAGCTGACAACATGATGAACCTCTGCAGCTGAGTATTTAATTTTGAAACCTACTGACCACCATAAAGCATGTAATTATCCCAAGACTTTAAGTTATAGTATCTTTACCTTGCTAAAAAGGTTAAAAATAAACTATAATAATCTTTAAAGCCTTTAATGCACTTTTAAGTGCCCAACATATAAGTGAAAAAGGATTTTTCTGGACAGCAGAGGCCACATTTGCCAATGCTACATTTGCTCTTGATTTGTTTTTGTGACTCTGAAGTTCCACCCCCTCATTCTTGCTCCTACATTTCTCCTGCACTGCAACAGCAAAAGTGTGTGTGCATCAGTGTGAGCATATGTGCCAGCAAAAGAGGGGGCTGATGCAGAAAACAAAAGAGAAAGGAAACAGACTGTGTAAGCTCTCACCATTTCTCTAAAAGGTTTATGCTGTAAGAACCTAGACTAAACTCAGCACTGGGAACTGGGCTTCTTCTTAAGCCATAAATGATAAACAAAGTATAAAAGCAATCAAATACACCCACTACATACATATGTTACCACACTTTTGCCTTCAATCACAGTTGTTTAAGAAGGAAATTTCGGACACAGCTGCTTCTAAAGCTCTTTTTTCAAAAAATTAGCAACTCCTGAAAATACAAATCCCTACATCTTCATAAAAGACACCCCAGCTGATCAGTGCAATGTAATTCTCAGATTATGTACTTCAGGTATAACTAGACACAGGTATCAGTACACCACCAAAATCACAGTGGGAGCTACTCTAGATGAGCCCTACTACTTAATTTTTTTTATATTTTCATAAGGAAAATATCAATTGACTCAACATTTTGATGAACAGAAGACTTATAACCACAAAATACATTTCTCTCTAGGCATTTCCGAAATGTTAAATCTACATTTCTGAAAAATAATTCTCTGATGTTGCTAGCATTGCCATTAAAAGGAAATTATCTTTCAAGAGCACTGTACTACCTTTTTCTTCTCAAATCAGAGATTTAGCATGCCTGCAGAGATTCTGCATATTCCTCAGCTAGACCACAGAGCTCACTCAGTCCTACCTATGTTTGCCTGTCAAAGGGTGCTGACACACATGCAAAAAATGCAATAGTTAGACGTCTGAATAAACTTGTCCTTCTGACACTGTATTAACAGACTATCTTATAAGCATTCATACACAATATGCAAGATCCAAATGCATTCCATTATTTTTCTCCTCAGGGGATTGCCCTGCTTGAGAACCAGAACATCCAGCAGCAAAAGCGCCTCCAGCTTTGAACACCTCTGTGTACGCTCATTCACGTGTCACAACATACTGCTGAGGTGGCAAACCTCAACAACAAAAGTCCCCAGTGTAATCTTATGGATTAAGCACTTGGAAGCTAAGTCATATTCAATGTGGGCAAAACATGGATTCACAATAAAGTGCTGAATAGCAATTCAGAAGATATTTCCCTTCTGTATATCAGGAAACTAATTTGGCTTTAAAACAAACAAGAAATTTTTTTTCTTGAGTACTTCATCGTGTGAAGCCACTCACAGAATAAAGGTGACATTGCTTTCAATTTAGATATCGGACATGATAGTGAGTGCAAGTAAGTGCATAGGTCTGCACTGTGGGAGGAATCTGGAGACTAGGGAGATGAACTGACACAGAGAGAAAGAAAATAATGTATGAAAAGAAAGGAATGTAATACACTCAACCACAAAAAAAAGCAGTATATCTAAAAATAGAAGAAATGTACCAGGCAAATGAAAGTATTTATTTCTCTTAAGATACTGCTGAAATACTCAGTACCTTGTTCTTGGAATATTTTATGGTCCTTTGTCACTATTTATGATTAAAGAATCTTCAAGCTGTTTACCCAGTTCACCTAATGAGAACAGTCTTAAATATCACTGATTTTTTTACAAGTACTAATTTTCTAGGGATGTGCATTCAAAATTAGCCTATTAACAAAATATTTTCCCTCCAGTGACATTGGTAATTCTGCCCAACAGAGAAATAAAAAAATTCTAGTAAACTGAATGTAACAATTGCTTCTCATGTGCACAGGATTCTTCTCAAGTACCATAAAATGGATTATTCCCAAAAAGGACTCTTGCACTTTATCATCAAACAAAGACTACAAGACCCAGACACATCATAAAAGGGATTAATGTGAAGGTGCAAAAAATGGATTTATTTAATGACGGTGGCATATATGAATAAATTGTTGTACCCTGAGATAACCCTCATCCATCAGCTCTGAGCACATGCTTGAAAGTTGTGCAACTCTCTGCCACTATTCCGCAGAACAGGAAGCCCAGCACTTTGCTGTCATTAAAGCAAGTAATGTTTTAATGCATATTATTTAATAATGTAGTTATCGGCATCCAATTTTTAAAGATGTGAATCACCTGGCATTCTGAAGACATTTTACTGAGGTGTACATTGAATTTATCCACATCTACTCCAAGGTGTTAAACATCTACCAAATCCCCTTTAAGGTACCTCACAGTCCTTCATTACTGGCCTAATGTGTGCATGTAAATCTGCATACACGTGCCCTTTGGTCCTGGAAGAACATCCTGACCAGCAGTCACTATGTACAGCTGGATTCCTGGCACCATGACGTCATCTTGTGCAGCTGTTATAAAAGTCATTCTTTACCTGTTTCTACCCTCGACATGAGGTTACTGCATCTTGTTCTCAGTCTTCTAAATGCAAATTTCATCCATTCAGGTGCTACTGATGCTAACACAAAGCAGTTACACCTACAGTCAATGAGAGGCTTCAAAAATCTGCTTTGACCAAGAAAAAGGATGGCAAAGTTATCAAGCATTTAGAAACCCTCAAAACAAAGAATCCTGTGCTTACCACGGATAAGCACAGCTTTTCTGGACACTCTGGTAATGCTGGCAGAAACAGTTCCAATTGTTTGGTACCTTGGAGGAAATAACTACCCTCCCATGTATTACTAGACCTCTCCCCAACTCTGTGCACTCATCAAAAAGGCCTACAGATCCTGTCAGAAGCATTCAACCTTTGTAAATATACTAACAAGTACCTCTGCATTGCTATAGTGCCAAAATACCATAATGACACACTTCAAATAGCTCTTGATAATGGATCCACAAACATCAAGCTAGTGGACAGCAATTACAGAAATGAAATGTGCCTAATGTCATGGCAGCTGTTACCATGTATTTCCCAGAGATGATACTGGTGATCTGCAGCAAGCTTTGCACACTAGAACAGAAAAAACTAATTTTTTTCATAAAGTTAAGCTGGTAAGTGCTGAATACGTGAGGTCTGCAGCATTATCCCATCCCATAATTCAGTTATATTTGTTCCATGCTGGCAGTGATGCTCGTCCAAGCATGGACTTGACCTGCTTAAACAATGGATGTGGTAAATTGTCCAGGCAGGATGTGGCAGGTGCCCAGCCTCAGAAACTCCATTCTCAGGTGAATGTCATCATGCCAGTTTGGAGTTCACTGGATGTTGCAAAGAATGGCAGGCTTAAGACAAGTGACAAAGTATACAGCATTTGGCATCAGTTGAACTGTGGCACCTGAAATGCTGTTCTTCAAGTACCAGGTAGAAGGAGAGAGACTTCTTATAAAGCTTCTACTTTGATCCCAAGCCCCACATTTATATTAGTTTTGTACCCTAAGCTTAAAGTGCAGCTATAAAATGGATATAGCACACTAATAGAATAATTTAATATGAGAAAGTTATTGAAATGCTGAGCTTGTTTCCAGACATTTATGTCCCACCTCTCCAACAGGATGAACGAACAGTATTTTAACAACAAATAAGATCACAACACACTGTACATTTAAAAATTCTTTTAAATTATTTAGCACAGATGTGCACAACCTGAATCAATTTTCATGTATAGATCTGTGATATTGAGAACTCAGTTTTTAATGCAAGAAGGAATTCATGATGAATACAAAAGTATCACCTTGAGAAAACAAATTATATAAATTTTAGCTTATCTCTTATAAACAGAATCTAAATGCTATAACTGAAGAAAAATGTCAAACAGCTTCTTTTATGCATACAATATTCTGTCTAGAAGGAGAATGGACCAGAAACCCTTCTGCAGTAAAATCAGTGCTTAAAAATTTACCTAAGCTTTTAAGGAAGTAAATCACCATGATCAAGACCACATTAAAAAGCAGAATACAGATAAGAAATTTATCATTATAATTCAAGAACCAGTGATTATCCAGCAAAAATACCAACCAGTATGCAAAAGGCAGTAACTGATTTCATATAATGAATGACTGTGTTCCTTACTACCATGCAAGATTTGAAGACTAAAAGTCTAAGTGGATTCAAAAAAGGAATTGAATTAGTGAAAGATAAATCCATTGGCAGCAATTTAGCAGGGCCTTTCATATGCGGCCTCCCAGAAGTTGCTAAGAAATTGACTGCAGAGGGGAAGGAATTTCTCTTGGAAGTAAAAACTGAATCCTGGGAGGTGTTTCTTGCATACTTTCCTGAAGACATTTGTTTTTTTCAGTTTGTGTGCTGTGACACACGAGCTACTAGCACAGCTCTGAAAGGCTGGCAGTGTGTGCACTATTAACCATAGGAGTAATGATGTCAATCATTTGAAATCTTTACCATGTTCTGATCCAATCATATTTTCTTCAAAAGCCTGAACAAGCTGACTGAGGTCACAACACATACACACAAAATAAATGCTATGACCTCTTTAAAAGCTTAGGAAAAACAAAAAAGAACAGTAAAATTTGTTGGATTCAGCTTCTACTTCAGCTTCTACTCCAGTGTGAACCTTTTCAGCCTTGCTGTCATCCAGCCTTTCATGCTGGACCCAAATACAGCCATAGAAATCAGGAAAGCAAGAATATACTTGTTTTATAACACATGCAAGGCTTTTTAAACCAAATAGGTTCATCTTTGAAGCATCTTATTTAGCATTCCATTAACTTTTGTCAGAAGATTCTAAATTCTCAAGTCAGAATGTCAAATTGATGTTTTTAGAATAACACATTAAATCCATACAAATCTCTACAGATTTAAAACATCTGAAGCAATTAGTGTAACAGCACTACATCAGGTGGTCAATTTAAAAATATTGTATACATAAGATCCTGTGTCTGTCAAAATTTATACAATGTTGAGGGGAAAACCAGGAATTTTTCTTGGTATGTGCCATCAACCACTAAATCTATGCTTTCCCACAAAACTTATTTTCGTCCTTCACTAAAGGGAAGGATGCGTGCCAAGCATAAAGCACAGATCAACAGATGATATACTGTGTTCCCAAATCTGTTGTTGGAATGCTTCAGCGCCTTTTGTGCATACTGTTTTTCAAGAGCAGAGTAAAAAATCTTGGCCAGCAATGAAAACAACACTTCCACAAGATTTTTTCTGTACAGTCAGAGGACCTGAATAAGCAAGGCAGGACTGTGCAATAAGAAGGCCGAAGGGGCCAGACTCCTCTACCCTAGAAAAGAGAAGGCAAAGAAGCTACTTAGCCACAGCACAGCTACTTGTAGGGTAGCTACAAAGATCACAAATGCCAACTCTTCCTGGTGATAGTGGAGAATATTGAACGGGGCAATAGTCACAAATGTAGCTTGGGAGGTTCAGGTTATAGGTGAGCAGAAGTTCTTCCATTAGGAATAAGTAAAACACTGAAACAGGTTGCCAGCAGAGGCAGAAAATCCCTCTCTTTAAGGAGACTTTTCAAGACACTGCTAGACAAAGCCTTGGCTGGACAGATCTAGCCTTGGCAACAGGCCTGCTTCAAGAAGGAGGCTGGACTAGGTGACCCCAGAGCTCCCTTCCAGACAACACTTCCATGGCCACAAACACAAAGTCAGCAAAGCAAAGAAACTGAAGAATGCGATAGCATTGTATTTCACTATAGATAATAAGCATCAAGAAAAGAAGCTCATGGCAAATTACTTTAGTGCTATCAAAATAAAATTTCATCTGGCACATATTGTGTGAGATGCTTATTGAAACAAAACACACAGAACTACATAAACTTTTAATGGAGAGTGTAAACACTACTACCCTGTTGTTTCCGATTTTAAATCAAGGTGATGCACGGCTTCCAAATAGATAAACTATATTTAATGTCTCAGTAATTGCAGCTTAACATGCCGCAGTGACTCCAGCTGTAGAGAAAGAAAAAAAAAGAGAGAACTTCAGAGTACAAAATTTGAAAAACAGAATCACAACAGAATGCTGAACTGATAGACTGCAAGGACACTGGGCAGAATGTCCAAGATAAGGCCAGCAGGAACCAGATTAGGAGGAAGAAACAAAGCAAACTCATCAAACTAATGTGCTAACTAGGTAAAAGGCAATTCTGACAGTGAAGACCACAACCACTGACTCATAGCCACCAACTCAAGAAACCCACATACTCAAAAGAGTGAGCATGTGGGCTGATTAGCAGAAGAAAGAAAGTAATTTAACTAAGAGAAATAAAATACTAATTAATAAGAGAACTGTATAAATTATAGCTGATAAACATTAATGCCTTTGCTTGTCAAAATGTATAAATAATGAAAAGTTTTGATAATTGGTGTACTGGCTTTGTGAATTTGCCAGCTAGGACTGTCAAATTTCTGAGCTGAACTACATAAATCAAATACCTCAACTCTGTGTGGATTGGCCTCTTGCACACTGGGTGAAGGAACCCATTTCGAGACAACAAAGGCTATACTCTCAAAAGCAAATATTAAAAAAATTATTTACGAATATTACTTTTTTTTCCATCTGTAAACAAAACCACTTTGGTAAAAGCTTCTTGCAATGAGGTTATGACTCATTTTATGCTTTGATGTCTATCCCCATTCTTTATGCAACATCCCAGACTTATCATTTGTTGTCCTGACAGGAAATGATTGCTTACAAGGTAAGGTAACAGCAAGGTCTTTGTGCAATCACAGTTCTATGGGTCATTCTCTGACTACAAACTCATCTCTCCTTAAGAATTATATACTTCTGTGCCTTGCTTTGGCTCTAACCTAAATGAAGTAGGTCCATTTAATCGCTTAATAATGATACTTATTATTATTTGTCCTTCTACAGTTTCCTTGGCTAAGAATTCACCCCACTGACTACCAGAAGTTATTTAATTATTTTTGTAAGACGAGCCTTCATTTTCAGAAGCATTGTTTCTTCAGAGGGCACAACATTCTTTGGGGTTCAGTCTATACTCCTGGCCAAGTAATTGCAAGCAGGTTTTTTTCTTGCCACTAACTTGAATCTCAAGATATGTTGGAGAATTTCCATGTATAGGCTGTAATATTTAACTTCCACAAAAGCTTTAGTTAGTATTTATACCTCAAGCAAGCTACAGTCAAAGACTATGAAATATAGTAGAAATGTGCCCAGTAACTTCAATGGGCTGTGAAAAATGCCTAATCATATAATCTTCTTAATACTTCCAAGATACAACATACCAGCATCAGTCAGAGATTATTACAGGAGAATTACATTATTTGTGCTCTTTGGATCTTAAGTGTTTTACTGTGGTGATGCCTGAAGCAGTTATTAAAACTGAAGCTCCTAAATCTGCATCAGCACTATCAAAACAAAACAAAACAGACTGAATCCCAGGGAAAAGAGGAAAGAGATGTTCAGCTGGCCATCAACTCCATCGCTTCTTGAATTTGTGAGCTAACTGACTAAACAAAGAAATAATTAAAATAGTGGCACCCACTCGTCTACCCTGAATGCTCCTCTTAGTCCTCTTTTTAAGGGCTTCCTGTGTACACGCAGGCAGACTAGCAAATCATAGGTAGATTTAAGAATTTATTTAAAACAAATTATCTACTTGATGGAGACTTTTTTCTCTTCTTTTCTCTTAATAAAAGAGGATAAATGGTTACACTTGGTACAGACAAGCAGAACAATTTCCAGATCAGCACTGAAGGACACAGGCATGCAGACAAAGACGTTTCCAGCTGAACAATGCTGACTTCCCTTCTGCAAGATGCCAATCCTTCCACTTCTTAAATATAAGAGTTGGTTAAGCAACTAAGTCTTTCAATTACCCTTTTCCTAATCATGTGCTCTCCTAGCTCCAGGGTCGCTGGCACCTCTTGGGAAGGACTAAGCTTGAGCTGTCCTTGTTATGATCCAGTGAACCCTAAAGGACATCACCACCGAAACAGTCTCTGACCCAAGAATTTAATGAAGAATTTCAGACCATCTTATTCTTTACTTCTTAAGGCCAAATACATAGTTTTGCATTTACATGGGAACAACTGCTGAGCATTGTTGTATTAAATTCATCATTTATCTGTAAAAAGTCCATAATGCCTGCAAATTAGTGTTCACTGAACTTTGTCAGACACACTACAGAAACGTACCCCCACAACCTCTCAGCATGTTGAGCAGTGAAATATTCAACCTTAATTTGTTATACTGGATACAGCTCATTGTTCCCAGCTTCGAAAACAAGTCAGTGCCAGTTTGATGTGGGAGTTGTGGGAGTGTAATGAATTGATCCAACTCTGAACTAAATCTTGTTTTGGCATAAAAAACCCCAAAGCACTCAGTCAATCAACCGACCAAAACCAGATGATTTCACCCATAATCTAAAACTGCTCACTAGAGTTGAAAAAGTTCCAGGAAACATCTGAACTAGGGGAAGGGGAAAAAACTCCAACAAAACCCAACCCAGAGATGTTTCAATCAGCACAGCTAAACTCATGTGCAAAATTTAGAGCCATTGTATGAGAGCAAACCACAGACAAGCATTTGTGATAAGTAAAACAGAGTAATAGTAAATTAAACCAAAGCCTTGACCACCTGTACTTTTAACCACACATTAAAGTAAAAATCACATAGGTCTTCATTATCAACTCAAATAAATTTCATTATTGGCTTCCGTATTTGGTTATTTCATTTTATTTTTAAATAAGGAAATTTCTGCCACATCCATAATGGGCTCTTCTTTCTCAGGGAACACTGGCCAGAATTCAAAGTGAAATAATGCAGGTACTGAATATGTTAAAAATTTCTTGAGTGCTTTAGATAATATCAGAATATTGTGGTACTCAGCTCTAATGCGACAGGAAGGACAGATAATCAACCAATGTAGTTCATAACTAAAATTTACTACATTCACTATAAACTTTCCTGCAAGTCCACGTTAGTCAGTAGTCACAGAATAAAAAGGTAGTGAAAACAGAAAAGCACACCAGGTTAAGGTTTAGAGTTAGACTGGAGAGAACCTGTAAGTCTATGGAGAAATAGCATTTTAGTGAGGTTTGTTTGGAAATTTTTTTTTGTTTTTTTTAAAAAAANTAAATTCAATTAGCATTTTCTCAAAGGGAAAATAGTTTATTTAGAAGTTTATTTAGAAGAGTTTCAAATTGCTCTATTTAATACATCTTCTCACAGGTTTTCCAGAACATGCCAAATAAAAACTTTCTTGAATTCAGAGAAAATAATGCCATGACATGGGATCATGACATGCAGGGTGGTAGACACAGGCAGTCAGGCACGTCACCTGAGCTATCTACAACTACCCCACGGACACAAATGGTTTTGCCTATCTCATTCCTCCAAGTTTCCCTGCTCCAAGATCTGCTCTGGCAGTCTACTGCTTAAGCAAGCATCTTCAGCTCATTAAACCAGCAAAAAAAGCCCCCAACCCAACACAGCAAAAAAAACAAACAAATCAACCCTCCAGTGAATCAAATTAAAAAAACCCCAAAAACCAAACCATGAGTAGGTCTCTAACAGCTCTCAG